>VZTX01012864.1:347300-757369 GCA_013400915.1 Pardalotus punctatus | reverse complement strand
TGGTTTTTTTTTTTTTTTGTGTGTGGCAAAGTATTCTTAAGCGTTCCCAAACATAGCCAGCCACACAGGGATGTATTCTACTTACTCAGCTCTTTCAACCTGTCAGAATTCGAGCTATAGCCTTCCTGATTTCAGATGAAAAATTTATGAAAGCTGTTGCAAAATTACAGTAAACAAGATTACTTACAAAGTGTGCCTGGAAATCTGATTACTTTTCTTTCAGACAATGTACTGCTATTATTACTGAGAGAGGTTTCTTGGGAGATTTTGCTCTTGTTTCAGAAAACTATTGTGATTTTGACCTTTGAAATTAAGCACTCTATCTTCTCAAACACTAGATATAAAACTCCTAGAGTCAGCTTGAAAGATGACCATTCACAGCTTGTAGTTTTGAATAATGTAGTGATAGTATCAACCTTCGAATTTCCTGTGTCAGAGTATCCTCTGTATTTCTCTAGCTGGTGTGAACTGCAAACAGGCAAAATGAGATCAGTCATCCATGTTTAGCTGCTGCTTTAATCGATAGAGAGTAAATTATTTTCCCAAACCTGCGAAAGCCTTTCAGGACTTAAAAATGCCAGAGGTCAGCTTCATTTTCTCTCCAACTATTGTATTGTTCTTTCAATGTAATATGTAGGAAAAACTCATTATTTTCCCCCTCCCCCTTTTTAGTACTAAAAACTTATGACCTTTTTTAGTGGTATCTAGAACAGTTTTGTCTCTGGCATATCTCTTATAACTACATCTCTCTTATAACTACAATTTAGTTATAAGCACATGATTTTTATGCTTGTAACTATCTCATATAGCATATCACTTATAACTACAATTTGCAGGAGATTTAAAAAAAAGCCATTTTAAAATTCATAATGTAAAATATTAGTGTACCTGAAATATCTGAAATTGTGATTAATTTCTTACATGGTTAAACAGAACTCTGACTGAAGATGGGAGTGATGTCCAGATTGTGCAATTTATTGGAAGGCCATAACTTTTCTTTATCCATGAATTTTTCTAGACATAAAGAGTGCCTAGTCCGTAGATATAGGCTTCAATAAAACCCTACACTTCAGGGATATCAAAATCTTTCAGCACTTGTGTTGTAAGTGGGAGAAGACTGTTGGGATCTTCTTTCTGTTCCTTTTCCAAAAACTTCTGGATCACCAGTCTGCTACCAGGTACACATTTTCTTTTAGGCTGGCCTGGTCCCCTTGCTGAGGACCCGTAAGTCTGCTGTGTGGTGTTAACATTAATCTGCTGCCCTTATCTCCCTCCCAAAATCTTGCTGCCACATGTGACCTTGTAGAGCTCTCAAGATGTGGTTGCTGGTGTGTTGGCTCTGGTGTGTTGGTGCTGCTTCTTGGGGGTGTCCTTGGCCAGGTGGTGCATGTGTTGAGTGAAAAGTATTCCTACAACATGGCATTGTGTTGCCGTCCCTCCAAAGCACGGTGAGATTGTGCTAGGTCAGCTACCTAAGGACTCTCTGTGGAGCAGAGGTATTAGTTACCCCCTCAACCACTTCTTTAAATTTCCTGAAAAACTCTGGATTGTGCTGGTAGGCTCAGTTAAGATTCCTTTTTACGGGTTTATAAATTCAAGAAACTAAAGGTTGGCTGCGCATCTATTTCACTGACATACCCAAATACCTTCTTTAGCAAAAAGGGGAGAAGTCAGTGGTTCTTAAAGAGGAGATACAATTAACTAGGGAGGTGTACCTGCAGCATGGCAGATGTACATTCTGCAGGAATTGGTTTTCTGGCATCAGACTGACTGAATTTACCGTCAGCTGATCCTGCATGGAAGAAGAAGTAGCTGCCTCATTCTGAAGGAATATGTGAAAACTTTTTATCTGCCAACTTGGTTGGCAGAGAAGTGTTTTTGTGCAAGGAGAAGAGGATGAGGAGAGTGCTGTAAGCCTCTCTTGGGGTTTGAACTGAGTGGGCCATTTCTTTGGGCCCTTGGTCAGAAGGACAGCAAATCCTCCTTTCCTCTAATTGGTGTTATTCTTGAAATAAGTTCTGTTTCTGGTAAAAGCTGGACTTTAGCCAAGCCCTTCTAGATTTCCATGATCAGAAGCTCATCCTGAAATGAAGGGGGAAAAATCTTCCACGGCCACATGGAAAAAGTAGCTTTAGCAGACAGGTTTCATCATTCTCTTTGCTGAGTTTCAAGTGATTAGATATGTGTAAGAGCATCTCTGGTAATGTTCTCATGTCATCAGTCTGGATCTGAAAAATTCATCCGTCCACACCAAAAGGTCACCACACTGATGACATGATTTTATATCTGTATTCTTGAGATGCTCTGTTATAACCTAACTGCATAGAATAATGCAGCCAAACTATACGATCATTTGTACTTTCAGTTTTAGGAACTCTTTTGAGATCAACCCTGTGTAATTTACAGTTTTTTTTAGTTTAAGAGCACCAACTGTTTTTCCAAAGTCCAAGAATACCCAAGCTCTGAAAATGTTCCTTGGAATCCTTGCAAACTGAAAGTAAGCCAAAGCATCTGCTATGGTGTTTTCAAACTCTGGTATATCCATTCCCCCAAAAGAAAGCTAAGTCACAGCAAAGCTAATGAAGCAGGAAAATCTTCAGTAATTGAAGGACAAGCAGAGGTTTTCTTTCATGTTTGATGCTATCGTTGTTGCGGCCAGGAGGTATCCTACCTCTCCTTAAACTCATTCTGCCAGACTATTGCTACTATCAACATGAGAAAGAATTCAAAATAAACATCGGTGTATTTACAATGCTTTTTATTTCCATAATTCCAGTTATAATTGAATGTACAGTTCTGCTTTCAAGTCCCCTATTAAAATGTTTCATGAGGAAATCCCATGTGTCTAATTCTCTTTTTCTTGTCTGTAGATACAAGAATAGTAATCTTTTTCTAGCTGTAGTTGCTGGTTATTTGATACAGTCTTAGGATATTGCGGTCCCTTCCAGATGTTCCTTCTGATGTTCTCTGAGAGTGACTTTTGTAAGCCGGTATTACCTCTTCAGTCAGGCTGTAAAGGTTGTTGTATCTTCCTGTCCAAAGCAGGAATTGCCTGGCTTTCTGTCTGGCTTCATTCCTCAGTACTACATCAGTCTGGGCTGTTCCTTCTTTAATTCGCTAATGACACTCCCAGTACATCTGTGGTTATTTTATGGCTGCTAAGAGCTTTTCTCATCTGCCAGTCCCTAACAAGCCTGGAAGCAGAGCCATCAAGTTAATGAGGTGCTGGTGGTAACCTCACTTTGCATACCTCTGTTTCATCCTTCATGTTGAATAACCTAAATTCTGAATAAGAATTGGATAAAACTATGGTTATGGCAATGTTGGAAAAAATACTTAGCCTTTAATTGTAATTGTAATCTTAATAAATTAGAGTTTTATTAATACCTTGGCAATAGAAAACTTATTTAATGTCACAAATTGTGACTTGAAATGGTGAATCCACAACTCCTAATCATTGCTGCAGCTGACAGAAATGATAAATAACATACTGACTAGAGCTGTTGTTTACTGATGTGCAATGGGAGTAAGACAGATGATGGATAGGGCTACGATTGTCTGCTGTCTTTATCAGCCTCAAGCCAGGTATGTGGATTCACAAATCCTGTACTGGCAACTTCATTGTGGATCTGCCATGGACCTGTGAATACCTGTCTGCTTATCTTCCTTACATTTTTTAAAATTGGTTTCAAGTTCCTTGTTGTGTACAGAGATATTCAACCCAGTTGTGGGGATCTTAAAACTCCTATAAAATGGTGAGTATGTTTCTTTGAGGCTTCAAGAGCTCTTCTAGATTAAGGACCTTAACTAGAGATCACAGTCCCTCTGCTTACACTGTGAGTAAGAAAACTTCTTATTGTAACAGTAGTGGTCACTGGAATCTTCCAGGCTGCTCTGTGCATGACTCCAAACTGATGGACACTTCACACAGATAGATGTGTTCTGCAAATCTCTTGAGCAGTGGGGTGTGCTGGCATCACTGGAATAAAATGCGTCTGAACACTTGTAGTGTTTGATTCTGTGCCTACATCCCCACTCATAGCCAAGCTGTGATCCCAAACAATTATGTGCTGCCGTAGTAGCCTCTGTGTATTGAGTCAGCTCAATCCATATTGATCTGTGATGAGAAGATGCCAACAGATTAAACTTCTGTTTGGAGGGATCTGGATCCAAAAATAAGTGAATTGGCACAGTTCTGCCCTTTTTTCCTTTTTTTTCCTTTAAGCATCAATCCTGATGGAAAAAAAGTAAAACTCAGAACAGCTCCATGCATTTTCTTCTCCATATCTTTCATATTTGTATCTTGAATAAGCAACCTTCAGACACTGAACCTTATTCAGACAATGCTGAAAATTGAAGGGACTGTTGCACCATCTGTGCAGAGGAGTGTGAGGCTGTGTCTACGCTTACTCTCCCAGTTGTCTGTTTCTCCAGTCTTCATAGAAACATATTCTTTATCTCATCTCTAAACCTCTTGTTCTTAGTGGTACGTACACAATATAAAAGCCCCTTGCTCTTTCTGCTGTGACCCTGTTTCAGGCTTTTTTCTGGGAGAGGCAGAGGAAACAGCACAAATCATGACATGTTAGTCTGAGCATCCACTTCTTCCACCATCCATGGTTCTAGTTTTGAAGTTTTTTTTACCTGGAAGATGTGCTCCAGAGTGCAGGAGCAATGGCTTCTGGTTGTGCACAACACAGAGCAGCTGGGATGAGAGGTGGTCTGGCCCATATTTGTTTCCCAAATAGCTTTTCAGAGCCACTCACTAAAGTTTACAAAAGCAGTTAGAACTTACTTTTTTCCACCTGCCTCCTCACAGCCGAACTGTGTGCTGTGGGACCTTTCAAAGACCCTAAATGCTATGGCTAGCACAGTGGATCTGCTCAGTGACAGGAATGGTGACTTCAGAGCTTCCTTGGGTAGCCCGTTTGCCCTTTTGGTGAAGACATTTTTCCTAATATGCAATCTAAACCTCCCCTGGTGCCATTTGAGGCCATTTCCTCTTTTCCTATTGTTTGTTACTTGGTGAAAGAGACCAAAATGCACCTTGCTATGCCTGCCAGGTAACTGTAGAAAGTATTAAGGTCCCCCCTGAAACATATTTTCTCCAGGCTGGATACCCGTAGTTCCCTCACTGCTCCTTGTAAGTCACTCCTTTTGCTTTATATACCTTGGCAGGTGGATGGATTCTCTTCCCTTGATGCAGGTACTGTGGTGGTCCTTTGTAGTAGCACAGAGGTCCAAGAACAGTCTGCTCTGGTCAAGACCTAGGAGGTGGTAGGGTAGGTTGTCCAGAGTAGTAGCTTGTCCTGTGAACCCCACTCTGGATCCCGATCGCACCAGCTCATGCCAGAAAATGGCCACAGACTCTCACTGGGGCTTGTTTTCTGCACCAGTGAGCTCTGGTAATTTTTAAACCTGACTGAGAGGTGGTGGGATTTTAGAAGGTTGTTTCAAGTGATGTGACATCTGTTTTAACAATAAAGCAATTTACCAGATTGTTCTTGTTTTCTTTGATTTTTATTTTCTTGCCCGTACTTTAATGAAATGGGGTAACAGTACTTACGAAAAGGTCCTCAACTAACACAAAACAGAAATGCCTATATTTGCAGAATCTGTTTTGCTCTATTTCCTATGAATTTGTGTGAAGTCTTACTCCTGAGATGTTATTTGGCAGTTATATTTTAAATGTAAGTTAACATGTTTGTTACCTTTATTTGAAATTTTACCATAATAGAAATAATAGCCATTGGAGAATGTGGTCCTGATCTTGGAGTAAAAAATGAAATAAGAAATCTCTTTGGTTTGAAGTCAGTTGAACTAAGAGACATACGAGAGTGTGGAAAGTATCCTTAGGGGAGTAAACTTTAAGAACATTGTTGTGATAGTACTAGCGGTGTTTAGTATGTAATTGCACAACCTTAGGAAACACTTGAAAAGTAATTACAAAATTATAGTAGTGACTTTTCAATATTAAAACTATTTTTCATGCTACCCTATTATGCTGATATGTTAACTCTGACGAACATTCTAGCAAAATGTATTTTTAAAAGACCCATTAGAGAGAGGAACCTAAGTGTACCTTTTTCTTCATTAAGCAGACCCTTAAAATGAACAGTTTCCTTATGTGCTGAAGCTCATGTGCTCTTGTTTCAAATTTTGTGATCATTACTTTTAAGCGAATTGCATCTTGACATTTTTTTCTTGATTACAGCCCGATTCTCAGGTTATTATGTCAGGAGTAAAGTGGTGAGGGAAAGCCACCTTTTAGCTTCCATTTAAAAGTGACAGCCAAAATATGTAACTGTCAGTATTAAATAGCTCAAAGAGTCAAATGAGTACTTCTGACTTCCACAAATCTATATGGGTACAAGAAAGGCCATAATTTCACTTTTAATACATGTTACAGTGCAGTTAATCTGAAAAACATGTCTTTGAGTCTTGTGAAGTATTGTGTTATTCATAATGTTTAGCTGGTGGAACTTTTTCGACAATGGCATGTTTTGGATATATTTAACTACAAAATATACGTTCTTCCTAAGTGTTTTACTCAATTTATCTTCTGTGTATAGTGGTTTGTATTAATAGTAGGTGCATTTATGGGAGAGTTTCTTTAAAAGTATTTTTATAATAGGAGGAAGGATTTTGAGAATATCTGAAAAACAAGCTAAACTAAGTTTAGCTTAGTTTTTAAGTCACCTTTTTTTGAGAGGAAGTCAGAACCAATGCATGTAGAATAAAGTACTCAGGAAAGATATTTTGATCACTATATTTACATAAAAAATTAATAAATGGTGTGAGTAGGTTCTAATTACCTCTGGAGCCTGAAATAATTAGTTTCATCAAAGTGCAAACTTTTGCTCACTTTTCTGCTAGTTGTATCCCCCCTCTTCTGAAGGGGACACTTCAGGGAGCAGAATGTAATTAACTGTCCTTGCTCTCTGGGACATGGTTTATCTTCTGTGGCTGCCAGCTACTGCGATTGGGCAGGACAATTTTAGAAGTGCACCAGCTGAGTGTTGTAGCCACCAGTAACTGGGTTTGACCATCCTGTTTTTCATTAGCCATTACATGTTTTAAAGTAAGACTTTTGATAATTGCCAGCCTAAGAGAAGATTGAAGATGCTGCTGGATGACCGAAAGGCATGACAGTCCTGTTGGTATTCCCTGACCATGTTCATGGGCCCTCTGAACCCCAGCTTATTAAATACATAGTTGTATGCACTGGCAGATTTTATATGACATATGGTTAACAGGAGAGGATACCAATCAATGGAAAACAAACCAAGAGAGAGAAAACTGCTGATAGGGCAAATGAGGGTATATAAAAAACCCACTCACTGTTTAGGCTGAGTACCTGGTGTTTGCATGGGACATATTTATGAATATAAAATATACAGGCACATACATCCTGGTTCTAATAATTATGTTTTTGGCAGGGATAAGTGTCTATCTTCTGTTCCATGGCATATGATAACAGTAGGAATGGTCACGGGCTCATGGGGTTCTGGCTGTGCTGTTGCATGCAGATAGCTCCAGTGGGGTTTGTTCCTGTTGGCCTGAGATGGACACTGCTTTTAAACCTCAAAAGAGCTGTATTAAAGGACAGTTGTGCTCACCCCATGTGGAGAAGAGAAACCTTAAAACCAAGTGTTATTCCTTCAGTATCTAGCCACTGTATTGCAGCTTTGACTGTCCTTCGAAACCTATCTTCTTTGCATTCATTTGGAAGTGGTGATTGAACCAGAATTCTGATGTTCATCATGGATTGAAGTGGCATCGGGTTGTTCTCTCTTCTTCATTCTTTTCCCATGTTCAGCATTTTGGGGTTTTTTTTTGACTGCTGGTGAGCACCTAAGTGATATTTTCATGGGTCTAGGTATGATAAACACCAAATATCTGTTTCTATGTATTAGTAGGCAACCAAGAGCCAGTTGTCTTGTGTATAAAATTAGGATTGCCTTGTCTGAGCTGCATCTCTTCACACACATCTCTGCTGGAATTCTTCTGCTATTTTCTTGCTCCATAGTGACTCTTATGAGATCCTTTCATGTTGCTTCATAGTTGACTCTCATCTTTGCCAGACTGCTGTTCAGCCCTTTTCCCAAATTGTTTATGGATATTTTCAACATATACCCTAGGATTTCTAAGGACTTTTGTACCTTTGTTTTTAACAGTTTTTCCTAGGGTAGATGCCAGACCTGCTGGTACTTCCCTTAGCCTTTTAGAGGGATCCCAGGAGAGACTGGCATTACATCACATCCCTGTCTTTGGATACTGTGGAACTTCTGGGTGCAGGTTACATGCTGCTACAGTTCTAGCTCTTTCTCCTTTGTGTCTTATTGGCCTTTTCTGGTGAATCCTGTCTGGTTGTGGTGATTTTTTTTTTTAACATTTCATGTTTCTGCTTTTGTCTGTAATGCCTTACACTAATGCTCCAGTTTGAGACAGATGTTCTGATGTATTCTCACTGCATAGATTATTTTGGAGTGAGAATTACCCCTCACTGAACACAGATACAAAAAAACCCAACCAAACAACAACAACAACAAAAAACAACAAACAACCCAAGCTCTTTCTGTTATAGTCTGTTCTTCTCTAGTTGTTCTTTTTAATACCTGCATCATCTGTTTGCTTGGAAGTCCTTTAGCAGGCTGCCAACTTCTGATTATGTTTCAAAAAGAATTTACTACTTATTTTTATACTCTTAAAAGAGTCTTTATATTAATTGAGTCTTTGTATTAAATCCTTTTTTATTATCCTCTTCCATGTTTTTCTTTTTTTTTTTTTTTCCCCTTTCCCTATTAAAGATAATTTTTAGAAGCTTCCCTACTTGGATGTTTAGGCATTCTGATTGCATTTTGGTATTTCTTAAGTTATTTAGGGGAATTGATTAGCTGTTGCCTTGTGCCTCTGAGTTTTGTAGTGTCTTCAGGCTATCTACAAAGATTTTAATCTGTAAGCTTATAGCTCCCCCTTTCAATTTTAGTATTAAGGTTTTGTTTTTAATTTGTTTGCTTAACAAGATTTGTCATTGTTATAAAGAAGCTCCTCAATAGCAGTATTTTGTGAATCATGTTCTTTCCATTTCTTGAGATCAGATAGAGCGTTTTCTTTTTCTTTGTATGGGTAGTTTTTTTTTGTCTGTGTACCTGTTTGTTTTGTTTTTCAGTAGTGCATGAGACACAGACTGTGGTCTGAGCTTCCATCTGCTGTTGTGATTCTTAGCAAGTCCATCTGGGAGTTGCTGAAGTGTCCCTTGACCTGTTGTGTTTTCTTCTTTGACAGCCTTCCTTATATCTGCATGAAGACCAGTCCTCTAAGTAATTTATTTTGATGAGGCTTTGCTGTTCAGTCTCTTTTTTGGCTCATAGCCGCTTTATACTGTTCATTAATTCTCTTAGACTGTGAATACAGGCCTTTCTTCAGTTCCTGCTGAAGTGCATGGCTGTTAGTCTTTTTCTGCTTTTTCATTATTCTGCTGATGGTCTTTTTAGCACCAAGTTTTCAGTAAGACTATTGTGTAAATAATGCTTCAACAACAGGCATTTTAGTTCTTCCATCTAGCTTCTTAGGCTTGTAGGGAAGACTGTGTACTTTCATATGGGTGTCTTATTTCTCTGTCAGATTTAAAAAGGAGAGTCTGTTCTGCCTTTCCTTTGCTGTTTCCTTCTTGGTTGAGTTTAATCAACTTCTGTCTTTTCACTTAGTTGAGACTTACTGGTCACCTTGACATTACTGCTTCTCTTAAACCATGTGCTGTGTTTCTGTAACAATCTGCAACATTCAATTTGTGTGTTTTCCTTTGATGTTGGAAGTGTCAGCAAACTCTTATCTAGGTTAAGCTACCTTCTAGAGACACTGTCCCTATCCTCCAAATTTTCCAGTTTCCTTGATTCCAATTTTGAACACATTTTCTTAGCTGCTTACTGAACTTTTACTTGCCAAACAGTTTTTTTTTGGGAGCATTTCTGGGAATGCTACAATAGTTCTCTGCTTCTTCACTAGTAACAAATATTTTGCCTCCAGAACGTTTCTTTCAACTTCTTATGTTGCTGTTATTTGCACAGCAGCCGTGGCACCTCCAAGGAGCCTTTCCAAACACTCTGAGGTCTGATGTTTTTTGCATAAAACAGAGAAGTCTGTGATCTCTAGTATGTCAGGACTTTGTGTTCCTGATAATTATTGCTACAACACTGAAGCAGACAAGGTTCACTCATCGCTATCAGGCAAACTTGGAAAAATCTGGATACAATAGTTTTCTACTGAGTAATTAAGATAAATCATATCTACATCCATCTCATACAGGGAGCACATTTACAGCACACGTTCGTGGCTTTCAAATCTGCGGCGAGGCTCCAGGTGGCCAGAATATCATCTGAAGGATTTGGATGAAATTGTGCTGCTCCAATAATGTTCCCACATACTGATGAATACAAAACGGTGTAGAATATGGCCACAGATACAAAACTGCTTCTTACAGACAGCATCATGCAGCAGCTAGGCAGTTGTAATGCCCCATGATCCATGGGGTGTGCAAATGGCTGGACTGACATGCACCTAGTGTGGAGTCATATTGCTGTGTGCTAACAGCAAGTGTAGGCTGCACATCAGACTCATTAATAGACAGAACTGAGTTTCTCAAGACAACAGACATTATGAAACAACTGGATTAGAGCCTGATGCTGTTATCATTGATCTGCTAAGCCAGACAGGGAATGCTGAATCAAAGAGAAGAAAAAAAATCAGGTATGCAGTTACACAGGGCCTTAGTGTAAATGAAAAGCTTCATTGACACAAACTTCAGGACAGTTTGATTAAAAGATACAGTTCAGTTAATTTTCTGCTAATGTCCTTGAATATGCTGCACAAAACTCAATGAAAGATTAAAAAAAATAAAAAAGCACTAGAAAGCTTCTAACCATGCAGCTAAGCAAGAATAACAAGGAAGGTTTTATGTTACGAAAGATAAATGGTGGGCATAAAAGGCCGGAGTCTTTCTGAGTTGTAGATCCATGTGGTCTTGGAAACAGCATCTGGCCTTGAAGACACTGCACAATTTCTGAAGTGGAGATGGGCTAATACTAATGGAATTGATGGAAAAGAAACCTGAGACTGCTGGCCAAAACTTTTCAGTTGTTGTCCTAAATGATGAAATCCTAGATGAAACTGTACAGCAACTTGGCCAGGAGCAGGGCACAGCACCTCTTAATAAAATGGAGATTTTTCCAGCTGTCTGGCAGATGGCACATAGTGCAGTCAGCCGTAAGCAAAGTCACTAAAATATAAAACCATAGGAGAGGGGTCACAAGTAGCCAGAAGACTTTTGCAGATTTTGTAGAGGAATATTTTTTGAGATCTTAGAGAATTTAAATGCCATCCAGTTTTACGAAGAGAAGGTCTTCTGAAAATCACTGTCTCAAGTCCTGAAAAGGTTTTACAGGAAAAATGGGCAGTTTTTGTTACAGAGAGAACTCAACAGATTCTTTCAGTCACTCTGTTTAAAGGAAGATGTTTGATTGAGAGGTCAGTAAGCTAGTAATCCTTGAGCCCTGTACTATTTCTTTTAACACTCAACGTTTTTGAAAATAACTGTGTGAAATTGAAGATACTGAAAATTGAATAGATGCGTGAAATAAAAAATTAAATCAGTGTCTGAAGAACACTGCTCACTTGTTTTTATATTTACATTTAGAAAGTGTTTCATTGATCTCAGCAAAAGATGGTTTTAGTAGGAATTTAATGTAGTAAATGGTTTGAGTTAATTCAAAGCATGTGATATTTCAGATCCCAGCAGGAGTCCTCTGGATATAGACTGCTGCTGAATGCCATTAAACAAAAAGAATAAAGAAAAAGTGTCCAAAAAATGAGGGACCATGTTAAAAGATTTTATGCTAACACTGGCATTTTAACTGCTTATTTGTTCATTTTTATGGATTATTTCATCTGACTGTATTTTTATATATAACAGTGAAGTGCTCTACAGCAGCTTTGCTGTTTCAAATTAAACTGAGGGCATGACATTATCTGGGAAAGAATAGGATGTAGATTGAGAGAAGGTTGTGGGTTTTGAAAAGACGAGTGGAAGTGACTCTTCAGATTTTACTGGTGATAACAAGATTATCACATTTTGGAAGAATTTGTGGGGGTTGGAAAAATTTCTAACAGTAGACTTTTTAATTTCTTCAGTAATTAAAAGACAGCAAGATAGAAAACACTCAGGGAGACAGACCTGTCAAGTAAGATCCATGTATTGCAGGCTTAGCCATTATGCTCAAAAGTGTCATGCTGGTATTTTAATTCCATTACCTCTGGTGTATTTTAATTTCTGACACTGAGTGGGGAAAAAAAAGGAAAGTGTTTGGGTTTGTTTTTTTTCTTCTTTCCCCCAGCTCTTTGGGAAGTGGTTAAGGTTTAACAGAAGGGCTAAACTTCAGGATTTGTTTTTGCAACAACCAACCTGCTAAACACTGATAATTGCAAATATTGATCAGGAAGCTGCAAGTTCTAAATGTCCTGTTCTTAAAGTTGCAATTCTATAAAGATTTAGTTCCTCTGCAGTAATAGGAAAATATTGTTAAAGGTAGTTTCCAAAATAAACCTCTGCCTTACAGGGCCTGCTTTTCTTGACCTGACATTACCATGTATTTTCAAGGCAGGATTGTGAAAATCCCCTTGTACACATTAAGGCTTTCTGTAAAGGATACAAATTATAATAAAATTTATTTTCTCATCTATTTTATAAATTGCCGAATGTGTATACAATTCTGTCCTTAAATTTCAATTTTACTTCAGAATTTTTACAGTGTATGGTGCGATGCAAGCAGCTTGTGACAGCAGAAGGATCACAGGTCACCTGGGCTCAGGAGCTGATACAGGGCGGTCCATTTTTTTTTTCCCTGCATACATTTAAATCAAAATGTAAAATTGTGTAGTAGGCAACCTGAGAAGGGGAGAAAACAGAAGTAAGATTTTAAATTTACTGATAAAAATAGCTCAGCTAAATGTTGAGATCAGTGTACACACTTAAAATGGAAATTGAGTAGCCATTAATTTGGAACAAACATTTTGATGGATTGATCTAATTATAGAATACTTATAAATGTATGTAGCTGCATGAGCATACATGTGCTCTAAACTGACACTTAAATATTGTTGATTTGTTATGAAGCCAAATCCTCCCAGGAAGTACAGTAGTTTTATTATATTTTTACTGATGTGGAGAAGCATGCTGTTGAAGTACATCTGAATTTTCTTGCTAGTATGTTTGTAACATGATCCTTATCACTGAAATGCCGATTCGCCTTCATTTGAATATGTGGTTTTCCACAGTTTTGGCTTACTCCAGGAGCCTGTGGTTTCCTTTGGTGATGTGACTTGGGCTGTGTGATAGATGGTGCAAGGAAGTTAATGTTGTCCTATTGCCTGTGACACCCATCTCTTGCAACAACAGTTTGGCAATCCCACCTGGAAGTGCCGAAGTCAAAGATGGAAGTTAAACACTTTGGTGTTTCCTGAGCTGACATTGGTTGTGCCAATTACTAAATCAATTAATAGAAACAAGTTTCAGAGATGGGATTGATCAAAAATCACAAAATTCCGATACACAAACCAGTAGTTCTTACTACTAGTAGGTAGGTTTTATATTTTTTCTCTTACTATGCAAGATTGCATGTATCTTACTCCGTGCAGCTCTGTATTCTTGCAGACACTTACCCCTGTGCCTAAATTTAAGACCATAATTTTGTTTTCAGTATGACTACCCAAGTGCTTGAAAGCCTTTGTTTTTGTATTTGATACTTGGAAGCTTAGTGTTGGCATTTCAGGGTTAGCATCATCACTTAAAATTTCTCAACACTCCTTTCGCTTATACCCTGATTGTCAGTGTTGCAATAACAATTGCTTAAATGTGTGACTTCATAAATTTAAAAGGGAATTAAAACCAAGAAGAGTTGAAGGATGAGCTGGCTTTTGTCAGGCAGGGCAGGGTATATTGTGGTGTTTCCCTTGGTTTGAGCCTGCCAGGGTGGTGGCTGCTCTGAGGCCGGAGCTGGGAGCAGCCATATGTCATGGTCTGTGGGGCACATGCAGGTAGGGCTGCAAGGAAAATGAAGAAATGGGAACAGTGAAGGGGGGCAGATTTTTACAGCAAGTGTCTCTAGATAGCAAGTTGTAAAACTTACTAGATCAGGGAAAAAAACCCCAAAAAAACAAACAAGAAAACCCCTCCTGCTGAAAGTATTTGTAAATTTACAAATTTATTTGTAAATTTTTAGTTTTGATCCAGTTGGAGCAAGTCTTATATATGTAAGGAAAAAAAGTCGTATTAAGATACTTTTAAGTAAAATGTTATATATTTAAGTTAAAAACCCATTGATAAACAAGATTTAACAGGGCACTAAGAAAGCAACTAGAAATAAGGGAAAAAGAATGTTTCTTTGTGCTTCGATGTCTTACAAATCATCAAATAAGTACTTTCATATCCTCTTGAAGATTTCACCAGCATGAAAAATGAATCTGAGGCTTTTCTGCATGAAGTGTGTGGTTACTGTTGCAGCAGTAGCATTTGGGCCGTGCTTTTGGGAATCCTTGTTGCTGCAAATGAGGCTTTTAGAATTCATAACAGCTGGGGAATGACTAAAGATCCTCTGACTGTACTTTGATATAGTGCTGTTGTACTTCAACCAGGCATACTTTTGTACATATACAGCAACAGAAAATCAAATATTTATTCTTTTTTAATGCACCGATCATTAGATGATTTAAAGATGTTAGTGTAGTAGCTTCCAAGTAAGTTCTGTAAATAAATTTAAATATTGATTATTCTGAATCTTACTTCACATCATATTCTAGTCCTTGCTCTGGGTGTTGTTTGTACATTTCAAAGTAGGCAGTTGCTAGGAGAAAATGTATATATGTAATCTAGAGTCTGTCCTTCCAGATAAATACTTAAAACAGAAGCAAAACATGCAGCACCTGGTAACTATCACTGTCAAAAAGGCTTCTATAGAGCTGTGGACACAGTTGATTTGTGAGGTATTTTGACAGCTGCATTGTTCAGAGCAATTTACTGTTTTCTCAATCTGCTTCAAATTATATAAAATCATAGAGTGCTTTGAGTTAAGAAGGGACCTTAAAGATCACCTAGTGCCAACCCTCCTGCCATGGGCAGGGACACCTTCCACTAAACAAGGCTGCTCAAAGCCCCACCCAACCTGTCCTGTATCACTTGGAGAAGGGAGTGATCATCAGCGCATTCCAGGAACTGCCTGGATTTCTCATGCCCTGCTGTGTTGCCCCTTGAACAGGTATTGGGGTAGCTGAAGTCCCCCATGAGGACCAGCACTTGTGAACATGAGGCTGTTCCTATCTGTCTATAGAGGGCCTCATCTTCTCAGTCTTCCTGGCTAGATGACCTGTAGCAGACCCCCAGTGGAATGTTGCCTATTTCTGCTCTCCCTTTAACCCAGCCTGTAAGATCTCAGTCAGCTCCTCATCCATCACCTGGCAGGGGATGCTCCATTCATTTTTCCTAGTTATTGACCTCCTTTTCTCCCCTCTCCTTTCCTTCCTGAAGAGCTAGTATCCCTCCATTCCAACATTCCAGTCTCAGGAGCCATCCCACCACATCTCTGATCCTAGGTGCCCGAAAAGCCAACGTACTGGCCAGAGTGGCTGGAGTTCCTTTTCCTGCTGACTTGCAATCCCCCTTCAGACTCAGAGCATCTCTTTCTGGTATTGGCATCAAACTTGTAGGAGCAGAATGGACTGAGGTCCTGTTCCCCTGGCAACTTTAGTTTGGTGAGGATTGGTGAAAAAACTGCTTGTGTTCCAGAGTCCCTTACCAGCACCCTACGCAATCCTTGATATTGCTCACACTATTCTTGGCTGTGTCACTGGTGCCCATGTGAAACTACAGCAGTGGGTAATCGTGGGCTGTATGCGGCTTGGGAGTGTCTTGGTGACATCCCTGATACGAGCCCTGGTGAGCTGCACAGCTCTCAGGAGTGTGTCAGCTCAGCACATGGGCGCCTCTGTACCTCTCACAAGAGTCACCTGCTGCTGCCACCCATCACGTTCTCATGGCTGCGTTGGCTGCTACACATGGAGCAGATGGGGCTGCCTGGCTCAGCTCCAGCACCTCTCCTGATGCCATGGGACTTTCCTCTTCAGTCTGCAGAGCAGTGAAGAGGTTCTGCAGGGGCATCCCAGGCTTCAGGGGAAACTTCTTCCTCCTGCAGATTCATGCTGTTGCAAGCTTCCATTCTTCTGAATTTGGCCTCTCTCCATTCTGTGTGTGCCAGCTGTGGAGTTGTGGGCTGGTTGGCCGTGGGCTGGTTGGCCATGGGCTGTGGGTCCGCTGCTGACTGAGCTTGGAACCGGCTTTCCAACTCAGCCTTCCTCGTGTTGCACAGCCTTCTCACAGCCTGCTGCAGCTCAGATTAGTAAAAGAAGTGTTGTGCTATTGTGGTTAATAGTTACAGTAGTAGTTATGAAGTTGGTGCTCCACATAACAGCTTCTTACTGTGAAAGAAATTCTATTTTGATTTAACTCACTTTAGATACCCAGTTGTGTCTTTGTGGCATCTCCACATGCAATAAGTTTAGAGTATGTAATTGATGTCTGGCCTTTAACTACATTAGATTTTAACTTCCTTTTCATTTTCCTCTGTTTCCAGGAAGTTGAAGACCATGTGGCATTTTTAATAACTGTTCCAACAGCCCTAGCAATTTTTTTTGCTATATTTATCCTTGTCTGCGTAGAACCTGTATTTAAGAAGCTGCTTCGTATATTTTCCCTGGTGGTTTGGGTTTGTCTGGTTGCCATGGGATATCTCTTTATGTGTTTTGGAGGAATCATCTGTCCCTGGGACCAGGTAAGTGTCATTATTACTATTTTATTACTAATTTTACTTCCATTATTACTAATTTTGCTTCCATTGGGTACATTTCCAAGAACCATTCTATACAAAAACATTCACATTAATTTTTGCGGGACATCTCATGAAATGTTTTTGTGACTAAGTGGTTGCATGCTGAGGCTCCCTGCATCTGTTTTATAAATACCAGAGATGTGCATACTTAAAATACATTAGGAAATATTTGAACCATTTTGCTTTTATATTATAAGCTCCTTTGCTTAACGAATACTTGATGCCAATCACCAACTTCTTAGTAGAGTGAATATTTGACTCTAGTGACCAGTTAACATGGCAGAAATGCTAGATTTTTCAACACTGGTGATGCTGTCTTTTTCAGTTTAATATGTTTGAGCTCACTGTAGGCTCTCTGTGATGTTAAAGATTTTCTCTAGCAATGCATGAGAAACAAGGACTGTGATCGTCCTTACTTGCCTAGAAAAATGGATGAGTAGAGAAGCAGTGTAGTACCCTTCACATTTTTTAAATTTTGTAATGAAGACAAACCAAAATATAATTGCAGCCTAATAGCAGCACTTTTGAAACATCAATAAATGATGTGCAATATCTAACGCTGTCTGATTGATTCTTCTGAGTTCTGCCACATTATTTTCTTTTCCCCAAGCCGCTCTACATGGGAATACTGCTCATATAATATTTTTAAAACTCTTCAAAGGATGGAAAAAACTTTTAAACATATAAATATGTCTTCTGAAAATTTCATGCTGATTCTATGAGTTTAACCTTTAAATGCCATTACTCTATCCAGAATGCCTCCTAGGTCCTTGAGAAAGACTTGAAATAAGTTCTCTGACTTTTAACTCATCTGTTGCAAAGACTTGGGCAAATACTTGAAGTATTGAACTTGAAGTAGTTCCTTTAAACTCTTTAATGTAAATTATTTAAATTACTGGTGTATGTTGGTAATACTTTTGGAACCCTTCTCTTTGTGGGTGACTTTATATTTTCATTTTCTTGGAAGGTTCTGGGATTAATGATGTAAGAAACCTACCCTGGTTTGGGGTTTGGTTTTTTTTGGGGGGGGGGGGGGGGTGGTTTAGTTGTTTATTTGGTGGTGGGGATTTTTAGCTTTTTTTTTCTTTTCAGTACTTAAAACTACCAAACCAGATCACACTTGCATGTAATAAAAAGCAATCAGAACATGAAATACCTTTCTCTAGATACAGATTTCACCCTGGGAGTCCTTGTATCTTTGTGATATCAGGTCTAGGTAATTCACATGGTCTTACTTTTTTGATATGTTTTCATTGCCAGTTGTGGCACGTCATGCTAGAATATTTCAGACTTTCAAGTTTAGGTGTAAACATTTAGTTAGCCTTATTATTCATTTGTTGCAAATGGTACTGAATTTAATTTTGGTATTTGAAAGATAGGATTATGATTTTCAAAAGCATGTGGCCTGAAAGAGATCTAAGAGGGATACTCACGATGTCTCAGTGCCGGAGTTGTGTTTAGCCTGTGAAGATGATTTGTCCTGCCTTGCTTTCCTCTTAGGAAAAATGTAGGCATTCCCACAGCGTGCGTCTGGCCCTGTGACAGAGGAAGGACTCTAGAGGTCTGGGAAAAGCCATTGTCTTCCTGAAGGTTGCCAGGACACAATTGCTCTGATTTTTCAGTCATTGCTTTGCGTGCAAGAGCTGCTTGGAGCAAAGGCTATTTGGGACGGAGCTGCTTCTCTTGCTCAGCCAGCAGCAGCCGGCTCCGGGCAGCCGCCTTGCCGAGGGCTTTGCAGGCTCCAGCTGCGGGCGGGCAGGGCTTCTCCAGAATGCCTGCGCCCGGCAGCATCTTTGGCATCTGGCGGGAGAGGGGCTGTGCCAGAGTGGCCCCCAGCCACTGCTGGAGTCCAAGGTCGTGTGGCTCCCTGTAGCAGGACCCTTCACTTCCCCAAGATCGTTTTTTTTTCTCTCCTTTGAATAGCAGTGAGCTTCTGTGGATTGCTTTTGTAGGCATACTTTTGCCTTGTGTCAGTTAAGAGTAAACTGTGAAAATATGGGAAATCTTTCTGGGAATTTGACACCTTACACAAAAGACTAATTGCAGCTTTGATGTTTTCGAATGTTTGAAAAAGAGCTGTGAGCAATAAAATACTGCCGTGTTTCCTGTGATGCTGGTGTTTTGTTTGCTCTTCATCGAGAATATGTAGGTCAATAATTGGTGTTCTCTCTTATATGTGAAAGCAAATCTGAAAAATCCTTCCTCAGTGATCATTGAGAGGTTCTTTGTTGAAATTTTATGTTTTGTGAATCTTGAACCCATTTTACTTGGCATGTTAGTGTGGGTTTATGGTTCCTTTATGATTTTTCTGAAAGAAAGGAGACATATTGTAAAATTTAAATTAGTTAGGTTTCAAATATATCTCTGCCAACATTAACTAGAAAATGATGAAAACAAAAGGGTCAGCTCGTGCACAGTTACTTACTAAACAAGTGCTTTCTATTAATTTACTTTGTATTTCTATATATTTACTTTTAATTTACTTTAAATTAGAACCTAACTTCTGCTCTCGTCTAGGAGAATTTAAAAATATCATAACTTTCATGCCCCCTGAATCTTAAGCTTGATAAGAATATGGAGTTTCTCAATTTTACTAGTAACTATTGAAAGATAGATTTTCTGCATACCACAGTTAATAGAAAGACTTGTTATTGTGTTATTTATGCACAGCCCTTTGAGTGACAACCACGCATCTTTTAAATTTTGGCTTAATGACTTTCATGAGCCTTTTGGCTGTTTGCAACTGCTCAATTTAGTTTTTCTCTGTTGTGGTAAGGAACCTGAGGTGTGAACTTTTGCAGCTTTTGTTTACAATAAAAATACCATTTGAGAGAGACTGTTTTGGTTAGGAACTCAATATATATTTAATGCAGAGCAGTTGCTCCTTAGCCTGCAGGCACATAGCTCAAATAACCCACGATAAGTAGAGGGCTGGGAATGAGGTGGTTAGTCAGGGCCATTGTTGTTTTGTTTTTTTTTTTTTTATTAGAAATCTCTAGGCTGATGCAAAATAACTGCAAGTAGTAATTGGTTTCAGCTATCTTTTTGCTGTCCCTGCAGACTGCTTTTATCAGTCTCCATTTCCTTCCCTCTTCTCTGGTTGCAGCTACAGCTTTGGAGAGAAAGCTCTTATCAGGTGGGGATCTGGCTGCTGTTTGAAGGGGCAGCACAGTGCAGCCGGGGCACTTGCTCTGTCTCTCGGGCCAGCTCCGTAATTGCCTGCTGAGCCTGATCCGAAGGCTCTCATTGTCACTGGACTGCCCAGGCAGCATCACTAACCCGTCTGTGAGAGCAGCCTGCATATTTGCACCGTCAGCCTTACTAACTAACTTATGTAGTTAGTCCAAACTCCCTTCCTACTCTGTGTCAACAATAAGAACCAGTGAGTACACTGCGAGGGAGATGGAGTGTGCCTTAGGGAGACAGTGGGTGGCTTAACATGAAAAAAATAGAACAGTGATGGCAAAAGTCTTTGGTACCTGGCAGATTTTTTTGTAGAAGCATGGCAGCCCTCCTTTACTGGTGTCATCCCAAGTTTGTCTGGCAGTGGAGCCTCTGGTTTTCCTTGGTGGCCTGAGGAGCTTGGATGCTCTGTAAGGCCCTCATGTGCTGCGGTTCGTGTGAGCCAGGAGGGAGACTGGGCTGCCTGCTCGGAGCCATGGGACACCCGCGTTGGTAGGAAAGAAGCAGAGTGAAGGCAGTTGTGCTGAGGCTCAGAGACAGCCGCTGCCTGCTGGCAATTTTCTTCCAAGTGTAAGGTGTGAGCAGTAATGTGTGGAGATGGTTTCAGTGAGGAAAGACCAAGGTAATGCTTGCTTAGCAAGGTCTGTGAGGAATCTGTGGGTGGTGTGCTGGTGGAGGGTCAGTAATGCAAAGCAGGCAAGCTGAGTAAGGAGTGCTGGTAAAAAAGAGTGATGTATCGATTTGTGTTATAACTCTCCCTTACTATATATAGTATGAAGCACCTTTCTTTTCAAAATGTAAATCCAGTACCTGTCTGCAGAGTTTCATGCTGGGGAATGAATTTAAATTTGTTTCCTCTTGTTTCGCTGACGGTGTAGTTATTGTACAACAGTTGCCTTTCTGTGTCACCCTCTGACATGTCTAATACTTCCTCAGCCTTTTGTACAGGGCTATGTAAATATGTCATAGCACATTGATATCTATGGGTAAAAAGAGCTCCTAAAGCATCCAGTGGATGGTATAAAAAAAGAGTAATTATGCAGCATTATACTAGTCTAATGAATTCTATCATTGCAGGATTTTGGTATTCAGTTCTATTTAATCATAAATACATTTGCACAGTGCAGGGACCAGATGTGTTCCTCCTCTGTATTCAGTTACAGCACAGAAATTACTTCAAGCGGAATTTGACACTTAAGGTTTTAAAAAAAAAATCCAGAATGATGTGTTTAGAATATATGTTTGATTATTTTTGCCTAAATTCTACTTTTTGAGCTGAATTTAAAGTACTTCTTTGTTTTGTTTTAATGTGTTGATATGGAATGGTTCAACTGAGGCCTTGGAGCAGTCCTGGCTTAAGAAATGTGGGCAAAATTTTATGCCCTAGTACTTATAATTCTCATTTTTTTGATACTGTCTTAGCACCTGGGGATATATGTTGTGTGCTGAGGGGTGAGGACCTGCACAGAGTTTCTGTGGTTGTGGTAATTAGCTTCTGTATTAGGCAGTGTGGTAAGATGTTGAGTCTGCAGAAAGAGAAGATTTGTGTTTGTGTGGAATTACGTTGGGTCTGATTTCCACACCTTGCTTGGACCTGCCTTATCTAAAGTCAACTCTGCCCTAAATTATTGGTAACACGTTTTGTGGCTAAGCAATATAAAAAAGAAATTGTTACATATATAAGGAAAACAAAGTGGGCATCAGTGAAGTCCCTGCGGCACAGGAGAGTGAGGATGAGTTGATGCTATACCAGTTCCTCAGTGGTATAGAGTGGTATAATGGGTGTGAGGGAGACTTGTCATGTCTTTTTTAAGTTCAAGATTATTCAGACTCTCAGGAATGAGCATCCTGAACAAGGAACCAGATCTTGTAGGAGCATGGTTCAGTACCTTGTAGGTGAATAGTCACCTGAAAAAGGGCATGAAGAAAACCAGGAGGGTTGTATGAAAGGTAAAAATACTGCCAAAGCGGATGATACTCTGCTTTAGGAATAGGTGTGACAGAAAAAGAAGAACCCCTCAATCCGCCAGTATATGCCGTATTTTTGGTTATATTCAAGGAAAGAAAACAGATCATTTTGATCTTAATACTTTTTTTATAGATATATAAAGTCACAGGCTTAATAGCAAGATATTTATGTGGTTTTATCAGGTCTGGTATGGTTATATCTGTATAGAAGACAGGAAAAAGATGAACTAATGAGAGAGACCTGCCAGTTATTAAAATCAATAATACAGTAGATTAATATAATACAATAATGTGCAAAGCCCTGAAATCCCGGTTGGCACAACTAACATGCCATTGTTAACCTTTGCAATGTCAGGGCAGTGCATTATGAGAGCAGTTTGTGAAAAAAGAACTGATTACTGTTTTAAATAGGGAATGTGTTTCTGAAAGTAAAAAAAAATCTGTTTTCATGCCAAATGGAAGACTAGAAGCCCTGCTAAAGGAGATGACCATTATTATTAAGGTGACTGTACATGTAGGTGAGGGGAGATCGCAGGTAGTGTGACTTTAGAGGGCATCGGGCGGGAGGAAGATTTCTGGCTGGATTTCTCAGAGAGCTCTCTGGAGAATGTTTCCCTTTATTAGTACTTTTTACTAGTGAAGGGGTGACTGAATGTCACTGGTGTAATGAAATTTGTTGATGACCCAGTTCAAGGATTCCTAATACAGCAGAAGATCACAATGTTATGGGGAAGAAAAGCTTGACCTTGAGGACTGCAGTAATAGCAGCTAGATGAAATTTAATAATAGGCAATATGAGGCGCCTATATTTGGGGACTAGCAGCAGAAGTAACAGCTGTAGACTGAGTTCATCAGTAGAAAAAGCAGCAAGGACAAGCAGAATGAAGAGGGGAAGCATTAGCTGATCACTGGGCCATTTGGACATGTGTCCAGAAATGACTTACTTGTGATGGCAAAGTATCCAGCTAAAGATGAATCCTTGCTTGGATGACTACAAAAACTTCTAGTCTCCTTTATTCAAAAAGATAAACTGAAACTGGAATAAATGTAGAGAGCATCAAGCAAGATCACCAGGAGAGAGTTTTGTGAGAGGAGGTGAGAAGAGCTTGACTTGGGTATAGATCTGCAGGGAAGAATGCTGAGAGTGGTGTGACTGCCATCTACAGATAGTCCGTGGTTGCAGACGGTGAATTTGAGGAGAAGCTACGGAAGACAAAGAATTAGTGACACATACACACACACACAAATAAAAGTAATCTGGCCATTAATGCAAATTAAACTGAAAATTATAATGCATCCCATAGCCATTGGGGCACTCAGTTAGTGGAGGTTAATATCTTCAGGATAATAAATGTTAAAATAATGAATTGGTTTTACAGTGGAATGCTGTCCTTAGCTGAGAGTCAGTCAGCATCTTCAGTTAAAGAGACATGGACTTCAGTGGTTCAGGAGCATCCTTTTAGTTCCTTTTCCTATGCACCACTGAACATCTGAAAACTACTGAGATGTTTTAAATGACAGTTTATTTTGACCTGTGCCTGAAGTTCATCTAAAACCTGAAGAGATGCATTTTCTGAATTTTAAAAGTTCATGGCGTTTTGCTGTCTAAATATCTTTTATCCTTCCTGTGTTCTGGAGAAGTAGTCTCAGAATTTAAAACATCTGGGGGTAATAATTTTTGTCTATTTCTAATCTCTTTAGGCATTCATGATAGCATTTATGATAGAGGTTTGATGTAATATAAAGTGCAAGAGACTGGATGTGTCCTGGAACTTACCGAAAGAACCTTATGAAATTCTTGTTTCCCTGGTAGTTTATTTTCCTTGACTCTGTTTGCTGAAGTGTTTTTTTCATCTTGGAGGGGACAATAAAGTACAAAGTCTGAGTTGATTTTCATCTTGGAGGGGACAATAAAGTACAAAGGCTGATTTGATTGTAGTTTCCATCAAGATTATTGCACAGTTTACATGCAGTGTGATAATTGCAATACAAGTCATGTGAATGATTTTGCCAAGGCAATGTACATATTGAAGTACAGTAAAAATGTGAGACTCAGAAAAATATCCATGAACTGAATGTGGCAAGATTTTTCTCTCTGATAGGAAATAACATTTATCAATAAGAATATTAATGTTTCTGAGAGTACTGAAACTAAGCAATGCTCATTTTAAATATCATCATACTCTTCTGATGTTGCTGAAGTTAAGAGACCAAGTGACAAATGGAAATGAATAATTTAAGCCCTTCATATGGTTTCTGATGTGCTTAATAATTGATTTGACATTAGGAAATAAACATTTAATAATTTTAGAGTACACATATAGTTAACAATTACTTGTATGATGGAGCTACCAGAGAACCATTAAAGCATCTATCCAGTACTTCCTGCTAACAGGTATAATTTAGGGGAGACATGCAAGTTTACTATTCATTGGAATTGTCTTTTACTTGGAAATGTAACAGTTTGCCTGACTTCTAGGAAGGAAGGTTTTAGCATGACACTGCATTAGTCTGTTGGTTTGAGCTGTTTGACCTTTCATACCTGCCTGCCATGGAAAATCTTGTAACTTTACATGGCCGTTGCACATAATACTGTATATTTTTATTTTTGTGAATTAGGTGCTGACAGGGCATATCATCATAGAGCCTAACCTTTGGTTGTTTTTTTGCCTTTTGTCTCAAATCTGATTCAGTTTGCAGGCTTCTAGGGCCATAATAATTTAGCTAGTGAGCTGTTGAACAAAGAAATAATAAAATAGAGGGCGAAAATGTTTCTTACAAGCTTCATAAGAAGACCTCAGTTAAGTTGTTTGAGGGGTATTCCCTGTTTCTGTAGCTTTTAGGAAGTTTTAGGCACAACTGTGGTGTTAAATAAATGAATCCCAGTATTTGGATTGTCAGAGGATCACTTCTCTTTTAGTCTAGGAAGCAGGTAAGAGAATTTTTCTCCATGTCCCTGCAGTTTGTAATATGCTGGCTGTGAAATCCTTTCATTTTCCCTTGTCAGGATGCAAATCTACAATTATGCAGATAGTAGGAAACATTGCTTACCTTAAATTAACTAATACTTGAAAGAAAGCCATACACTGGTTTGTTGACAAGCAAGGTGCTGTCTTTATAGAGTTTTACAAAAGTAAGAGATAAAGAGGTAAAAAAAATACATTTGATTTAGAAAGGCTCACTCAATATGAGTTGTAGATGTATGTTTAAGTTTTATATATTAATAGAAAAATATAATTAGTAAAGTATTTGTAAATTAATTTTTTAAGGTATCTTAAATATACACATATAATTAGGTCATAGGATGGTGCTATTGCATGATTTCAAGTGTCGTGAAGCTCAGATTTTTTTAGGAAAAATGAATAATTATATGTAAGTTAAAAAATTATACGTCATAAATTATAAGTTCATTGAGAACTAGAAAACAGATGTGCTTTCAAGAGGCTGTTCATGCTCATTTAGTACTTTTTTGTTTTATTTTACTATGTGACTTTTTTTTGTACAGAAGAAGTGTAGGTTGCTTCTTTATTGGGACATAGCTTTGTCACTTATATTTGTTTAATTCAGCAATAGATTGTCTAAAAGAAACTAGAAGGAGAGAAATAACAGATCAAGACAATAGTCAATTCTCAGACAACATTTCACTGTTGATGAAGAATGATCCTAGAGGTATTTATCTTTTATGATTCTGCCTCCTCTTTTGGCAATATATGAGACTGATCTGGTGAACGGCTGAGAACAGGATGGGCAAGAGGACTTAAAAAAGGCAGCTTTCAAAGGCAGCTTTTCAAAGGGGAACCAGTAACTGCTTGGGAGATGCATATCAGGGAGGAAGACACAACATCTCCCAGCTTCAATATTGCAGGAAAGCTAAGCCTCCTGGGCCAGTATCACAGGAAGAGAAAAGCCTTTTCATTCTATCAGGGGGAAAAATCCCCACCCTGTCTCTACACATAAATGCATTCACAAGGCTTCAAAAAATAAATTGCATTTTCATGCAGTGCAGCATCCGCTGTTGTACCAGGTTGGGGAAGAGTGCATTTCTGTGACTACTCCAAAGCTACATATTGATTTTATAGCTTAAAATAAACTTGCTTTAAAATAACACATTTATCAGTAGTGTCAATTTTGTTTAATATCTGAAGTTCTTGGATTATATTGTTCTGGCAGATTTACTTTGAACAGTTTAGAACTTGACTATGTATTAATTACATTGAATTCTAAATTGCATTTTTCTTACTTGCTTCTTTTACATACCATTTTAACTACGTTATATATGTATATAAGTTCTGTATCTTACTTTTCAGGGCATTATCTTTGCTTAAATTGGCAAACCTGAATCTCTTCTTAAATGTTCTGATTTCTGTAGCACTTTACTGATTTGCAAATATCTTTGTTTTCCAAGAACCAAAATTGCAGGTGCAGTGATGACTTAGTAAGTGTAGTCACCCTGTCTCATGTCTTCATGTGGCACTGCATAGTGATTTGCATTTTGTACTCTCCAGTCTCTTTACACCTTTGTGCTTTCTAGGTCTCTTCTTTGTTGTCGTATCCCAGTTTGAGATGGTTTCTGTAATTTATCAGTTTGCACATTTGTATTATGAATGTCCTTTGACTATTTATTGCTTGTTTTGGTTATTTCACAATCCCTTTGTATTCCTTTTTCAGCTCTTCCTTTCATACATATCCTTCCAAGTTTTCAACACCTTCTCATATTTACCACGACAGTTGCTTCCTCTTCCACTTACTAATGAAGACAGCCTTTCCTCAATTTAATATATTGTTATTTGTTATCACTCTCTATTTTTTGCCTTACAACCGGCTGTAGTCTTCATAACAATAGTTCTTGCCTCATTCAATATGGATGAGTTTTCATAAATAACCATTTTTTAGGTGTCATTATGGCATTAATAGTGTTGCAAGTTCAGATATCTGAGGGCTTAATTTGAGTTCTGTTATATTCCCTTTGACCAAATTTCCAGTTCTGCCTCCCCACCACCCCAAAAAAAAAAAAAAGAAAACCAACCCTGTGTGGCAAGCTGCCTTTTTTTCCTTTGTTGGTAATATAAGTAAGCAAAGTATTATAGCTTTATCTTCCAGATTCTGTAATAAAAAAAAAAGAAAACCAACCCTGTGTGGCAAGCTGCCTTTTTTTCCTTTGTTGGTAATATAAGTAAGCAAAGTATTATAGCTTTATCTTCCAGATTCTGTAATTTTTTTTTTTTGTAATTTGGAATGGAACTGATCCTAAGTAAATGTGGTAGTAACTACTGTATGCATTTTTCTTTATTGTGTTGTTGTTAGCCTTAATCATCAAATCTTTTTTTTTCCAAATAATGTACAGCTATGAAGGAAATGGATTAAACAGCCTGTCATGTAAAGAAGGTGAATATCTAAATAAAACATTAAACATACATATACCTGAAAATGCCTTCTTTCCATAAAGAACTAAACTAAAAAGGTATCTTATTGCCATTAAATGAGGCAGAGATTTGAGTAAGTCTTTTTTTCCCATGTCACACTCTGATTATCCATTATGACTGCATATGTTATCTAATGACAGCTCCTGACAGTGTGTGCATATTACTTGCACACCTGTATAAACACATATAAATCGGTGCTTTAAATGGCTTTCACATAGAGGAGATTATGGTCTTTGTTAGGTAAACATGGGTGCCTTTTCTTTGCAGTAACCTGAATTTGATCACCAGTTAGAAACTTATTTAAGAATATCAGTTAGAATTTAGGTCTGATGTAGATAAACTGCCAGGTCTACTGGATGTCCCAGGGTATTGACAAGAGAAGGAAATTATGTGGTCTGAATGACATTAATTTTTATATCAATTAAAAAATTATTCCATTAAAAAATTAAAGGTTGAGTTGGTGTGCAAAAAAAAATTTAGAAATGTCATGTTTCTTTGGGCAGATGACAACTGTAAAGAGAAATCCTGGTTGATGTCAAAGCCCCAAATGCAGAAAAGTACAGCATAAATTCCCATTATTATGTGTCAGTCATCCTTATTTCTATACTCTGATTTCCTCTAGATTAGCCCAAGAGTTCCATGCTCATTGATGATGTGGGCAGACAGGACATATTTCTCCAGAGAGGCTAGCAAAAGTATCTGTGATTTAGAACCCCTACATTTCTTTTCTCCTCATCTCTCTTTATTTACTTTTAATCACATTTCAATAAGTACTGCTTTTCTCCAGCCATGTGAAAATGCAGTAATGGCATTTTACAACATTTCAGGGTCATGTGGTCACTGAAGCTACAAAAGGAAAATGTTTCTGGATCCATAACATTTGCACAGTTTGTGTGACTCATTATTTAGGTGCTGGTTGTGATCACATAGTAGTGATTTCACATGATGCAGAAGTGCAGAACAAAACAACTTTGCCTCTTGTGCTCTTGCAGTTTGTATTCTCTTTTATTTACCATGCTGAGCAACCACATTTCTTACAGATTTATAAATAAAGTGGGATTTACTTAGGAAAGTGCCAAGTTTCAGTACTTTTGCTATTTTGTTGCAAATCTTACATGAGGGTTTTCTTGGGGGGTGGTTGGCGTTTTTCACCTTCTTTATCAAGAGTGAGATTGTCAGGCCAGATGGACCCCTTTGTTCAGGATGGCTGCAGTCTCAGGGAGACTGGGAGAGGACTGAAGTCAGGACAGATCCCGCCACCACTGGGTCTGGCCTCTACCTCCAGATGTTTCCTGGAGATGAGACCTGTGTCCACAGGTCGTTCAGTGTGCATGGGCTGAGCATCAAATGCAGCAGGAATGTTGGGGAAAAGCCACCTAGAAGTGTGATGAAAGCTGAGCACCTCTGCTCATGCAGTGTGGAGATTGGGCATGCAGGTAAAGGAATGGCTTGTGTGAAAGTGGTGCCTGTTGGGTTTTTAGCAGATTTTTTTTGCGATAATCTGCTATTTTCCTTCTCTCTGGGAGCTGTGAAAGTTGGTCACACGGCCCTGGACATCAGATGGTTCCTGGCTAGCAGCATGGATGGAGAATGGCTGAAGGGAAAGGTGAAGAAAGGTTATGTTAAAACTGTGAAGGAAATAGAGTCCTTAGTTACAGGTAGGTTAGCGTAAGCAGATGGTAAATAAAATCCGTGGCCGAGCAGGCATGGAGCAGTGCGCATTTTGTTTGTACAGAAAATAGACTTTCAACTCGTCATTTGTATACTCAGTGGCAATGGATAGAAATGGGATGGCAAACAGCAGGGGCTATAAAAACTGGAATGATTTTGAAGTATTGAAGGTCAACAGGATTGTGTATTTCAGGCTGCTGTATCTTACTAAATCACAGAACTCTAGTAAGGTTTCTTGCTGTTATGGAAATTGCTTCTTGAATACACCACACCATCAAGTGCTTCACACAGGAAAATTTATCTTATATATTTTTAAATACAATTTAACACTTGACATACTAATATTAATATAGCTCCCCAGGTGTTTGAAAAAAAATAACACTAGCGAGAGGGGGTGTGTGTTTTTAATAGATTCATTTTAATGCAGAATATGCATAAGGATGTCATTCTTTTTAGGCAGGGTCTGTTGTTCAAGTCATGCAATATGATGTAATACATTAAACTTGTCACAATTTTGGAATATATTTTAAAGCAAAGAGGTTTCTGGGCAAAAAGAATTTGTCTAAAAATGTTCTTATGAAATGTAGCTGAAAATGTCATGGCTTCATCTCTTACTGGTAATAAAATTGAAGGTTTTTGCTTTTCTCCCATTTACTTTTCTGTATTTTGTTAAACTCAGATTTTAGAAAAACAAAAAAAAAGGAGAAAAAAAATTTACAAAGCTAGCATGGTGGGATTCAGTGACTACTTTTTCAGTATCCCCTTAGGTGGCAAATTATAATAATCGTCGTTGAACCACAGAGTAGCAAAATAAACTCCCAACACTTGTTTAAAAGTACAGTGCTCTAACCCTTCCTTCATCCTGAGCAATCTTATCCTTGCAATTCTCCAAAAGAAGCCACCACGTAAACTGTAAGTGCATATTAAAATACTCATAGCTTTGTCTATACTATTAAAATATTACTCTAGTTGGGTTTCTTCTTACAATTAAATAAATTGCTACTTTCAAATCCCATTTCTCTGTTCTCAGACTAGTGATACTTTACTAATATCATTGTTTTTCTGACTGGAGGTGTTGGAGTATTTTTAAGGTTGAATTAATTTTACAGAACTTTAATATTTAGGGCTATACATTTTTCACAGCTGAAGTCCTGAGTTAGGGAAGAGGCTGCACTTGGCAGCTGGTGGGGTGAGAAACCACAGTAACACTGGTGCCTGAGCAGCCCCATAGAAACCCAGGTCCTTGTTATTCTGAAATGTCTCTGCTCCTGAACTCCCACCTCCTTTCCTTGAAAGCACAAACCTCTCACTTCTCCAGCACACTCCAACTCCTGTACCCAATTATGCCATATTAAGACGTAATCACCTCTGATTCGTGAGAGTTTCTTCCTGACCTGCTGCCTAGTGATGCTATGATGGGAAGTTCTATCTGATACCAAAGGTTTGGGAATCACTGACAGTGGACCTTCTTGACACAGTAAATGAACCCTGTTATAATATTGTACAATATGGCCTCTGGTACTTGAGTTAATTTAGATGTAGCTGCAGCATCTGACTGTTTATACATGCCTCACAGTGTTCAGGACCCCCAATACGGGACAAATGTGATGTGGAATTGTGAGTCTCTCCATCAATGTATCCAGGGCAGAATTTCTTCCAGAATGGCATCTCTGATCCAATCTCTCTATTCAACCTCCTAGCAAAAGGCTTTTTTCTATCCCTAGTCCAGAAAGTGGGTTTAAAGGTACAAAGAAGCCTCCTGTAAGATTGTTCATGAGTTCTTCATTACAGTTTAAACCTCTTGCAGCGAGAAAACATTGTTGTAAAGGTTGTAATTAGATGTAGCTAGAAATTCGCTGGCAATGCCATTGTCCACTTCAACATTTAGTAATTTTAATATTGACAAACTATCACAGAAGAGCGCAGTTGAGAGAATTGTGCAGTCCTTAATCCACTGTGCTTGGGCAAGCATTCCATCATGATTATCAGAATGTATTTTCATGAATATAGACAAAAGTTACATAGCCTCTTCACGGTTGGGGTAATGGCTTTTCAACTTGCTCTAAGGGAAGGGAGAACAGCTGAGGTACTAGCTGGAACAGTTCCAATGTTTGGCAGGGCCTGAAGTCAAGTAAGAAATTTTCCCTGGAGCATCAGGTCCCTCTTCTGAACATTCAAGACTGGCAAGAGTTCAAAGCCATTCTGTGCAGTATCTCCTATCTTGTCCTTTTTTGATTTCCTGAACCCTTAGTATGTAATTTTTTTATGTAATGCAGTATCTGGTTTTGTGTTCCACATGCTTATTTTTATTTTAAATATCTTACTTCAGTTAAATTTTGGAGGCTGCATCATGCCCCCATTTATTTAATAGGGCATCATGAAAGTAATGCTAAGCAGGGATCATTAAAGGGGATATTGTGTGGGACGAGTGGAAAGTTATTTTTAACCACAAGACTGAAGAGGAGTCTCTTCTAGCCTAGTTCCCCAAAAGACAGGAATGATTCATTTACATTTCAAATGAGATACAGATACCGTCTGTTACCAACTTCATTCAGATTTCTGATGAAGCCTTCAATAGATTGCTTTTGGATGAATAAAAAAATGACTGGGTATTAAATATATCCACAGTAATGTTTGTTCACCTTTGATTACACTGGATTTCAAAGAGATAATAATGTATGTTGCAAAATTGCATGCAGTATTGCAACTTTAAAAAAAAGTTATATTTATTCATATTTTTATTTTTGCCCTTTAAAAACTGTAAGGGGACACAAAAACTCCTTGGTCTCAGAAGCCAAGAACTCTTAAATTCTGTGCTTAGTATTTCAGCTTCCCACTTGAGGTGTTTTGACGAGAGGATCAATTAACCACTTGCAGAATATGAAGTTTAATAAAGTATTTTCTTTCTTCTCTGGAACAGTGTCCTTTTTGAGGTAACATGGAGTAGGGAATTACTTTGTCTGGCATCTTTTGTATGTCTGTGTAAAAGAAGCAGATTTTATGGCTAAAAAGTATTGTTTTGTCTATATTGGTGGTCAAAAGTGAAGGTTTAACAAATTCAGGTACTTATCACAACAGCTATGATTTTGGTGGAAGTACTGAAAATTCCTTCATGGGTTGTATTTGTGGATTAGTGGCCATCAGAAGCATTTACCTCTCAGATTTTTCAGGAAGCCCTTGTGAAGCAGAATCGATTGCTTCTCACAGAGGCATTTTGGCAGCATCCTGCTTTATTGCAGTTCAATACCAGCATAAAACCTCCAAGGAGCACTTCAAAATGGATCAAGGTAATGCTGTGGAGAGAGTATTCCTCCCAGGTGTTGATTTCCTGGGAGAGTATGCGAGGTGGCCAGCCTAGAGAAAGGAAGAAGTGGCAAAGATCACGCAGATGCGGTGTGAAACAGGCTGAGGAAGGACGCTGTGGTGCTGGAGGAGTTTGGGCAGTGCCGATGATCTGGCAGTGGTGTTGTACAACTGGTATTGCCACTGTTTGCCTGCCAGTCCGCTGGGCAGGAGCCAGCTCAAGGAAGAGCAGCAATATTTGAATTATCCCGTCTAAGAAATAGGGTGGGTACCTTTGTTGAATGAGCATGTGTGGAGATGGGGTTTGGCTGCAATCACTGAAGACAGACTTTTTTCTTCTCCTCTTTGCCCCTGTGTGCAGACTGCACCAGCTCTGAGTGGCTGTGAAAGAATGTTTGCTTTACTAGTGCTGCTGGCTCATGGGAGTGCAGAAGGGTGCCAGCTGCTCTGCATGGTGCCCTGGGGGCTTCTTGGGGAAGGGGCTGCTGGGCATGGCACAGAGTAGTGATGGGGATCCTGGTGTTTGTACTTCCTAGCGCAGGAAATCTTAAGTAGGATTTATAGCAGCAGCTGCTCAATCTAAAGATACTACAGTGGGAGAAGAACACACATTTCTGGGGCTGTTTTTGCTGCCTCTGTATTGCCAGCCCTGATCAGTTCTCACTGCTAGTGGGGAGTTGGTGAAATGCTCAGAATGTGGGCACTGACATGTGTAGCAACCCACAGAAGGTAATTCTACCCAGTTTTGGTTATATTGAAGGTTTCCCTCACAGAATCCAGGCTATGACATCGACACCTAAGAAGGGGCACAAAGCGTCCGTTATACTGTTGGTGAATGTAAGAATAATATCAAATCCTTGCTCAGTATGGAAACACTCAATTTGTTTATCTGCCATCATGTGACAGTGGATAGTGATGATACAAAACCCACAGAAGTAACCATATGCATGGAATAATACATACAGGTTTGGAGCAGAATGGGAACCCACTGCTCCTGTCAGATGCCTCTGAGCATCTCTCTTTCTCCCTCTGAAGCTTCAGAACTGTAAATACTAGTTAATGATTTCTCTGTTCTCAAGGGCAGGGAAGGCATTCACATGGAAGCAAAATAATGAATTGCCAGTTAATGTTCAGTTTTGCTGTCAGTGCCATATAAAGATAATACTTGCTCTGCTAGAGGTGATCTCTTTTTTTGAAGTAGGAAGGATGGAGGAAATTAGCATATATTCTGCGTTTATTGTCAGAGGTGTATGATTACAAGGAACAAGTTAAAGTAACAACAGCGAGAAATGTCTTCTTTAAATATGAAAAAAATGATTATGTAAATGGTATTTGGGTAATGCAGTTTCTTCCCCCATACTGACACTTCAAAGAGCTACACCAGCACTGCAGGATAAATGGGATGAAGCAGGAACATATTCAGATCTTCCTCCACCCACTGCCCCCCGCTTTACTGTTTCTAAATGTTCATTTGAGTACTTCTGAATTCTCATTTTCATCACTGAACAAATCTAAATCCTGTCCAGGAGCTACTATCCAGACAGCACAACAGAAATCAATCTGGAAACATCCTAATAGTTATGCTGCTGTGAAATCAATGTAAAGTAGACTTGAATAATTAATTTTTTGTGTTTTTCAGTTATGTCTGGTTAGTATGGTTTCACACCCATGTGAAAGAATTAATGCCTGGGAGAGAGTCTTGCTGTTGTGCTGCCTTATGTAATGTTGGCTGAATTGCTACAGAAATGACAGTGTCAGAAGGTGCAGGAGGAAAGCAGTTGATGTTTCAGATGCCAGTCTGAGTGTCTATTTGTAGCTTTCAGAAAAGAGTTTAAAAAGCTCTGGATCAGGGTTAATAAAGCATTCTTACTTGAATGCTTCATCTAGCAACAGCAGCAGCAGCCCCAGGATCCTGGAGTGTTTATGTGCCATTTGCTGTTTGGGAACTCTTGTTCTGGATTTTCCAGGAGTTCAGCTGATGAGAAATTAAGAGTGAACACTTATGTTTTGATTTCATAGCTGTATTCTTATTGGGGTGAATACACCTGGCCTTGTTCTGTACTACTTTAAAGTATACAGCATCAATTAAAAAAAAACTTTAAGAAATAGTGTAAGAAAATGAAATAGATCAGAGCATTCAGTAATTCTAAAACAGCCAGCAACTTGAAACACTAGGAGTGTTCTGTGTGACACTGAATTTTCCTCTGTCCATAAGTTGTGTCTCGTATAGTGTAGGATATTGCTTTTCCTGTGTTTCCCAGTTGTGCTTGCTGCTCCCTCTGTCACTACAAGCATGATGGATTAGCATCACATCCTCTCATCTTTTTGTCTCAGTTCCTTACAGCCTCTGTCAGGTGCAACTGCATGTTGTCAAATTCAAAATATCTAACTATCTATATGGATGTATAATGTCTAGATAGTTTCTAGATATCTGGAAATATATCAAAAAGAGTCAAAGATACCCTCTGTCTGATGCCAGCTATCTTTAATGTCCCCAGATGTTTTTCTTAGCCTTGGGATATTCCATTCTGCATTTTTCTCTTAGGAGGTTTGGAGAAATTCCTGGTTCCCTTTATCATAATAATTGTTGTTTAAGATGTCAGAAGTCGAGGCTTTGCAATTGCCCTGTAGCTACTCGATGCTATTAGAAGCCTCATGCCAGAGAGAGCTTTCTGGTTTACAGTTTTTAAGCAAAAGCTGCATCATAGAATTAATCAGAATTAAATCATACATAGGTTCTAAAGTTCATCATAAATGAGTCAATAGTATTTATTTTAGGAAAAATAAACACCAACCCTTAAACAAGACAGAAATTATGTTACTAAGTGAGAACCAGGTTGGTTTCTTCTTTTGCTCTTTCTGGGTTTATCCTCTGTAGCTGATCCCTTGCACAGCCCAGTTATGTCTGTGTGAGCAGCACATACACTTTATTATAATGTAACATATTTAATGTGTATAACTTTTATCTGTGCATCCACTTGATTATTTTACCTAATGATAAGAAGTACTAAACCCAACCATTAAAAAAAATTCTTTTTATTATGGGATATATTAGGTTTCCTATTTTCACAGGAAAGGTGATATTTTCTTGCTGATAACGTGGTCATTAAAGAAAAACAGGACTGCTAAGGAATTATTTATTCAATATCTGAATTTTATCTTAAAAAATGTGAGAGAAAGCAACCAAAACCTGCCGGTAAGTCTGAAGGTTAAACAATTTTTCTGTCTGACATTTCTGACTGATTTTAAATATCAGCTTTTAGAGGAAAACAGGACTGCAGATACCATTTGAAGCTGATTTTAGAATGCCAGCCTTAAAATAGAGTTGTTCCTAGGCACTTCTGTGAGGTTTTTGTGCATTCAGAGACTTGAATTGTTTAGAGAAATCATACGGGTCATTGATTTACCTGAATTTATGTATGTTCTTTCATAAAACTGAGACACTAAATCTCTCCTAAGACAGTAGCCTACCCCATCTCGCAAACCCCAACCCACCAAGGACTGAATTCCTCTGTAACAAAAGACCAGTGTAAAATATGACTGACTTTGAAGTAAATATTTTACCTTGTATTTAAATTAATGTTACATGAGCACTGAAGGCCAGACACCAAGTGTTATTTAGACTGATATACTGCTGTAGCTTTGTTAAGTGAATACCTTAGTGGAAAGTGCTGAACGAGAAATGAAAGTCATTAGTCTTGAAAATGGTGTCAGTGAAAGAAGTTGCGCCAACAGCAGACATTTATGGGAGACAGGCATCTTTTCATTCACCATGGGCAGCAGCAGTCCAGACAGCAAAATAAACAGAGAGAACTGTGTTAGTGCTTAGTGTTTGCCTGGGTAAGACTGACTCTGTAGCTAGTATATATTGATTTAAATCTAGAGGACATGGAGGGAACTAAAAAACAACCAGGATGGATGAAGAGACTGTTTTAGAACTCTTTATGAATAATTCAGTAACATAATTTTATTTCCATCTGAGTGATTGATAATTGCTAATTTTTCCCCAAAACTCTCATATTGTCAATATGCAGAAGTGTTATGCATATGGTTCTCTTCTGGACAAATACTGCTATGCTTCATCTTCTTCAAGTTTATGTATAATCAGCATGGTTTTTAATCCCTGTATAAAGGGTAAAAATTTGTTTGTATGTAGGTCTTTCCAAAAACGGGGTGAGCAGACTTCAAAATTTTAAAATATGATCTCAATGTTATTTTCCCATATGCAATCAGGTCGTGAAGTTGCTAGGGGATGTTTCACAGTTGGGAATGAATTTGGTCTCTGCAATTGACAATAGGTGAGTAATGGCTTTGTGAGATAAACCCTCCGTATAAATGTATTGCCTGTATACTAGAGCTGTCTGGGAGCTTTCAGCAAAGCTCTAGATCTTCCTGTTCTTCTAGGAAAGCCTATAAAAGGAATTTCTCATTTCAAAACAATTATCTTACAAATTATGGCTTCTAAAGAGAATATTCCCCTGAAATTTTTATGTATAAATTTATAGTTTCTTCATTCATGCAGGCTAGCATAAGGAACAAGAGAAAACCTGGTTTTCCCTGCTGTTCATAGAATCATCTCAAGATGGATTACTTAACAGAAAACAGTCTTTTTTACCTGATTTCATAAATGTGAATCAGACCAAGAACTGAGCTTTGGTTGTCTTTTACTTGGAAGAAGACTGATGTATGTGTTATAGATTTTTGTTACTTATTTTTTGTCCATGTTGAAAAGTAAGTGCTACATGGCATCAGTCCTCCTGATAAACAGTGATCACAACTGATGTCAGTAATGGAAGGAAAGCAGAAGTATAGCAGGTATTAGTACCATATTGATGTTAAGAATGTAATTTCTTGAATTGTGTTGAACATAGAGCTTTTAATATTTTCAGTGGATGTGGAGTTAATTTTTTCCAGATTTTAGTGGAATAAATTGGTAGTCTCAATGGAGAGCTGTCTTTTGTAGGTAAGGGGAGGACTGGTTTATAACTGGTGCTTTCACTGCTGATGAGCACTTAAGTAGGAGGTTTCATATGATTAAGCCTAGGTGAGTTGCTGTAATATTTTCTGTTTGGTCTGCAGGGTACTTAAAAATAATACTACTGCACATGGATGTTGCTGGCTAGGTGGTGTGCTGTGGCTGACTGCAGGTGTGTTAGCTACTCAATCATCTGCCTCAGAGATGAGCTATCAACTTTCTCCCTCTGTGTTTCCTCAAACCTTTCCCATCCCATGTGGCCTCCTGGGCCCTCCCATGTTTGGAGCATTTAATAAACTCTTTAGTTTTGGCTTTGAGAAGTCAGAGTTTCATTTTGACAACAGGTCGAGTCTACCAGCAGGTTAGCAGTACTATGTAGTTCAGATTATTAAAAGCTCTTTCGAGGCTACTTTCCCTGTTTCTGACAAATGACTGGCCATTGTGATGTTGCCTAACAATTACATAAATGGTATTTGCTGTTTCTGTTCTTGAGCTAGAAGAAAGTCGCAGAGAGACAGAGACAGAGAAAGCAAGTCAGCCTTTATATTGTTTAGGTCTGAGAGACTGAATCTTATTTACTCTGTGGTATGTCTTGTAGGTCTGATACCCATGACCAAATGGCCAAATGGCATGTTTTCATAAGACCTGGGTGCATATCGTTCTCTCCACTTGCCATTTCCTATGGAAGGAAACTCAGACACATGGGAGAGGAGGGAATTGCAGGGCATTCTCCCAGGAGGAATGGGTTTATCTTCCTAGGCAGGTTGTGGCAGCTCCAGGGGCCCATCTTTCCCACCCAGCACAGCGACTTTCACACAGTTGATGTTGTGCATGCCCAGTAGCTGTTTTCCCAGATGGGCTGCTTGAGCTCTGTCTTCACAGTTCACACTGCAAACTGAGAAGTCACTTTCAGAAGTAGGAAGATGCTGCATTCCTTCAGCAGAAGATAGCACCAGAAAACGAAAAAACCCTTATGATTTGGAACATCCACAATGTTGGGAAGAAAGATGAAAGGCAAGTGGAAAGAAGGTGCAGGTTTCTTTACGGGTAAATCAATGAAGCAAAAGGCAAATTTAGGAGGAGAGAGAATGTAACTATTTTAAATTTTTGTGTCTTAGAATTGATTCTCAGTAAAAGACCCATAGAATCTAGCATCAGACAATCCTAGCTTTCACCTAAGAAGAATAAATTTCTGGCCTTAATGAGTGCAGACAGGAGGGCTACAACAATACAGGGTATAATCTTCTTGTGAGTAAAGCAGAAATTGAGGGGAAAATTTTGGTTGGTTGGTCTTTCTTAGTTTTCTTTTTTTGTTTTTTGTTTGTTTGGGTTTTTTTGTTGGTTTTCTTTGTTTGTTTTGTTTTGTTTGTTTTGTTGTGACTGCTTGACAAACAGTACTGCAATAAGAGATAAAGTTTATCTTTGGTTTGGCAACAGAAAGATTTGTGTGAACAGTGCTGAGCCTCAAGATGCAAGGACTTCATTAATGTGCTTGGGAACGGACAGTTTGAGAAGTAATCAGGATGTGCAAAAAGAGCCTGATCTTTTGGTGAGAAAAAACACCTTCCAAAACCCAGCTGGGATCATTTTGCCTTCTAAATCAAGTTTCACCCTCTTTGAGAAGTCTTTTTTTCACAGGACAGCCTTACTAAGCATACTAGTACAACTGTACTGCCACACAAGGAAAACTGTTAGTTGGATGGAGGAAAGGCCCTTTTGAATTCCATACCCTGCAAAAGAGGAACCCAACTATGCCATTGCATTGATTATCTATTTCCCACCTTTCATAAAACAGTGCAAAACATAGAGAATTGCATCAAAAAGAGAAGATGGTGCCATGCAGCATGTTAAACCAAACTCCACAGTTAGTTATCTGTCTTTACTTGAAAAGTGAATCAGCCTTTTTTTAATTTTTTTATTTTTGATTGCCATAAGTTCTAGGTAAGACCTTGTCTCAGGAGTGGAATAAGAGGAATAGAGGAATATTTGCATTGGAATGAATTTGTACTTGGCAGAGATGAGTAGGGGGAACTTGCTGGCAGAATGAACATTTCTGAATGCTGCATCTTACCTTCTTATTCCTGGAAGACATATATGGAAGGCAGCAATCTGAAAATGACTCTTCTTTTTAGAAAAATTATAGTGACATTTCTCTAACATGTAGGACTACTGCAATACCTTGATACTTCTTTTAAGAAATCATTTTTCCAGACTTGCACAACTTGATTCTTCTTGCATATCAGTGGTAGCAGGCAGCTGTGCAAGGGTCAGTAATGCCAGCATTCACAAAGTCAGCATAAATAAGGAGAAAATTTGATTGTCCAGGGGATCCTTTTCACTCCAGTGAGTTGTGTCTTCTTTCAGCAATACAGATGCACTAAAGCATTCTTGCAGCCCTCCCAAAATGGTTTCCCTGAAAGGGCAGTTTTGGGAGGTTGTCCACTAGTTTTCCTTGCATCTGTTAGCTTGGGGATATGCTGTGGAAGAGGAGGACTGAGGACTCAGGGAGGTGAGATTTACTGCTGCTGCTGAAATGTAAATACGCTACTGAAGTGGCATCATTGGCATGCTGCTGCTCTTACTCACCCTGATGAAAGGAAATGATCGAATTCATGAAGGTGATGATGCTCAAGCCCATTTTGCTCCCCTCCTTCTGGCTTCTTCTCTGTCAACTCCTTAAGTCTTCTTAACTCTCCAGTTTTGCATTTAGTAGGAAGTGGTCTTTTTTCTGTACAGCTTCAAACCCATGTTTTAATAGGGCTTCTGTATTATTTAGTCTTGCTAGCTTTTTTGAACAGGGAAGTATGTCAAAGAGTAGACAGACCAGAAATGCTGTAGCAGTCACCTCTTGTCACTGTTCTCATTCTTACTTGTTTATTTGGTAAATGGAGTCCTAGAGAGAGACAAGAAAGGGAAAAAATATGTTTGGATTTGTTTGAGCAGTATAGCCACTCAATTCAAAGCCAAATTTGACCAAAAGGACACTATAACACCTGTCTTAAATAAGCCTTTGAAGAAGTAAATTACTGTGAAACAGTTTAAATGGGAACAGGAAAGAAACCACATTATGTACTGCTGGTAACTAATCATCCTGCAATGTGGCTTTCTCTGGAAGTATTTTTAATTGTTTCAAATAACCTGGAGTTCTGAGAACAGTGCCTTTGTTTATCCTTGCTTCACAGATCGAAAAATAAAGAAATAAATAAAACTATTGAGAAGGAGGTAACAGAGAGAATGCTGAAGAGCAAAATTTACTGTTCCTCAGGACTTTCAGCTACCTTTTTAGCATTGCTTCCTCACATTAATTCTTCAGAGACAAAAACAACTTTCTTCAAGATTTCAAGTGTTGTAAAATGAAAATTCACACATCAAAGGTCAAATCTTAAGTGATTTGAAAGTTCTTGTAAAAAAGTTATATTTTATGGAGGAAACTTAAAAGAAGAATCCTTTCAATAAAAACAGAATCTGTTTCAGGCCTTTATTTGACATACAGGCTAGCATTTCAAGAGCATATTTTTATTTAGTGGAGATGTGGATCCAGATTTAAAGTAGACACTTTAAATCAAAAAGCTATTTACTGTCCCATTAAAAAAATAGTGGCCATTGATTTACACGTTTAATAAAAGGAAAGTAACTAAGACATCAATTGGTAGCTAAGGAAACAGTCTGAAATCTGAGACAGTTTTCTGGCAGTACATTAATTATTATTTTTCCATAACCTCCCCAGAGGATGGAATTAATGACACATCAGGAGGTGTGAAGTGTTTTATTTCCAAGGTTAGTGGACCTACTTATTTGTCCAAGGGAAGTGCTTAAACCAGCACATACTAGGTTTTCCAAGGGAAGCATTTAAAAGAACAATGCCACTAAAAAAAAAAAAGTTTGAAACTATTTTCTTAGTTTATTATTGATGTAATCAAACGGACCTAGTTTTGTAAACAGTGGAATTTTTATTTGGAATTTCATTTCCTTATTTACTAAGTTCAAAAGGAAAATTTGAAAGTCAGTTTGACTTTTGCTTGTTTTAGTGGCTCATTTCAGTTTCTGGACAAAGAAGGTCACATTGATAGAGTATTTCACCTTGAAAAGTCAAAACTTTTTTTAAAGTTTCTTTCTACAGCATTAGTGGGTACTTGTCATAATTACTGAGCTACGTGAATGAGACCTGTGGCTTTGCACTTAGCTGTGCTTAGCTTTTCTTAGTATTTTCTTAACATTGTTGTACTTATTTCTGCTCTGTAAATCTGTAGTATGGGTTTTCCGATATGGAATTGCCCATTTGGGAGTGAGACTAGCTCTCATGATCCACCAGGAGGAGCTTTTTGTTATGACTGAGTAACAAATGCATCCAGAACTCAGGAGCATCAACGGAGTGTTGCTGGGGTGCAGACTTTGGCCTGCCCGGTGCTCATTCAGTTTTAAGCTTTTCTGAAATTCAAATAATAGAATAGTGGGAAATGGAAATGTTCCAAAATACTGAGGTTTAATAATTTTTCTTTAATTAAGTAGTGCTGTGAATATATGATAATATTTGATAGATTTGTTTTGTCTTGTAATCAAATTATTATCACTCTTTGTTTTCTATTTCTGGCCTTAAAGGAAGGTTTTGTGTCCTGTTCAGATTTCATTTCACTGCACTCTGACAGTGCATGCAGAGGTATCTATGTTGCAGCGCATTTAGAAGAGTAGGCATTTTTTCTGATAAACTGTTCTGCCTAGAACGGACAGCTGTGTAATTCTCATAGGTTTGTGTGGGGAAGCACTCAAGAACTTTTAATCAGCTTCCTTACAAATAAGTTCAAACATTAGCAGAGATATAGACTCTTGTAAATATGTATTTGCACATTTAATGATTTATAAATCAGAACAGTTATATACAAATGATGTCAGAAGACTTTTTTTTCCCATAAGCAGCAAGCTAACAATAACCACAACTTCAAAGAGAGCATTTTAGGGAAGCATATGGGGATACGCGGCATGGAATCATAGGAGAGGCTGTGGGATTCTCTGTCCTGGTCACAGTGGGGTCCAGATAGTGGGCTGTGTCATAGTCCATTAACGTTACAGCTATTTCCCAGTTACCTGCTTTCTTCCATTTTCTTCAAATTATTTCACATTCTTTGCCTGGGTTCTGTGGGTTTTCCCTTTGTTTTTAAGGTAGAATTAACTGTTGCTACTATCCATCTGTGCTTCTGCCAGGCAATCAAAATCCCCAAATTTCCTCCCCAAGCTCCAAAACAATCAGTGAGTGTAAAAGGCAAAGGCTTGATGTAGTCATGAAGGATGAACAGCATTTGGGAAGAGGGATGTCTCTCTTGTCTGGGGGCTTGGGATATTGTCTGTAATTATTTTTATGATATTAGCAGACATTTGGGAATAGAGGATAGAGCATTTGGGATTAGAGAGCAGGTTTTTTTACAGTGAACATCATAGTCCTTCATACTCTCGTACTGAAAATGCGGAGACATTTTCTTTATATGTAGAATAAGATACCCAAATTAAAAATAGTTATTTATCCCTTTGATAAGTGAGAGTCCTGTTTTCTTACTACCAATTAGAACCTCTGTCTGTCCATAGCAGGATTGAATGTATTGAACCTTTGAGCTGTGACTGTAGATACTGTTAAACCATCTTAGGTAGCTGAGTAAGAGCTGTAAAACCTGTCAGTTCTTTGCCATTTAAAACTTCCACTCCTGGTAGCATATGCAGAATATGTTGACTATTTTAAAGATACTTGTCTGTATAGCACGTGAAATACTACAGTGCAGATGAAACAATTTAACACTGTAAGTTACCAGAGCAATGTAGACATTGCCTTGATTCAGGGTGGATCGCTGGAAGTTTTACAGGCTGGGCTGCCTGTCAGGCTTAATGTTAGAAATGGTACTGGACGATCTTCGGTTTTTTGGCAGATCATCACTTATTCTTTGGGTTAGGTGAAACTTGCATGTTTGGCTCAGTAATGGTTTCCAAACTGAAACCGGAAGAAGTGTGAGGAGAGAAGAGAGAAAATAAAACACACTGAAAATGTTCAATTCTGCAGAAACTGATGTACTGTTCATTTATTCCAGTGCCTAAGTGAGTAAGTCAGTGGGCCTAAGGTAAAAGCACAGGAGAAAGTGCATTAAAGGAAAAAAAATACTGCACTATATTGCAAAAGAAATGCTTTGGTGATAAAATTGCACTCAGGCTAATGTATGTTGTGATTTCTCATTCATTTTAGACATATAACTTCATTTTGTCCCAACCAATAATATTTTAACTTAAAAGTTTTGGTATTTGTTCTTCTCTGTATTCTGGAGATCTGGGGCTTGTGCTTCTTGTAGATGCAATTTCTCCGCATTTATGATTTCTCTGAGTTTTGAGTGTTTTTAGGTATTGGCCAGCTACTGAAATTAGTTAAATGAGAGTTCTGAAATATTCAAAGTCAATAAATTAAAAAATTGTAAAAGTTTAGAAATTTGTTTGACTTCCTGATTCCAAATAAGTTTCTAACCTGATTCTGCTTTGTACTCTTGTATATCAAAATTCTGCTATCAGTATAATCAGCTAAGGGAGAACAGAAGTAAGCTTGTATTTCTTCCCTCCCCAACAAGATTTACTATTCTGTATTTTGTATAAAAGTAAAATATGGAATAAAAAGCCTTATTATTTAATGAAGAGTGGCAAGTATAGTATGTAAAATGCCTGACCATCTTTTTAAGGTAAGTCAAGCTTGTAAAAGAGCTTGATTATAAAGTTTCAAAGGGCATGACAAATTTGGCTTTTCATGCATGAGGATGGAAGGGGACTTTGAACTCTTATATTCTCAGCATTTCCTAGTCCTAGTCAAACCCATNTATAGGAACATCTGTCAGAATGTGGCAGCAACAGAGGAATGGTGCCTTTTTGTCCCCCATGTGTGGGATGTGTGCTGTGAGAAGAGTCAAGTTGCTGTACTCTTTCTTAAAGTTTGATAAAGATAAATTGACTCTGGGGCCATAGTTTTTGACAAAGAAACCCAAATTCTCATGTTGATAACACTTAAGAAGAGGAAGGAAATTACTGAGAAGGAAGTACATTGTTAAAATATTACATGATAACAAGGGAAAGGTGGTGTATTCCAGTAACATTGTCAGGAGTGAAAAGAACCAGCAAATTTAACTCTTTAGGCTGTGAATCTTCAGGATGCAATCTGAGGGAAAATCCATGCACACATCTGTAGTAATCACTGGACATTTTGCTGCTGGGCTTTGATGCTAGGGACTGGGAGGGGTTTCCAACTCGAAGAATTTGTGTGTTGGGGTATAGAAGAGAATATAGTATCTTAGAGTAAGATGTAAATCAAAATGCCTTGATCTGGAAAAAAAACAACATTTGCATAGCTTTTATGTATGCTTAAAAATGCCTTGGGAATAGAAATTGCAACATCTGTGGTAAAAAAGAAAATTGTAATTGCTATAACAATAATTCCATGTAAAAATAGGCAAGGGGGGGTACATAAATTGTCTTTTTATTCAAGTTCTGTACAGTGATGACAAATACTGCCTGTCTTGTAAATGTAGTTAGCTGTGTCTCTTTTCAGATAAACAATGATTGTGAAAGGGGCCACTGAAAGTCCCCCTTTTTATAGTGGTCTGTTTTTACATTTTATTCCTGTCATCTTTAATTCATGCTTTTTTCCATTTTTATCTAAAGCTTTCAGTAAACTGTTCCTTTACGAAAAAGCTTCTTGCAGAGGTGGACTGGGTGCAGAAAATTTGTCCATTAGTACTTCAAAGTGTTGAAAATTGCATCTCTGAGCTGTGGCATTCTGCTTCAGATTTCTCCTGTTGTATTGGCGAAATAATTACAGTGTCTGTAAGATGTGTATAATTAGATGTTGTAATGGGAGTTCAGAAGTACTTTTATGAAGGTTTAGAAGTATGACTATGGGGATGCTGGAGTCTTGTGATACCTGATGTTCTCTCTGTTTCCCTTTCTTTCTAAGGACTGTCATAGCTCTTGCAGTTATTGTTAGGGTATACTGGCATAGGCTGTCTTATTTCAAGGATAATGATACTTATCTAACCTGTCTGTGACTCGTTGGAGCTTACAATTGCTAAGTCATGTTCCTGACACAGTTATGCTACACCTTAAAATAGTAGCTTCTGTAAAATTGGGAGATACTTAACTATCAGTGGATTTGAACATCCCAGTGTATTAAAAATAATTGTTCTCTGTTTCCTGCCTGGTGCAGTTGTGTTGCTTTCATCGATGTCCTTAGCATGAAAAACACCAGATATGAATTATTACTTTTGATGCAAGGGAATAGATTAAATAAACTGAATTATCTTCATAGGTACTCCAAACCTGCTGGAAGTCTGTTGGAGGTAAGGTCATTGCTCACATGTTTCTGTGCTTATCGTTGGAAGACATCTCTGCCACACAAACTCCAGCTGGCCTAGTTTCCAAACATTTTATCGAACATAACACTTCTTTTTACATTCTCTGGAGTTGTACTGAGCACTGTGAGAGTATGAATCAGTATCCCATTTTTAAGGATTACCACTTTGGCAGGGATAGTATTTGCCAGTAATCTACCAATTGCCCATAACACAATTCAGATTAAAATAATTGTAAAATAAGCAATTTGTTTACAAAATGGGAACACAGAAAGCTACACAGTTGCAAATGTTCTTGAGATGGGATGCAACAAGTAAAAGTAGATCACACCTGGGTTGAGTTATCCTCATGTTAACCCCAAACCTTCTCTCCTTCTGTCTGGTTGTTTGCAGCATCCCTCTGATTGTGTGGCTGGGCATCATGTTCTTATGCAGAGGAGACCTGTTCTTACGCAAACGTTACATTTTTATTCATGTAACTGAAATTTGATATGGATGTCTGTATTTTCTTTACATCCAATTAGGCCTACGGTTCTGTTAAGATTCACATCATCATCATTTTCTCCTTTCTTGCCTGGATAAAGCTGTTGCTACCCGAGGGCAGAGACATAGTGCTGTGTTAAATTATTAACCTGCAAATTGCCAGCCTAATGTGAGGTGCAGCACTCTGCTTCATGGTTGTAGCAGTGTTCGTGCTCTGTCTTTTCACTCTTTGAATCTTACACTGCATGTTACAGCTGTAGCTTGTCAATCTTGCTGTATCATCTCCTTTAAGTGGAATTCATATCTGTGGCTCACTGGTGTAGATAGAGTGCCAGTCTCTTTTCTGGCTTTTAACCTGCCCCTGCAATAGAGGCAGACAGTTGGCATGATACTGGATAGCAGAAAAAATATATCCCATTGCTTCCCCCCTTTTTCTTTTTTTATATATGAAAAAACACAAAGCAAAACAGAGGAAACGTTTCCCTCTGACCTAAATGGAGCTTTCTTTCTGCTGGGTATTGTCAGATTCCTCTCTACCTCTGACCAGAGAGCTGTGAATTCATTCAGAGAGAAGGCATCTTAGTAAGAATGTATTTTGGTATAGATTTGTTGGTGATGGTAATTTGTTAATCCTATGGATAGGCTGCCTGGGAAAGAAATGCAGGATGCAGGACTGATGTTTATTTTAAACTTTAATTTATTTCTCTGGCTTATTTATATCTTAGGGCCTTGAAATGACTGCAAGAATAGATCTTTTCACTTGAAATATCAAGAAAGTGGTGTCAAATCCAGCTGTTTCTTGGGTGTATGACATGGCTTTTTTTTTTATTTTAATAACTTTGTTAGCACTAAATCAGTTCAACAGTGACTTTGGATTTGATATAGCACACTTTCTTGGAGTTGGCCAGTCTTCTCAGAAATAAATGAGAATATCATCGTATGACTGTATTCTTCTACATGTCATGCATGGTTTCTGTTGGTTTCTATATTATGATCTGCAAACACTGACTAGAAGGTAGCATTCAGCCATTTCTGTTGCTGTGGCTCTCTGTGTTGGCATCTTTTTCTGTGGATGTGAACAATCAGATAGCAAAATAGGAGGGAATGTCACTACTGTATTGTAATAACTGCAAGGAGCACATTTGTATTTCACACTTCTGTTGCAGCGTCTCTCTAATTCCTAACAGTCTCTGCAAATTTTTGCCTTTATCGTCCTGCTCTTTTTTTCATGGTCAAAGCTGTGTGGTTCCATTAAGTGAGACTGTGCGATAATTTAGGCAGAATGTGCTCAAGTATTTTTTAACGTTTTGTGATTCATCTACTCTTGGCAGGTTTTTTCTTCCATTTTTATGCTAAGATTGGGAACTTGACTGGATTTGGGGGCCTGTCTTGAATAGTGTTTTGGGATTGGGTATTTTAATAAAGAGTTTATAAGTATTCTGCTTCTTTTGGGGGAATTACCTTGTTATGTTCACCTGCAAATTGAATATGATTATTGATAATACAAGTGCTATTTCACACTGTAAGAAGAGCTACTAAAGAACAGTTTGCATTTTTATATTATATTTCTCTGTTTAGTGTCTCTTTTAATTAAGTCATCACTCCCTAAAAACACATACAGTTTTGAGTACACAAGAATAAATTAATTCAAGATTTATGCCTATTATATGAAGTAATTTGACCATTATCTGTCTTTGAAACCAGTCAGGAGTTTGGACAGGATGACCTCCAGAGGCCCCTTCCAACGTAAAATTACTGTGATTCTACTAAGTGAAGAAATATGCCAAATACTTCATTGTTTAATTAGATAAATTTTCTGGTTATGTGTGTGGTGTACACTACCTAGAGAGATTTTACTGTAAAAAGGTGCTATTCCAATTCTTTTGGAAGTTGTGAAATTCTTTCTGGGATTTTGAGTATGCTGGTTTTATACTTTGAGCCTCCAGACTTCCATGCAAATTGTTCCACTGAAAACTTTTGAGGAGAAAAAGCTTTGTGTTGTGAAAGGTGTGAAATGCAAGTTGTGAAACAAGAAAGTCTTTGCAAGCAATGGTGGAACCTTCTGCAAAATAACATGTAAATTAATTGTTGACTAATTTTAATACTTGGAACGTAGTGAGACATGAAATCCTGTGCTTGTTAAAACAGATTGGAATAACTTTTTCTCTGTGTTCATCCTACTGGGATTAATTTAGTCTACCACATTTAACTAATCCTGCAGCAACATAATGAATCTCTTTGTAATTAGCAGATAGCTACATTTAGGGGTTACACGTGGAATCACATCAGTAGTTTGTGAGTAGTGGGCCTACCTTATTCATTAAATCAATGAACACTTTATAAAAATAATTGCAGTATTTAGAATATGAAGGAATCTGTATTTTAAATCAGGATTATAAAGATTAAGATCACCTAGTTTAAGGAAATGCTCCATTGCTGCTCTCTATTTTGAAGTTAATTTAAATTTTGCATAACATTGTTTTAAATACAGATGTTACATTAAAATTATATCAGTCTATATTTATTTACTTATATACTGAAATGACTACTATTAAATTTTTCATTTTCATAAGGAAGTGTGTGTGTGTGTGCATGTGAAATTCATCTGAGAGTTTCTCACTTATAAAGACATTATCTGTACTATCATGTTCATTTTTTTCTACATTCCTAAATTCACACTTTAAAAAAAAATCCACATAAGTATCTGGAGAGCACGTTTCAGCTACAGTATGACAACAACGTTTGGATTCAGAAGGAAAAGAAGCTCCTTGTGCAAGATCTGGGCTGCAGAAAGCATTTGACCTTGAACAGGACAAAGGCAGGCAATGAGAGAAGTTTGAGATGACTTGTGTTAATGGTGAATCGCTTGACTGTCAGGTTAAATTCAAGCCTTCATATAATTTCTGTGTAACCTCTTTCCAGTTTAATCCTCTTTCTCCTTTCAGTCTTTATGTAAAACAGGGTAAACCTCTGACAGATCTCAAGTGAAGGTTTATCTGTGTTATTAAAACAGGTCAAATTTCTATGAATTACCATGAAATTATTTTATCCACTTTTTTTCTTTAATTTCAATTGAAATTAAATCCCTGTAAGAGAATTAACAGCTTTGATCTATACCATGAATCAAGTAGGGATTACTGTTCCCAAAAAAGGCAGTTTGAAAAATGTGGCAGTGGAAAATAAATGTAGGAGTACCTTCTCCCTCATTATGTTTTGTTTGAGAGAGTGTTTTGAGTAAAATATATGGAATTTTTACATGTCAAAATGGGAGAAAAGACGATGATGATGATGGTTTTTATTACCATTGTCATTACTAAATTTGGTATGAATGCCCATTCCTATACTGATGTTCAACTTTTGCCTCCTGCACCTGTGCCTTTTGCCCCAGGGAAAGGTTTGTCTGGAGTGAAAGAGGAAAGAAACCTGGACTGCCTCTTTCACTGCTTCCTTCATAAGGAAGCAGCATCCAGGCTGCTAGGACTGTTGGTCCCCAGTGTTCATGTAAAGGCTGTCACTTTAGTGGCTGTCAAAATCTGACTACATTATGAAGTTAGGAATCACTTTGGAGTCTTCTAAAGTTGAGGGGAAGACAATGTGGAGTAAAAGATATTGGGACAAGTTCTCATGCACAAAACTTTATCAGTGAGGTTTTTAGCGGACGACATGTGTTGACTCTAATTGTGGGGAAAGAGTATCAAAATAGGAAAAAGAGAGAAAAGGGAAAAGACCAACTCTTCCCAGTGGCCGGCTGGAAGGAGAAGCATCAGGGGCACTCCAACATCCTTTCGTGTGTGTTCCCTCTAGTGCAGCAGGTGGCTCTCCCTGTGACACTTACCCTGCAGTGACTGTATGATTCTCTTCAGGAGCTGTTTAGATTCCCAGATGATTGTTCCTGCGTGGGATGCTGGTAGTGCTGACTGGAACACGCTGGTGTCCATGGCTGCTGAGATCTCTGCGTGCTTGTGTTTGGGTCCCCTACTACAAATCAAACCCCACAGCTGAAGAGGGGGAAAAGGGCCGGGGGGGNNNNGGGGAAGGAGGTGATACCCACACCGGTGGCAATCCTTTTCCATGCATCCCACCACAGCAGCACTGTTTGGGTTGGAGTGTGCAGCCCCATGGGCAGACCAGCCACGGTTGCAAGAAGGAAGCTCTGAGCAGTGTGAAGGGCTGAGGTCCTAAAGGCACTGTGCAAGAGCCAGCATGGTAATTTCATCCTGTATTAAAGTCTTTGGGAAAGTTTTAGCAGATGATTTGAAAGTGCTTGGGAAAGGCAGGTGTCACAGGGAAATAGAGAGGATTTTTGAGCAAGTGCTACAAAGACTGTTTTAGCCTCATGACAATTAAATGCTGTGATTTTTTTCTTGGGGTTTTTTTTTCCCCTCACAGTTTAGATTATTTTAACATGGTTTTGTCCACTTTTTTTTATGTCATACACTTCTAGGCACGTTGTTTCTATGATTAATAAAATTTTCCAAGGAGGTGTTATGTCCTATTTTGGCAGCTCTCCTAAAGAAGAAATCTGTTTCCTTCCTTTCCCATAATTATGTTACTACTACTCAGTATACAGTCACAGTATCTCACGGCAGTCACAGAGGCTCCTTCTTTTGGCAATGTCTTATGTTTCTTTTCTGTTTTGCCTAAAAATATATGCTTAGAATAAACCATAATTTGCAAAAAAGCCATCTATCCAGGTCATCAGGTTTCTGCAAGCAGACATATCAATTTACCGTATTTTTCTTTTGCAGCAGTTTCTGACTTGAGCTGCTATATGAGACTATTGATCTGTGCAAAGGAACGGCAAGTTTCCTTTGTTCATGTGCTTCACTCATCTAAATTTTTCTACCAGTTATACCCCAACCATGACCCTTTATCACTGTCTCGTTATGTTCCCTTCGTTTTGACACCTGCCACAGCAAATGTCAGCTCACCAGGAAGTGTTGCCTTTTGCTGACACTTGAGTATCTCAAGGAAGGCAGGGCTTCTGATTTGTAAAAGCTACTCAGTGTTACCGTCAGTAATGCTCCTGCTTCACTTCTTTGTTTTCAAGCACTACTCTTGGTGGGTTTTCTGACAATCATGAACACAGATTTTCAGTGCTTCTCAGTGTATTGTTAAGGCCACTCTGATGGCTGCAATGTTCCTGTGGCTCAGTTTGTCAGAGGCATGTCAGGGCTTATACTTACTCAGGGTTTTGGGAGGTACTGGCCCTGATTGGGTGATCATGCCCTGGGCTGCATTAGGAAGAGCTATGCACTTTGTAATGGTTGAGGAAGGTGATCCTTTTCCACTGCTTGGCACTGCTGACACCAAATTTGGAGTGCTGGGTCCAGTCCTGGGCTCCCCAGTACAAAAGAAATACAGATTTTAATGGGGTGAGTCAGGTGAAGAGCCACAAAGGTGACTGAGGGGTTGGAACATCTTTCATTTGAAGGCAGGATGGGAGAGCTGGGGGTGTTCAGCCTCAGGAAGAGAATGCTGAGGAGGGATGTTACCAACATGGTTTCTTTTTCCTTTGAATTTTTTTTACGATGGGAAGAAAAGAATTGCATGAACTATTCAAGAAATATGCATGCCATGGATTCATACAATGTCATCATGATGCTTGATTCTCTATTCTTTTCCTAGTAACTGCTGTCCTTCTATTTGCCTTTTCAGCGCCTGCTAATATTCATTTTTTCAAAGAGCTGTTCACAGTGAGTCTTGTATCTTTTTCCGAGGATGTAGTAACTAAGGTGAAATCTATTTTTGGAAGTGTTTGGTTAAAGTTCTTGTCCCCATTCCTGCTATTTTGCATTTATCATGCTGGATTTCATCTGCTGTTTTATGGCCCAGCCACAGCAATGCAAGTCACTTCTGCAACTTTTTCCATGTTTAGCTTGTTTTGAATGCCCTGAACAATATTAAAACCCCATCAATCCTTGCCACATCACTGTTACACTCGTTTTTATGAAGCATTTAGGAAGACTTCGAATAAATTCTCTGAATCCTCTAGCACAGCCCTTTCAGTGTAAAGTTGACCATTTATTTTCTGTTTTCACTTCCTCCTTTTACCTTTTACCAATCTAATTTTATCTCAGTTCTCTGGAGCTGACCTGGTGTTTAGGAAGTATGGAAAATAAACATACATAATCATGAACTCTTGTAAGAAGCCTGAGCATGTTTTATTGGACCTGCTGTTCCAAAATGTCTCAACATTAGTATCTGTGACTTTATAGACTTGTGAGCTAATATATTGGAACATAAAACTGTACCACAATTACTGTTTAGCATGATGTAAACATATAATTTATTTTTTTCCTTGTTAGAGAACAGGCATTTTTATTTGATGGTTCTGCTTTTCTTTTGTTGGAATTAACAGTTTTGCTTTCTCTTATAAGAGCTGATAAAATTTGCTGTTAGACTTCTTTTATGCCTAACGTGTAGAAAAAACTCCTTGGATCTCCTGAAATGTGGTATATTCTTCTTTTGTCCTTACTAGCTTATTTGTTGTTTTATTTAAATTTTTGCTGTGTATGTGTGAGCATACATATTTTCACATTTTCACATCCTTTCTAACCAGATTAGGTTTTTATATATTTATGTTTCTTTCACAGTTGGGTATGTGTCTTCATAGAAACTTTGAAAATGTTTTCAACGTATGTTCTTATTAGACTCCTTTAAAATTTGAGGTATGGTGCTTGAGTTTTGTACAATTACCTCCTTAATAGTCCAAGTGAAATTAAATTTATTGTTTTGGACTTGAGTCTGTTTACATATACTGTATAATCATTTGGATCTTCCCACTATTAAAATTCATTAATTTAATTGCAGTTTAGACTTTTATGGTATTGTTCTGAATAGGATGCAGCATGGTCTTAACCAGAAATAAATACATTTGGTTTAAATTTTATGGCGACATAGAAAGACAATGCTTTGATTTTAAGAACAGGCCATAATGCCTTTCTCACTGTCCTTAGATTTAAAAAAAAAAAAAATTATTAAGATAGCATGAAGGAGGTTATCAACTGTCCCTTTTAGAGAAAATGTTTGCTGTGATGGTCAGTAATAATTGCTGCAATTCTAGGTTTCTGAACTGAATTTTTTACACAGGAAAGCACAGGAGGGAAAAATAACAAGGATGAACAATGAATTCACTATCTGTGATGGTTTTCACGTCTCATCACTAAAAAAAACAAAGGCATGGCTTATTGTCATCTGATCCAGTTAAGAGTCTCAGTCATTGCAAACAGATGCCATTGTTGGGCTATATGGTGCTATATGAAGTTGTCTTTACACTTACAGGGATTTGGCAGTGTGCAGCAGAACAAATCTGTCTTCTTAACTGCTTAGACTGTAATGTGGTTGAAACAAGGGTGGTGGAAAGATACAGTGGAAAGAAGAGAATTAAGTGAGGAAGAGAATTATGGTAAAAATAGGTGTTAGGAGGTAAACTAAATTCTTTCTTTTCTGAGTGTGTTCAGAAATAATCTCAAATCTGCTAGAGATAACGGTAGCTCAGTCTTCTCTTTCTATAGCAGGCATGACCAAAAATTGTTACAGATTTCTGGGTCACTGATGATGTTCCTTGGGTCACTCCTTCCAAATCTTCCATGTTCCACTTACTGATCCCATTCAGTGTAAGAAAGGATTCTGTGACATAAAAAGCAATCACACAGTAGACAGCATACAATCAGTTTATATTTAGATTATTTAATTATTTATCCATTCCTTTTCTGGAGTCTTTCATCTTATTGTCACATTAATATGTGACTTCAGGAGCACATTTGAAGGTCTCTTATTGTAAAATTATTTTAAAATGTCCATGTTAATGCAATCAACTTGCTTTTATTCTGTCTCATTTTGCTAATGGTTGCTATTAATTTTTTGGCAGAGGCTATAATGACTGTTTCCTGGTGACGTTTAAGCCCAGACCTATGCACAAAAAAAAGGGATTATTAGTTTGAGAGTTCTCTATGATCAAGAAAAAGGCATGATTTACAGGACTGTTTACTACTTTTATGACAATTATTGGAAAATAAAACTTTATATTTGGTAAAAACAGTGAAGTAATAATTTATTGTGGACATAATTTTGTGGAGTAAATCCCAAACAAATCATCCTTGTTGACTTTATTCTTGAGGTTTATGGCACACCAGGCACTTGAGAAACATTGGTTTTATACTAATTAATATTTAGCTTCTTGTATGCTTTATCCTCTTGTTGCTCAAAGTTCAACTTTGCTCTCACAGTTCCCTTCCAGTTAGAGAACGGTTCTACAATGCTTTCTATTCATAGTCTCACTGGGCTTTCAGTTCTTTTTCTGAATTGCCCTGCCCTGCTTTATTTTAAAGTCAGGGAGGGTACTGTGTTGCAACTGCTTTATCTTTTTCTTTTCCTTTGAAGCACTTTTGACTCCTAGCACCAGAACACAGGAACTTCCTGCAGGGTAAGGCCATGGTACATCTAGCACAGTAATGTGTCTCCAAGAATTTCAAAAGAAGCTGCTGCTGAAAGGCAGCTCATGAGATTGATCACTTTGTGGGGTCAGTTTCCTTCATACCTTGCCCAGCCTCCCCAGGTGTGTTAGTGACATCAGAGGGTACATTTCCCTGCCCTGTTTTTTTTATTGTTTGTTTATGGATAAGGTCTCCATGAATTTGTTTAGTATCTTTTTGATCCTGATAGTGTATTACAACCTGCTGTGGCAGAAAGTTCAAGGTCACTTGAACCTTGTGTGCTTCCTTTTCACCTTTTTTCAACCAACCTTCTAGTTTCATTGAGTGCCCTTTCTTCTGGTGTTTCAGGGTTTGGTGAACATTTCCACCTTCACCTATCCAATGCTTTCATAATTTAAGCCTTTTTATAGATGACTCAGAACAGAAGCTGATTTTAGTACTCAGTGAAATTTTTTGTTTTATGTGGGTAGATTGTTTTGTTCTTTGAATGTTGCCCAGCTTTTAGAAGTTTGAGGGCTGGAATTCAGAAGTACAATGGCGTAGAGCTTTACATTTTGCAACCTTTACTCTGCCAACACAAAGTTCTAATATACAGTTTATAGCTCGTATAAATACCCTTCTGATGCCTTAAAACATACACTGTATGAAACCATGAACATAGTATTTGTAACTATTTTTAAAGATTAATAGGTCATACAAAATGTTATGAAACCTAGCTATTTCTTTAGAAAAGCTAGAGTGTCTTTTGTGCAATTAGGTGTACAGACAATATTTGAAATCAGTGGCTGTAATATAAGTGTCTTTCCAATGGAAAATTCTTCAATTAGTTGATGATTTTTTGCTCCCTTTACACAGTAAGGGGGAAGATGATCTGGAAAAACCTCTGAAAGTGATCCTTTAGTGGGCTGACCCACTTAGTTTGAGTTTTTATAGTCGTAACAGTTCAGTTATGGTTACACAGCGAAAAGCTAGCACTGTTGCAGTTGTCCCAAAGAACTACAGATACTTTATTAGCTGTACCCCTCATTACTGCTGGTTGTGTCCAAAGCAGCGCTTTCCCCTAACTCATACTGAAATGGTACATTTACATTTGCAGGCCAGCTTCACTGCCAAGGTATTTTGCTCCTCAAACGGAAATTCTGGTCAGAGTAGCATTAGCTTGAGTGAATTTTACACATGCCAAGCCAGTTTTGATTAACCATCTTAACACAGTTTTAAAAAAGGCTGTCTAGATGGGAAATTGTGAGTCATTGTTGGAACATAATTTATATAAAATGAATGATTAATATCTTTTTTACAGTTGTTCTCAGTGCCAAAGCAACATCCCCTGTGATACCCTGTGTGCTAGGAAAAACAATTCTAATGTGCAAAATATGTTAAAATTTCTACTCCACATACTCTTTACAGTTAAGGCAACCCCACTCAGGAGTGGAAACTGGTGACACAAGGGACACAGGGTTTCAGAGAGCAGATTGTGTCCGCAAAAACCTGCACGGATTCATGGTTTGGGTCCACTGTAGTTTGTGCCATCACAGTCCAAACTAATGACATTTCCAATAGCAGCATCTGTGAAGCACCAAATATCAGCTTCATACCAGTTCTTCTAGGTCACAGTCAACAGTGTGACTTAAAGGCTGTAGTAGCCAATATACATCTGGAGGTGCTGTGACAAAACTGCCAACATAAAAAATGCTCAGACTAAGTTTAATTTAAAGAAGGATCTACTCCTCTATCTTGTGCAGCTTGAATATTTCCATTTTACATGATGCATGAAGATGTTTACTCATAGTTTTATGTTGTGTTCCCTGACAAGAATGAGTTTGTAAAGGTTCATGATCATCACAGATGTTGCACACCACGGTGTCATTGTACCATTTGGTGTCCAACTTTCTCCAGTAGCATCACCACAGCAATCTGTATGAGAACTTTTGCTGCCCTTCTGAAAGCAGCTGCACAAAATATGCAGAAAAATAGTCCATTACATACCCATCTGGGCAGCTACACTGCTGCAGTGCATCGTCCTTTAAATCAATGTGGAAAAGAACTGCTTACATAATAGATGATGTGGCCCTACTGAAGAATGGGAGAAGAAATACACAGAGCAGCAAACCCAGTCAGAGTTTGCTAAGCTCTGACAGTCAAGAGTGATGGGCCAGAGTCCCGGATACTCCTCAGTCAGATCAGGAAAGCCGCATACTTTTGTGTAAGTTGTTACACCAATGTTAACCAGAAGTGAATGCTGCTTGCTGTGATGCACACCATCAATGGCCAAACACTCCCCATCTCCAAGGTATGGGTAACAGAAACTCATGGGTAAAGTATTTGAGAATCAAATTCCTAAAGCAATGTAAGTTCAGATCAGGATAAAGTGTGTTTCAACTAGGCAGTTGTAGTGATGACTCACATGAAAGGCTGCTTCCAGCGTAACAGTGGCAGGCCTTGTGATTATGGCACAACGTGGTGGAACAGTCTGCGTTTAATAGTGTCAGAAATAGGGCACTGTAAATTAATGCTGTGTTTACTGACACGAACACGCACCAAGTGCAGGCATGCTATGATCATTAGCATTAGCAAGCCTTGCAATGAGATAATGGGGTCTTTCAGAGCTTGGCATCACTGCTTTTTAATGTTAGTTTCAGCAATATTCTGCCAGTTCTTACTAAATGATAATGGAAAGAGACATTCATGATAAAGACCAATGGTCAGGTCCATTGACCATTCTGCAGACTGTAACTCAGTCCAAAAAGCCTGTTGCTCTTTCTACTTCCTCAAAATCCTATGAGTATTGACTTCTGCAATATTAAGCTTAAATACTCTGATATTTTGAAATATGTTCAAAGGTCCCAAGTTTTACATACTATGCATGGCTGCTATCAAGATGAAGGGCAGAAGCATCTTATTTCAGATTATGTGGGGAAAACACTCTAGAGCCATGGTGAAAAGGATAAAAGGAGCTCTCTTCAGTCATCAGACCAGTACTAGAAATAAGAGAAAAACAGTGTGGCCAAGAATTAAAGAGCTATTGACAGGTGCCATTTCCTACGTGTATTTTGGAGGAGAGTTTCTTAGCATGACTGATAGGAGTCCTGCTTTGCAATAGCATTCTCATACCCAAATTTCAAGACTAAAAATATATGCAAATATGACTATTTGAAGATGTAGTGTCAAGAGAGGTTGAACCTCCTAAAAGTGTTCTGTTTGTAGTTGTTGAATGTTGAAATTATGCATTTATTTTGACCAAGGAAAGTAGTGAGGTAACTTACAGAACAGACAGTTGTTTACAGATATACAAGGAATTTGGAGCTGATACAGGTGATATCATTGGAAGTGTTGCAAAATGTAAAAATCTTGTTCACATGCTTAGTAGCCTGTTTTATATCAAAGTTGAAAAGCAACAGCATCATATTCTGTCTTACACCCAGAAACAAGTTTTGGAAAGTACTTAGCATGTACCTCATGAATGAAGTGGATCCTTTAATTTGGCTATAAAGTCAGATATCAAAATACATGCAGGTTATATTTTTTTGAGACAAGCCAGTTAAAGAAGAGTAATAATTTTCTAAAAATAAAATTTTCACAAACGTGAATGCCACATAGGCAATGAGAAAGCTAAACTTGGAAACAACAAAACCTTGTTTTCATGAAAAATCACTGAGAATGGGGGCATATGAAATCCTTCTTCCAGGACTCGAGTCTGGGACTCTTCTTAAAACTATTTTTTAATCATGAAATCACAGAATGGTTTGGGTTGGAAGGAAGTGTAAAGATCATCTGCTTCCAACCCCTCTGCCATGGGCAGGGCCACCCTCCACTAGACCAGGTGGCTCAGGGCCCCATCGAGCCTGGCCTTTAGCTGGGAACATGTTTTAGGCAGCTGGTCTGACATGCTCCTAGAGTATTTTGCCTCTGGCATCTGTTCACTCATGCCTGTATTAGTATTAGAGGACCTTTCACATCCCTCATTGCTGCCTAACTCATTATTTGGATTTTCCCCTATAGTGATGTCTGCTACCATGACATAAGATGTGATTGCTTTAACATCATTTGTTCTCAGCAAAATCACATTGGCTGTTACCTGTGCTTTTCTTAACCTTCAGAACTCCTGATTATGAATTGCTGTATATGCATTATTGTTGTCTGTTACTGCTATAGGAATTAAAGTGAAGCTGATGAGTTTTACCCCTTTTCCCAGCCTTTCAAGGGCACAAGCTATGTTTCCCTTTTCTAGCCTCTATCAGAGCTTTCTATGTCTTTCCCAAGTTTTAAGACTATCAGTTGGTTCTGTTAGGATCACAGTTGATTTTTCCTCAGCCAGGAGAGTTTTAAAGCATCATACTGGCATAACCCTTCTCTTACCTAGACCAAGTTTGTATACCCTTTTCTTTGCTGTTGGTTTTACTAACATCTGATCACTGTGAAAATTTCCAGGGAGGACTGAAACCAATCAGGTATCAAACCCTTCTGTTTTCTTGTGCTATTGGTAGATTGGAAGAGTAGAGAGGCAAAGCTTTTGCTTTGCCTTTTTCTTGCTGTATTTTCTTATTATCCCTCATTTCCTGTGTAATTCTCTTTCATTTTATGCTTTTGAACTATTTGACTCTTGAGCATATGGGAGAGCTGGCAGCATTGAAAAGAGTATGAGAGGTCAGGAAGGAGCTGGATTCATCTCAGTGGAAGGATTGGAGAAAGATGAGTGGAGAACAGAAGTTGACATCCTTCTCCATCCAGTTCTGTCTCCATGATGGAAAAGAATGCCTCCACTGTCCTATAGGTGCATATATCTTAGGGTTCAGTTTTGACTATGTAATTATCACATGCAGTTGTGAAGAATACAGACTGACACAAAGGGAAGTGTGCTGCAAATGACTCTTGCTCATACCTGCTTGGGGGCTCTCTGAGTCCTGTACTGTGTGTATACAAGTACTGGGTGGTGAATAGGCCTGCAAGACAACTCAAACTGATGGAAAGCCTTACATGGAGATATAATTATATACAAGTTGGCACATTTTCAGAATCGCCTACTTACTTATGTGTGCAAAACCTGTGTCCCAAATCTCATACCATCAAATATATATTTTCTATGTATAGTGAAGGAATCCTTTTTGCTGTTACAGGTTGGGCTGTGCATTTGGAGAGTTTGGTCCATAATGTTAGTTTGGAGACTAGTGCCCTTTAAAAGAAGCTGACAGGAAAGTCTTCATATGGACTGTGATTTTCTGAAGCTGGTTTTCATGACTAAATAAATGTATTACTACATTATTAAAATGAGTTGTTTTTATGTAATAGAACATAGGTCATGTAGATGCGTGTGAAACACAATCTTGTTAAACCAAAATATTTGGCTGACCTTGGACTTTTTTTTTTTTTTTTCATAATGTGATGTATATTAAATTGTGAATTTTTAGTGCATCAGAGTGTACAGAATCTCTCTTTATTGAAATTAAGGCTCCATGAGGAGACTGGCAGATTGTTTTGTAATGCAGGTCACAATCAGAATTGACCAGTCCTGGGAGAACTACTCTTTACTTGTAAACAGAGTATTAATAAAAATAAAATTTGTAAGTATAAATTTGAAGTTAAATTTGAAAAATTTGGAGTATTTATAAGTCTGAAACCATGATTTAGTATCTTGAAATTGCGCTTCTTAAGTCTAATATAATGTAAATTTTCCGACACTCTTAAAAATTAATTCTTCCTAAATCACTTTTCTTCAGTGGTTAGCAATGACTTTCCTGTGAAAAACTGGTGTGTAACTTTATGCTGAAGACAGTTCAAAATTAAATGCAGTTTTTTGAATGTTATTCCGAAGTGAATTTGACATGCTTCTTTTTTGCCTTGCTGTCTTGCACAGGTGTCGTTTTTCTTGTTCATCATTTTTGTGGTGTATACCATGCTGCCCTTCAACATGAGGGATGCTATCATTGCCAGCGTCTTGACCTCTGCGTCTCACACGATTGTGCTGAGCGTCTGTCTGTCAGGCACAGCTGTTGTAAAGGAGCACCTGGTTTGGCAGGTAGGTGCTTTGTGGAGTTAATAATTAACTGTGCATTGAACAGGCTGGTAAACGAGCCAGGAGTGCCTTAGTGAGTGCTTGGGAGTATAAACTTATTTCTGTCTTCATTTCTGAATTGCTAATTCACAGGTAATTTGCTTTCTGATGATGGGGGTATCTGTAATGTTATGTCTTGCTGAATTACACACTGAAGTGGTGGAATCTTCAGCCACGTAGCACTTACCAACGTAAAAACTTACATTGCTTGAAAAAATATGTGATGCAGCTGTACTGTGGTAGATGCATCACCCCTCTGGTTTCTAAACCACGTTGTTCATCTCCTCGCCTCATTAAGGCCTTGCTTTCAAGACCAAGGGTTTTTTCCAAGCATCAAAATGTTATCTTTGACTCAAAAACTCAAATTGTTCCTTTGAATACGCTCAGGTTTGCTGGGTTAAAGATCTGCCTTGAAGACATTGCCCTGTACAAGTCTGCTGTGGGACTTGTCCACCTTCTGTAATTCTCAGCCATTTATAGGAATTTTACAGCCTCACCCTGATTGGCGCCAATGATTGAAGGAGACTGGCTGACTCCAGACTCCATGACATTTTGGGAAAGCATCTGTGTTTGCAGTCGTGTCTTGGATTGTAACTCAGCTCTGATAATCTACCGCTTGACATACTGCAGAATACTAATTTGTTAAAATACAAATATTAGGAATTGTTTTTCCTTACTCTTACAGAAGATCTTTTAAATGGTAAATTATTACAGTTTTAGTTGTTGTACTGTGACAATCCCAGATGTCATTGATAGAAATCTTTCTCTTTAAGGAAAACATGAGATTTCATTTTGAAAAACAAATACAGGGGTTTGGCTTTTAAGTATAATTATGCCATGTTAAGGAACCAGAATTATTTTAACTTTTGCATCAAAATGATACTGAAAGATACAAAAACCCAGACATTGTACTATTTATTGTGAATAACATTAAGAACAAAGTAAATAATAGTTTCTACTTACCTGTTAAGTTACTTATGGCTTACTTTGAAAAACATTGTGCCTCAAAGGATAATTGCAGCGATTTTACAAATGTCCCGCTTTGTAACTTGTTGTTTGGGAAAATACATTTTAATTCCAGCTGTGGGTGCAGAAGTGCGTTCTGTGGAGTATGGAAATTGAAGTCTGGTAAACAAAATACATTCTAAGACATAATTCTCTGTAGAAATTTTAAATTATGAGCAACATAAGTTTGCTTTTCTCTTGCTGATTTGGATTAGTTGAGTAGTTTTTTGTGGAGGTTGCAAATTTGTGCTGTATGTTAAGCAAGAACTGTGGTCGTCTGCAGTTAATATAATATTCAAATAATTCAGTAATGCAGTTACTGATATTTGTAGTGGAATCAATCAGGGAGAATATGAATCTTGGTTTTTTCGTCAACCTATGGATTTTATTCTGGGCATAGATACACTGATAAAGCAGTATTAATGTTTGCCACTCTTTCTCTAAAATTGTTTTGGGTTAAAGTTGCTTTTGGCAAAAATTATTTATTTTCCCTGCCTATCTTTCTAGACTGTTAACATTTGATATATCTAAAACAATACTTTCAGAAGATGTTGTATTTTTAGACACATTACATCTACAGAATCAAAAGAAATAAATCATGGTCTGTAAGGCACAATTACTGTCTTTCATCTCTTCTGTAACTTCCGGTTTAATTCAGAAAGAATGCCAGTCTTTCTGCAGTTTGTAAATTTGTTAGGAGTATTTAGTTTCCGGGTTGTTACTCATTTTCTGTTCTGTCTTCATAAAATGCTTTAAGTGTTACGAATAACTTGGCAGTTGCTGCAAGCAGAGAGTGCACTGCATTCTTGTGAATTTGTGGGAAAGGACTAAATAATGCTCCCTCATTTAATTTCATTTGCCCTCTGTACACTTGTAGATTACTATTGTTTATACTTTGCAGTGTAAGCAAAAAATGTTTGTTTTGTTTTCTTTGCTTTTGAAAATCAAGACCACAATTAAGTGTTTAGACTAGAGATATTGATTGTGCTGAAAAGAGAAATAACATTTGTCAATGATATACCTTAAGTCGATATAGAATATTGTATATATCTTGTTTATGTAGCAAGCATCCTGCTGTAGACAATATTTGCATCTCCTTTATAATTATTTTCTATGTATTGAAAGACTTCTATTATATCTTCTCTGAGCCTTCTCTTGGCTGAACAAACATTCTTTCAGTCTTTCTTCTTATATGAAGTTCTTCTGCCTTATAATGCTTTTGATAGGCCTCTGTTGGACCCTCTTCAATTTTTCAGCATCTTTCAGTGACTGATTGGTATCCCACAGCATTTTAAAAGTTAATCATACCTTCAGTCTATGAGTACCGAAAAATCGATGCTCAGAAGCATTCGTTTATTTTGAAATTTGGCAGAGCCTGTCTTTGTCATTCCTTTGTTGTCCTCTGTAAGACATTACATCAAAAAAGTGGCTTCACTAAAGCCAAAAAGCTTAGGATGCTCTTGATTATCCGGTGTCAGTTGCAATTAGAGATACTGGGATAAAAGCCTCCTGCTGGGATAAAGAATCCTTCAGCAGACTCTCTGCTGGTTACATGAGCTAGTGTAGGTTTGACCTACATGTCTTTCGGGGAGAGGGAATCCGTCTTTGTTTAAAAATGGCGAATGATGGAGATGCACTTCCACAAGCCTTCATATTTTTTCCGTGGCTGGTGAGTGTCAATTTTAGAATTCTGTTCATATTTCGTAGTAGGAATTTGTCTAGCCTTGTCATCCAGCTTCTGGATCTCATTGTTTTGGCCAGTAGGCTGACAGACCCAACAGGATCCAATTTCTGCTTCTCCCGTGAGAGTGCTTCTGGACTGTCATGAATTTGCCTCATAACCTTTTTGTCAGTAAAATAAACTAGTTGCCTGCTTCTGCGCTAGCTAAGCCCTTCATCACTTGCACAGTTGTTCTTTGAGTCCTCGCTTGTGCTTCATCAACATCTTTCTTGCAGCGTGGGCATTTGCCTTAGGGGGGAGCGTGCCAGGAGCAGCTGCAGCAGTGCCAAATGCTAATAGGGGCCAGGTCTACAAAGGGGTCAGTGTGCTGCCGTGCTCAGCACCGAGACACAGCCGCCGCAGTGAAACACCCGCCTCAGCCTCCCCGTGCACCTCTGGGAGGAATTTAATGCACAGCTGTGGGATCTCTGACGGGAAGGGGGAAAAAGAGTCCTGTGTTCCAGCCCCAGTTTATGAAAAAAAACCCCAAAAAACTGTGTATGTATGTTTTGGGGCTTTTTTTCCGTTGAAAATTCTAATCCTAACCTTTATAAGGCTCACGGTCTGGAATCTGGGACTCTGCCCACCCTTTCCAGGTGAGAATCCTACTGCCAAGCAGAGGATGTTGTTCTGTCTGCTCCAGGATTGCTCTGAGAGAACATGGCTCTAATTGTGGTGTTGGGGCACTTGGCTCAGAAGACTTTCACGACTTTAACATCCCTTTCAGTTATTCCTGGAATGGAAAGTATTTAACTGACATCTCTTGCTATAAACACATAACCTGTTTTTCCCCAAACCAGAACAGATTCTAATCAAATACTTGGGTTTTTTCCTGCTCTTTTATCAACTAGCCAACCAGTCTGGTCTCATAATGGCTTGATACTATCATTAGAGGTAATTTTGTTCTTAATTTGTTAAAAAAAGAGCTAAGCAAAATAATTAAACATGCTATAAACTTGCATTTTTCCATTTTTCTTTTTCCCTATGTTTTATATGAGGAATGTGATTTTTTTTATTTTAGTCCTTTAGTTTTACTTTCTCAGCAAGCAATTTTGTTGCTCTTGCAATCATTTTTCATGAGCTGTGGCAAAGTGTTTTCCAAACCTCAGCTAAATCACTAAAAACTTCCTTTTTTTTTTCTTGGTTGGTTTTTTGGTTTGGTTTTGTTTGTTCTGTTTTGTTTTGTTTTGTTTTTAGTAAGTGATGTTCTTTAGATGATTTTTTGGCAGCTTTTTGTAGCTCTGTAGAAAGGGTCACTTTTAGAGGCACAAAATTACAGCTAGGCAAAATGCATGTGTGTGTGCATACATACAACTTTATATTGGCTTTGGACTCTGTTCAGGAATGCATACAGCAAAAGGAAATAATTTGTCAAAACTTTTTTTAAAGCTTTTGTGAGATCTCATAGTCTGGATAATTCTTAAGATAATATTCTGTTGTGGTGGGAGAAAAGCAAATGCCAAATGAAAAATTTATTTTCAGGAATGTCTGAATTGGGAAGTTCCAAGGCTAAATCCTCAAGATCTTGTGCATTTGCCATCAGCTAAGCCAAGGTCTCCTCTTACAAAATTAAAAAGCAATGGCTATGGCTTATTCAGGAAATGACCAAATAAACCAAAGAACAGTGAATTGAAAAAGGGAATGTGGCTTTATTAAAAAAAAATAATTACCAATATCTTCATCACTACACATCTTAAAACAAATTATACCAAAAGCTCATAATCAGAAGTGTAGCAGGATTTTCAAAGATGGGCAACTTTGATGTGTCATCTATAATATATATATTTAGATGTTTTAATCCACATGCAACATATTGTGCAAAAGGTATGTACCTTTTGTTTAGAATACTGATTTAAACTCATCTGTTAGCTGAATAATAGGTGATGATATTTACAAAAACTGTTTTATGCAATAGAGTGGCACAGCAGAAAAATAAAAATAAAAGCATCAGTATTCATTGCCTTATAAAAGAAGAAAATGTACATCTCTAGGGCTCAGAAATAGAGTAGGAATTGGTTTATGCTGTTATCACAGTGCAAGAAAAAATCATGTTTATTAAAAAAGTCTGGGAAAAAAGCCCATGTCTTTAAGTACATCCAGTGCTGTACAACCCCTGAGGCTGTAAAGCTGAGCAGTGAACGTTTAAAGCACATATGAACTTCATTCAGTCTGAATATCTAAAAACTGTTACTGTGGGCTGAATTTATCCTTTTTCCTTGAATACCTTTTTTTTTTTTGAAGGAGATGGGGAAGGGTTATTCATGAAGGTAATGCAGATTAAACAACTCCTGCTTTCTGTTGCTCAGTTTCACAGGGTGAATTGCTGTTGATGCTGCTGCACGTGTGGAGGGCAGTGACTGCCGTGGAAGGAGGAAGTGTCTATTCCCTTTATTTCTTGTAGCAGCAGCTGCCACTGTCCTGTATCTTGTGCCTTTTCCCCTTTGCTCTCCCCACCCCTGCAGCAGTCTGGCTCAGCACATTGTGCAGCCCCTGGGAGCCACTTTGAGAGAGGAAGGCTCTGTCCTGCACAGCACAATGCAGCAGACGTATTTTTTATTATTGCATCTTTTCTTTACCCTTGATTTTATGCTTAATCTAGACAGATACTGAAATGCCATCTGCTGTGGGTTTTTAACTATTTTTTACAATCAGCAGAGGTACTTTGGGTTTCACTCATTCTTTAAGATAATCTGTACAGTTTGTATGTGCTTATGAAGAGGCCACTTGCCTACAAGAGTATGGATATGTAGGAGAATGTGTAATTGCATTTCAGAGTATTTAAGCACAAACATGGAGAATGTGGACATCTTCCAGAAAGTTTCTGAGGCTTTAAAGGGAAGATCTGTAATACTTACTGTGATGGAAGATTCAGCAATGTCCTAGAATTGTATTGTGAAATGAAATCACATGTGTAGGCAGCCATGGGGGTTTTCAAAAGCACCATTTACCTGCAGACCAGAATCAGCATCTAAGAAATGCATAGAAAATAGTTCTGGTGAGACATCTAGGAAATCATCAAAGTACAGAAGATAAGTAATAAATGCCTTTTTTTTTTTTTTTAATAATGGAACTATCTCCATGAATTATCAGATAACTCCAGTTAGCATTGATTCTTATCTATACTGAAAGGGTCAGATTGACATTTGTGTCAACTTCATTTAAGTTATTATTTTTATCAGCAATGAATAGTTTTTTATCACTTTCATAATACCTTAGTTTGCATCATTTATTCTAAAAATGACAATTTCTTTAGCAATTGTAATTTTCCAGAATATGAATTAGTATGTTGAACAAGCTCCCAGTCCTTCAGTATGTTCATGAAATTATAAAATGTCTATGTCAGAATGCTTAATCTTGAGGTTACTATACCTCCAAAACCATGAAAAGGTTAAAACAGATGTTTGGAAATTCTGGTACTTCTTGGCTGGAGCAACAAGTAAATTCTCATCCATACAGCATACCTTATGCAAAGGAGTTGTATTCCATATCCTTTTAAGCATGACATGGATGTAAATAACTTACCAGTAAAAGGTTAAACCCATGAATTCAGAATTTTCTAATACTGTCCATCCAGATAATTTTTCTTGGGTAAAGAATCATAGTTACTTCAGCTGAGTTAGTTTTGCTGGTTCCCTTCCATTTTCACAGATGTTGGCCAGCCTTTTCAGTTACACAGTACTTTCACAGATTGGTATTTTTGGTCAAATTTATTGTGAATTACTTCTTGTATTATTGCTGCTGAAGTATTAAATTCTGTGAGTGATACTCCTTCTAGACATGATGCTTTGTCATTTTATGTACTCAAAGAGTTACCCTCTAACTCTACATGTTATTTGTAAGAATTCAGTAGAAGAAAAATGCCTTTCACTATCAATATCTGAATACATTTCCCGATCTTGTCAGCCACTTTTAGTGCAGTATAAAATATGGATCAGGAGCACAAACACCTATTGTGCAGAGAAGACTTTGGTGAGTTGGAATCCACCTTGCAGTGGTTCAAGACCCCATCTATTTGTAGATGCCTGCAACAGGACGGGATCTTTCTATTTGTCCTATAGGCCCCTGCTATTCACCAGTGCTAAGATGCCATCAAGTAGAAGTCATTCCTCTTCCAATAGTCTTCAAAATTTGCACTCCTGTGCATTCATGGCAGTGCATGCTCGTGCAAGTCCCTGGATCGCCCTTGTTTCCCTCAGCACACTTCTGCCGTGTGTTTCCGTAAAATGCTGGCTGCAGAATGTCTTTAATTACAGCCTCCAAGTGCCCATCGTGTAGGTGCTGTGTGTGATGGAATCAGTTAATGCTCCCAAATAAGCATGTGGAGGCCAGAAACAAATGAGGTAAACTTCTGCCATGATTTTGGGGTTTTTTTCTTACAGCTGTGCTGCTGGCAAAAGGGGAGCTGTTCCCAGGCCCTGGAGCTGGTAGCACAGCACAGCTTTTGTTTACCTGCCTGAACTCCCACCCCCTTTCCTTTCCCCAAACATGGTGGTCAGGTGTCAACTTCTTCCAAACGATTTGTGACATATTCTGTCCTCAAAGACATGTCACGCTTCTGGGAAAATACTGCTTTGCCGGTATCAAAATGGTGTTAGTGAGCAAGGAAACAGCTATACAGAAATGAAGAGATAATCATGGAACTCAAAAGTGCCTTCCACTCTGGTTTACCAGCAGAGACACAGCTGGATGACATCATCTGCAAACCCTGAAGTACTGGATCTGGTGCTGGGTGATGCGGTTGAGTGGATTAGGGGTTACAGTGGTACTGCTGGGTAGGTCTGCTCCAGCCCTTATGAATCTGTGATTCTGTGCATCTATGATTTCCTAATTCTTCACAGGGATTGCACCTTTGGTAATTTCACTGCATATTCTTTCGCCTCTCAAGGTATATGTGTGCCTGCCATACCCAGTGAGTGGCATCATCATTGTTTGTTCTCTGTGGGCATGAGAAGGAATCATGTCTCTCCCCTGCCTCTCTCTAGTTATGTTTATTAAATCCTGTTTATCCCATTTAATAAGTCCTGTTTATCCTATTTAAATCCTGCCATCAGTTTAGAACTGGCTCTGGGTATGCCAAAGACTGTGTGCTGCATATTTGCTGCAGAGGTCACCTTCCTGGACTCTGCTAGCTCTTACCTGTTTCTGAGCGGGGCAATATTAGTTACAGCTTTGGTTGCAGCAGTCTGCAAACAGCATAGGCTGCAGTTTATCAAACATAAAGTTATGTTCATGGATCTATTTGCAGTTTTATTTTCTTTGTCCCTTTGAGGATGTATTTTCTCACAGATGTGTGGCAGTCTGTCAGCTCAGAAGCCACAAGAACACAGGTCTGAAGTAACCAAACTGTCTCTGCACCAGGCTAGCTCAGGTCCACATGGGAGTTCAGACTGCATGAAAACACTTATGCAGTCTGGAAACACAAAGCTGTGCAGAGATCTGTCTGAATCTGAACCTTAGGCCAGCTTCTGTGTCTTTGGATATATAATAGCACTGTTAATGCACAGCCCTCTAGTGTGTTTTAACAAAGAATTAAGACTTACCAGTGTTGAAATAGTATAGGTCTGGGGAAGATTCAGCTGTTTGTGGGCACCCAGAACTAAAGCTGATAGGCCATCACCAACTGAGGCCTCATCAGGGCAGGAAACAAACACCTGAGCAAAATGACCCTAAAATATCCCAGCAGATGTTTGTTCTCAATGCTGAAGAAGGGAGCTGATGCTGTCCACCCCCTTATCAATTCTTATCAATCTGACTCAGAGAAATTTTTCTCTGTCCTAAGCAAGAATAGTTGGTTTCATTGATCCTCTAAGTAGGAAGACTTCCATGCATGCAAAATACTAGCTATTTAAGATCCCAGTGCCTGTTGTTCAGTCATTATCACTATGCGCTACTGCAAAAGCGGATGAAAAGAAGGACTCAAAAGGTCATTGGGTGAGTTTTAAACTGGGGGAAATTATTTCAGCATTAATGATGCAGATGAGCAGGTCAATGTAGCATGAGATTTTGAATTCTTCAATACAGACACACTTTTGTGTTTTAGAAGCCCAAACTGAATTTTGCTTCAAAGAGATAAATCAAGTTTTGCTCTGAAGAAATTTGTTAGTTTAAAAGATTTCTAAAGGCCACCTTTGAACAATCTTCTTTGTCTTGAATACTGTCTCACTCTCTATGATAGTTTAGCAGCAGCAACTATCTCAGCAACATTTGTTCAGGTTAACCACAGCAGGATTGTCTGTCCTATTTACTTGTGTTATTTGCCACGCTTTGCCCCTAGACACGTAGAGATCAGAGCTTGCCCAGATTATTTTCAGACAGGAGGAGACTGTGTCCTGATGAGATATGTACTTTCAGTAAAACTGTTGGGATTATTCAAGGAGGTTTGCAACAGCTTGTATGAGAGAGCTTCATACTCTGAATGCAAATATGAGGTGTGCAATAATCCTGTGTCCTCTGGTATGTAGGTGATGAGATGGAGTTTCAGCTTCTGACAGAAGTGTGCTGGGGTTTTCCTAGTGGTTTCTGAATGCTGACTGATGCTGACCTTCATGTACGCGCACACTCACCCTCTCTTTCTGAGAGAGACATTTTGGATGCTTGCACACGGCTTGGCCTGTGGAGCGAGTCATTAAAATTTGGCCTGTGGAAAGAGCAGCCCATAGTGACAGAGAGCAATGCTCCCAGGTGGTCTTCCTGCTCCAGCCAGCTCACACAGGCCAGCGGGCAGGAATGGAGTGAGGAGATGCTGCTCTCCCTGTGTGACACCCGGAGAGGCTGTTGCTGTAGTGACAGTGTCCCCTGAGTCTAGCAGGGCAGTGAAGTGGTGGCATTCCAACTCCAGTTCTTTTGCCCTAACAGGCTATTTAGATCTACTGATTTGTCATGTTTAATTTCATAACATCAAATCCACTCTGATTGGTTAAGATCCTTAGGGCTTTTCTCATGCCCCCTCCCTCTTCCCCCTCTTTTAAAAAAAAAATAAAATAAGCATAGGATAACAATTCAAAAGTCTTAAACGCACAGAAATGGCTATGTATACAAAAGAATATATGGCAAAAAGGAGGGGACAGAGAAAAAACATTGAATTATCTGTGTGAAAATGGGGACAAAAGCATAAATGCTAATAAATAGGAGTAGAGTCCTGAACAGTTGAAAGGTGGGTAATAAGGCAGCTTTAATAATGTTCTTTGTTATTTACTCTAAGATTTTGCTTTATTTGCTGTTCAGTCGTCAGAGATGACAAGGTTTTTTTTCTGCTATCCAGTCATTTAGACAGTAAATGTTTTCCTGGGGTATTTGGAACTTTGTCACCTTAGTTCAGTTTATTGATGCTGCACCAATGATCTCTGAATGCAGAGATGATTCTTATTCTACTCGTATTGGTATTGACTGCATCACTTCAGAATCTCTTGTACATGGTGCACCCATAGTCCCTGAAATCATTATCTAGTTATTTTCTCTGAACTACATTATTTCAGCTTCCGTTGAGCTGCATTTGCTAAAAATATTCCTGAGTCAAATCCTGGGATGCACACAAGCAGAGCTGGTCGGCCTGGGACAGTGGGGAAGCAAGCAGTAGCCTTTTGTAAACATGTTCTCTATCCTCTGTGGACCTACCTGTGTTGTCAGTCCTGGGCTTTGTCAGTAACCTTTAAACTCCTGCAAGGTTAGAGCAGAGTACAAATAAAGATCTTACTTTGCAACTCTCTTTTCCTCAGCAGAGTCAGTGTTGAACTCAGTTTTGCATTTGAATCGCCTTGTGCAGAGAGATTGATTCTGATGGGTCTTGAGTGAAAAAGCTCTGCCCCTTTTCCTCCTCTGAGAGGAGGAGACCACAGGCAGCAGAAGGTGTGCTGGAGAGCCATTTCGCCCTGCTGCAGCGGCCCCAGCAGTGACTCTAATCCTTCTAATACTACTACTGGGATAATCACTGCAGCTGCAACCAGATCATCCTGTCTGGAAAAAATGTGTCCCTACGCACTGGATTTGGATATTTTGGATAATTTGTTTGTGTCAGCGTTTGGCTGATATCCATATTCTGGACTTTCTAAACTCCACTGGCTCTTAGATTGGATCAGCTGTTAGGTCAGTGCTAATTAAAAGCTAGTATGAAGCAGCAGGGAAACAGTGACAGAGGAACCCAAATAACCTAATCAGAGCAAACTGGACACCCAACTGACTTAGGATGGGATGTTTAGGGGAGGAACCAAAATAGGGAAAAGGAGAGATGAGTGGCTTGAAGGAGGAATAAATGTGGGAGAATAGAGGAACAAGGCAATAAAAGGGGCTCACCGTGTATTAACAGGCTGCTGGTTGGTACAGTTGTCTAGCCATGCCCTGTCCCTGACCCACACTGCTTGTCCTGTCTCCTTCTCAACCTCCGTTTCTAACACCTGTTCTGTGTGCCTGTGCATGTCTGTGTGTGTGTGTGGAGACCATGGAATGGAAACCATGTGTCACAGGGTCCCAGATGTCTGTGGTGGAGCAGCTGGAGAGAAAGGAGAGGTCTAAATACCATCTGGTACTTAGAGGTGCCGTGGATCAGAGGGGCTTGAGAATTGGGGCAGCTGCACGTGTATTTTGTGGGTGTGTATCTCAGCATGTGATGACTGGTCAGGCCACACTAGTGGTGAGTGGGAGATGAGGCCAGAAGCCTCGATACTGGAGAGGTTGGAGGCTGTGTGGCTTGACTGCTGAACAAAGCAGGGAGTCCAAGCTGACCAGAGACAAAGCTGTTTGTGCAGGTGGGTGGTGATCTAGAGGCTGGCTATCGAACAGATTGGATATCTGTGGCCAGTTACTGGAGGGATACATAGCATATCTATGTACATATTCTGTGCCAAATTGCTTTCACCCTGCTCAGCCGGATAGGGGAGCATGATCAGGATGTTGGTGCAGCTCATGTTTGCTCAAGTGCTGCGTTGTTCTTATGGTTTTTCTGTCTGTGTTGATCTGTGAGGTTGGCTGTGGGTATGTGTGTAAATGCATTGTGTGTATGTGCACCCATACACCCCACAACTGGATGCATGTGGGGATGGGGTGCTGCAGCAGCTTTTCCTCTGTCAGGCTGCCAGGGTCAGCAACCTCCAACATAAACGAGAACCATGTATTTTCATATAGCATTGTATACATATGTAAATAACATTATGACTTTTGTCTAATAAGTGGTTTTCTTGGTGAACTTGGTGAAGATTTGACTTTACTAATTGTACAGTGAATAACACAGGGACAGTTTCTCCTTTGGGCTTCTCTTCCCTTCATATTCACAGAATGTGGTAAGCCCTGAATCCGTAAGCCGTGGTCATCATGAGAAAACTTAAAATTCCATATCTCCTTCTGGGAGTTGCAGGCATGACAAAGTAGTTGATTTTTCACTATACATTTGCTCATCAGTGGCAGAGTTTCAGGCAACCATGGTAGTATCACAGGTAAAAAAGAGTAAATGTGGAAATACTGCTCCATAATTACTGAACTGATATGATATCTGACAGTGAAGGATTGCTGCAGGCAGTCGCTCTGGGGGTGCAGAGAGAAGGGAAAGACTCTTTTCTGATGCAAACTGCCTAAGCAGACAATGCTGTCCCTAGAGTGACATTGAGCATTCAGGTAGCAGAGCACATTTTTTTCCTCTTCAGTGTCACTGAAAGAAATGTAAGGATACAGAGCAGAGGCGGGCTCAGAGTGTTAGAGTCAAGCCAGAAAGCATGTTATAATTTTTTGAGAAAGTTTGAATGTAGCTTATGAAAAGGGATTTACAGTAATGAATGCGCTTTCCATCCATGAAATATCTGACACAGTTCCTTCTGTTCTTATTAGAAATTTATATTACCTGTTAGTTAGTTTGTGAAAAAGGCACAAGGAAGGTAGTGATGTTGAGATTCTCATTCCTGATAGGCTCAGTTTGGGTGATTTGTTGTGAAGCATAATGGGGTATCACAGAGAACTGAGGAGCTAAGAGGTAGGGCAAGAGTTGGACTTAAGTGCTTCAAGGTGATGCTTCTCTGTGTCTGCAATGTTCTTTTGCAGTTGAAGCGTGTGCAGTTAAATTGGCTTTTTTTTGCCAAAGAAAAATAAACTGAAAGAAAAATAAATCTTCCCTTCTTGAAAACTAGCATTGTTTGCCACCATGTTGATAGCTCTGAAAGTGGCACCCTTTGGTCAGCATTGACTATAAACTAGCAAAAGTCAGAAGACTGGAGATATTCAAGAACCATCTGGACACAATCCTGCATCATGTGCTCTAGGATGACCCTGCTTAAATAGAGAGTTTGGGCCAGTTACCCACTGTGGTCCCTTCCAACCGTACCATTCTGTGAAGTCTGCCATTTTATTTTAGCTTTCCAAATTCAAAATGCTCCTTCTAAATTGCTGGAAGTTTTCTTCCAAGATCTATGTCTTCTTTCTATTACCCTCACACCTTGGTTTGGAATACATTTTTGCTTATTTCCTGCTTATTGTTTCTTACAAACCTGTTCTTTGCTTCCTTTTCTGACCTAACTGGGCCTTTAAAAATTTTTGATTTATGTGGGGTTTTTTTTAATCCTTCAGTATACTGCATCAGGCTTAACAGCTTCTTGTGACAGAGAGTTCACCAGCTTACCTGTGTTGCAGGAAGAACCATTTTTTGCTTGTTTCAAACCTGTCGCCTGTTTGCATCCCCCAAATTCTTACACTGGAAAAGACTGAACAGTTGAGCTCAGTTCCAGATCATTTATGATTTTATAAACCTCTTTCATACCTCCCCTATCATTTCTATCCCAGGCTGAAGAATTGAAAATTATTTATCTTTCCTTATTTAGAAGCCATTCTATACCTTTGATCTTCCTTATTGCCTTTCTCTGATCTGAAAGTTGTCTCTTACACAGTATGAAAGCACAGTCTGTAATACAGAAAATCCATTAATACTTCATAACATGCTTGTTTAGTAAGGAAGTAGGTCACTGTAAATTCTGATGACCCTTAATAAAGAGAAAAAAATTACTAACATGATGCTCAAAGCAAACACAAGTCAGCTGAAATGTTACTAGTGAAGGAAATGAAAAATCTGTGACCTGACCCATGCAATCTAGAGGGGAAAACTTAGAACATTTTGCTTAACAAAATGCACATGATTCTGTAGTTTGTGAAGGAGGTTCAAAAGAACTGTTATGCATTAATTAGGGTGAAGGAAGAGAAATAAATATGTTCGCTTTTCATGTCAGAAGCTAAAATGTTGAGGTCTGCTTATACTAAAAATAATTCTAAAGAAGAAAATAGTGGTTCTGATTATATTGTATTATGCTAAAACCTGAGCAGCTAGGTTTGTTTCTGCAGGACTGTTGCTTATTGGATTATTATAATTATTTTTTTTAACAATTCCAATTTAAGAGTTGTGAAGCTGAATATGAAAAAAAAATTGCTTCTATACCCCTTATTACTAGCAATGTGGGAAATGAAAATCTGTACTTAGAAGCAAAGAACCTTCCTAGATTAGGGGGAAAAATTTGATATTTCTTTTTTGTCTTAGTAAATCTATTCCTCTTTAAAAAACATGTATTCACCAGAAGGACATATAAATAGAAACGAATTTAAAAAAAAATAAAATTGCAGTGTATCTGAATGATAATGCAGTTACTGTCTCATTAACTGGATGCCGAAAGAAGGCAGTGATAATTGTGTAGCTGCTCCTAAGAGAAATTTCAGAATGCATTATGGATGTTGTGCCTCATCCTGACAAAGTCAGTTCACAAAAGAGCAATAAGCACTGTCTCAAAGGGGTGTTATCTTTCAGATATTAAAATCTTCCCTTAACAAGCATCCAAGACATGGATCTACAGTGTGTGTCGCTCAAAACTCATATTTTCTTGAACTCAGGATTGCAGATCTTTTAATATTTTGGATATCAGTTAATTCCAGTATTTTTCAGGGCAAGTTCACAGTATATTCTGTGATATTCAGCATTTTAGCAGTGATAAAATTCTTTCCATTATATGAGGCCTTGACAGTATTACTGCCTGTGTGTATATATAATATGCAAAATTTTATGTATGTAATATGCAGATATGTAGATAATGTAGATAAATATATATTTTTCCCCTCTTCACTTTTTTTTTTTTAATAGAAAATCAAAGTCTCTGGACTACACTGTTGTGTTTCAGCTGTCATTCATGAAGTTTTTTTGATTACATTTTTGTCAAAGTACCTTCCATTTTAGTTCAGTGAGTCCAGCTGGAATTAAACATATCTGAATATCACAGGACATTTTTATAAGTCTGAACCCAGGTATAGAAGCCTTCTTTCCACAAATTCTGTTTCTTCATCAAGTTTGTGTACTTTGCCATGGTGTGAGGAGTAGATCATCAAGCTGGACTCTACTCATAGCTTAACTCACAGACCATGTGAATGCAGTGCTGCCTCTGAGAGGGGCAGAATAGGCTTGGACAAGAAAGTTTTGTGTATACCTCTTAGATAGACTGAGACTCTCAAGATTCAGTTTCCCTCTGCTGCCATTTACAGCATTTTAAGGTGGTGGAGAAAGCTGGGGTAAGGGACAGTGCTCAACCATAGTGTATTTAGAAAACTAATAATTTATTTTTAAAAGTTGGTAAGTCTCCTACACTGTTACACTTATATAAGTCAGCTCTTGGAAATAGAACAGCAAATACAATTAATACTGTACTGTGACAGCTAGCTCTGCCTGTTGTGTTGTTTTGGATGGTTTTCTTTACCCCTTTCCCTATAGTGTTGTAGAGAATCAAATTCAAAGACATTTAACAGAAGTTAATTCTCCTCTACTTTTATGAAGTTTGTTGAGCTGGATAAAAAAAGAAAATAAATCCAAAGCTATATTCAGTTACATAACTATTTAAAAATTCTGTCTTTTCCAAAGGTAGAGCAGTGATAACATTTCATCGGTGCCAAAGTGCCGCAGTACATTGCTTTCGGATTCAGAAGAGCTGACCTGTGTCTCTCTTGCTTCATCTCTTGGAAGTCCTGTTGATTTATTTAAGTCCTTTGAAGTGTCATCTTTATGCTGTATGCCTCCATTAATTCAGTTTCCTTATTGATTAAATGCTGATTTTAATATGTGGGGTCATACTGTTTGGCCTCAAACATCCTATGTTACATTTGTAGCATGAGGACAATTAGTGCAAAGAAAAAGCTCAGCTCTGGAGTGGAAAATAGCATCTTGTATTTGGCCATGTTCTTGTCTATTCTGAACAGATCTGATGAATATCATTATGTATTTTAGGATCTTTCATATGGTACATAAAAAAATCATCTTGCTTTCTTAAAGTTTTCAAAAAATCAATAAACTTAATGGGTTTCTATATTGTAATTTTGTTTGTTGTCTCCACCTGCACTGTGGGGAATTTAATTACTTTGCACCTGGAGCATGAATTGTGTTATATCTTCAGCATAAGCCTAGAAATCATTATAACCCATACTATTGTCCAGGGCCAGAAAGTACCTTGGGGTCTAAAGTGTGCTGTTCAAGCAGAAGTAAAGACTGATGTGTAGATCACAAAGCCAGAAGGAGCTGCAAAGATCATCTGGTGCCACAGTGTTGCTGAGATCAATATTATGTTCTTCACCTGACAATTCTCATCAAGGTTTTTGGCTCCCTCCCCATGCAGCTAGTGTTGATGGTGATTGCCTTTGACAACCTTTGAAAGCAGCACAGAAAGAAGAAAAGCAAAATCTGTTTCTGCTCATCTATCACAGAGCTTCTAAAGTGCCTTTCTGGATCCACTTTGACACTGCTGTACCTGCGCTTTAAAATCCAGATTGATTTGTGTCTTTTAACATAGAGGAAATTTGATTCTACCTTGTGAACGGATTTTCCCGTCATCATTAAGGCTTGGAGATGTTTGCCATGACCTAGGTCATGCTGACCTTAATTAAACACCAAATCACCATGTCTCAGCTAACGTCACACACTATTTTGATGGTGCCCTCCTGCAGCAGTTCCTCAGAAAGCTAGCAAACGAGCGCAGCACAGGCAAGTAAAAGACATGCAGTTAACTTGTTTCCAAAACATCTTTATTCAAATGTGATTTAAATTTCCTCAGTTATGGAAACATTTCCCGTGATATGATAGAAGTTCCTGTAACTACCATAAACATGCTAGATGGGAGGCAAATCTGGAGTATTTAATTTGTTTGTTTATTTTTAAAAGCAGTAACATGCATGTCTCATCCAAAATGCAGCACATTAAACTTAGTCATTTTCCACCTACTCTCCCTTTTGTGTTGTTCTTTTTTCCCCTGCACCTCCTGTATGCTCTCTTGTGCATAACTTCTTCCACGCCTGGGGACCCACTCCAGCATAGGATCTGGACAGGCTGCCTGGGGCTCACAGGACAGGGGGATGCAGCAAAGGCAGTGTCCTTGTGGGGCACCACCTTCTCCTACTCCCATCCCTAGGGGAGGGAGTGCCAGCCGGCAGGCACCACTGCATCCCGTCACATGGTTCAGAGCAAGATGGTTGGCAGCTCTGTAATTTGCTAATTTTGTTCTACTTTTCCTGTCGTGGACATGCCATTATTTTTCTTTGAAAAACAAGGATTGTGGAGAAGAGAGATTGTTTAATGGAGATTGGGATATAATATTTTTGATATTTCAAATATCAAGCTATTAAAACAAGCAGACAATACCAAATGTGGGGAACATAAAAGTTACTTATGTGCCACAAAGTACTAATTTTGGGAGATGTGTAGAATCCAGGATTCATGTTGCAGCCTTGCCTGCAATTGTGAAGGATTTTCTTAGACATGTCCATGTTGGTCTTAGTGTTTTTATAACTACCTTGGCCAGCATGCTGTTTTAATCTGAGTCTTTAAGGCAGTTGATTTGCTTTTAATATTTGTCCCAAGTATGAGTAATATAAAAGTTAATATAGTGAATATAATAATTACTGTATTTTAAATTTTTGTAGATTTTCTTCTTCTGTGAGTTAGTTTATCAATAATTCCAACAATTTTTTTGTTTTGCTGTCTTTGTTCTGTATATTTACTTGGCAGTAATCTTTGTATTCCCTTTGTACTTCAGTCCTTAATTATCCATCTGATACTAGTCTCTAGTTGGGGTAGGAGATGAATTTTTTCCTTCATCCGTAATAGAAATTTTCAGTGTATTTCCAACTATTGTGCTATAGTTTGTTTTTTTGGGTTTTTTTTGGTTTTTTTAGCATATGAAATTATGATTTTTTGGGTTGTGAGTTGGTCTATTATTATTAATTTTTGTTGGAATTGACTACTAGTAGTCGTTTGATTTATCCCTTGTGCATTTTCAAATTGATCTAAGCATGTTGCTTGTGATGAGTTCTGTATTGAATACTATATTAGTGTTGAAAGACTGGTAGAGAATCATTTAAATAGCAGATTAATATTGCCTGCAATATAAAATAACAGGCAAGCCTCTAAAGAATTTATTAAAGAACAGACTGCTAAATAAAAGTTCACTAAACCCAGCTAGATATTTTTTGAGATGGCTTTTAGAGTAATTGTTAATTTGGTTTTAGTGCATAATTATTAACTATATTAATGAACTGTTCTAATTCTGTTTTTATGTCTTGCTAGCTTAATTCCTGCTCTTCATTTGATTATTCTTTGATCACTCTATTTGTTTAAAAAAAAATCTTATTTTAAGTGCCATTCATTTAATAATTTTTTGAACACATACAGCAATTGTTCACTAGCAAGAAATGTTGAAAAGTCCTAGTAAAACTTACAGTATTTAAAAACATGGAAACACTTACTGTCTTCTCAGCTAACTTTGATTATTGATTTTAAAAATCTGAATAGATTCCAGCCACCTCTCATCTGATATGTAGTAGGTGTGTGCCAATCACAAACACCACAGTGTCATTTCCATGCCTACAATCTGCTAAAACTGCTCTTGGAACCCAGCTAGTCTAATAGCTCCCTGTAAAACCTGCCTAACAGCCCATAATTTTACTTACTGTTTGCCTGGATTATCTGTAAAGAAAGCAAAACATAAAGATACTTCATTTAATAGCAGGCACAACTTTGATGCTGTATGTAAACAAAGAGAATTTTACTCCAGACGTACTTTCAAATGTCTAATAACTATTTTTTTAGGGTGGGGAGGTGACACAAAGTTGAACCGATATGCACGCTAGAAGTGACTGCATGATGTCTGTGTGTAGTTCAAATGTGTTTTACTGCCACAGTTCTACATGCATTTAACAGACAACAATTATTATATTTACCTAGGAAAATAAAAAGATCTATAGATAACCATTTACAACATTATGAACTTTTAGGTATTGAAAACACGGCAGAAGTAACTCTGTAGTATTTTGTAGCATTTTGCATTACTCTGTTAAAGACGCTTTTGGGCTTTAAATACCGGAAATCCCAGGGGAAAAGCAGTTGCCTTTGTAGCATTTCAGTTAGTTACATTCCTAACATGCATGATGCAGGACCACTGCATCTACTCCATCAGATTGCTACTTTTGGTGGGTGAGAGGAATGAAAACACAGAGGCTGGTTTTGAATTTCTCTTGTTGCTCAGCACAGCTTTGGTAGCAAGGGACACAAATCTGAGAGTGCCAGTTGTACAGCTGTACTTCAGTGGAAAGTGGCTGATCCATTGGATGTGGACATTTTCATTAGACTGGCAGGGTACATGACTGTATCCTCACTGCTGCTGCCCCTGCGTGTGCGTGTGAAGCTGCATCTGTAGTTCTTTGGTTGAAGGTACTGCAGGTTGCCATCAGCCTGTAGGCAGCTGGGTGACAAGCTGTTGGGACAGCTTGCTCCACCTGACAGAGAATGTTAGGGACAATACTCTCCTTTTTCCAAGCACTTCTCTCCACATATTTTTATTTTGTTCCACCCCTTTTGAAAGTTGTAGACCACTATTGTGAGTAATTCTTGAGGTATGGTCACGTGCTTTGTAAAAGCAACATCTTTGGTTCGCTGCTGCAAGCTACATCAAACACTTCCAAGCCTGGGTAGTTTTCAGTATGGCAGAAGTGGGATTCAGAGTAAACTACACTCATGATCCTTAAGTAACTCTTCTCTGAGAGTGTTTTTTACACCTCAGTAGTTTACGTCAAAACAGACAATTCTGACCATAGTGTGTAGCTGCAGCTCTGTCCCAGAGAGGATAACAGCATCACAGCACGTTTTCTGTGACATCACAAGGAACATCTGACAGAATTAAGGGTAGGAAAGTGGTAATAGGATTGAGAGTTATCTCTACTGGAGCATGTGATTTAATTTGGGAAGGGTTGCTGGGACACTTAATGCTGTAGTGTGCTGGCAGTGATAAATGACCACTGCTTTACCATTGAGTTTTGTGTCCTTGGTCAAAGAAATTTCTTCCCTGAGGCTTTAAACTTTGGGGCTTTGGGTTTTGGTCTTGCAGTATTGTGGTTAGCTGTCTGCCACACAGATCTGCCTTTAAAGGATGTGTGGTACTATTCATAATACGCCAGTGTCTCCCACATATCAATCCTGCTCATTAGTTGCAGGCTGTGTAACTGATTTGTAGTGTTTGCCTTTTAGTATATGGCAGTGCAGCTCGTTATTTGCTAAAATCATGTTTTCTTTAAGGTGATAAAAGAGTACTTTTTAAGCTGGATGTGTTTTGATTAAGATGAAACAACCATTATTCATCAATTACTACTTTATATGTGAGTTGTTTCTTGGTATTGTAGGGTTTTTTCACAGCAGTGTTAACTGTTTGATCACTAAAAAATATTTAGGATTAGATAGGTACAGATATATTAGACAGGTATTTTTGGTAGTTTTAGAATTTTATCTTTTCTGGTATTAAATGGGTCATTTGTTTTCCCAAGCTAAATGTAGCGTTCTAAAGTCTAAATAGAATTTATATATAGTAGCATTATCTCCATTGTTTGCAAACATACCATAAGTTATATGGAAATTTGTGAAAGATTTGATGACTGTATCAGTCATTTTATGTCACTTAAAAAAAAAGTTTCAACATATTTTGTAATTTTGCCTTCTTTGAGAAGTAAGTCTCAAAGTAAAATAAATCAACGTTTCCAGTAGTTAGCACGGATATTAATCAAAACTGCACTTTCCTGAAGTTCCCAATATTATATCATCTGTGCAGGTTAGAAGATGAATTTAGTAGTACTTCATGTGACAGTTCATGAACTTTTGGATTTTCACCAATATATGGATATGCAATGGAAACTCTTTTGCATGTGCATGCTAAAGCTGATAGTTATATTTATATTTGAGTATAGTAAAATATTCTGCAAGCTGATGCACAGATATAACTTGTTATTCATAAAAGCCTATATGAAAGCAAAGATTGAAGTCCAAGTTTGGAGATGTTGGTGAGTTGTAGAAATGATGATATAGATGCCACTCTTCAGCATTAATCCACGTGGAACATTCCTGGTGTGTAATTACAGTAACTGAAAATTATGCTTTTAAAAATGATAAATGCTTCAATGCACTTTTATTGTGTAAATAAAAGATACTTTGATGAAACATGGATGAAACTTGATGTGTTAATTGACCAGAATGTTCCTGCTGATGGATTTACACTATGGAAAGTGACTAGATAGCATTGACTTTATGTCCTCTTCCTCCCTTAGTGTGCTATTTTAATGTGTAGCAAATAGAAACATATCTCATGAATTCAATCTTCCCTGTCATTGCTTGTTTATAAAGCACTTATTAGGTTTTCAGTACCTGAATCCAGTGAAATTGCTTGAAAATATTGAAGGCAGTGAACTGAAGTTCTTGGGTGAATCATATTATTTTAGTGCAAATTGATTGAATTGAATGGCATTTCTTTTCCGAGCTCTTTGCAAGGAAGCAGGTAGGGGACAGGGCAACGGGGCAGGGGTCCAGGGGTCTCACTGCCCCAATCCCAGCCCCACAGCACCTGAGCAAGGCAAGCCAAGAGATCATAACCAGGTTCAACCAAGAGACAAGAACATAAAGCAAAGTCATGGCAAGGACACAGGAGGAAGGTTGGGCCAGAAGGCCCATCCATAGGTCAGGATCACATCCAGCAATTGCTGGGCACATCCACAGTGGCAAGGCAGGGCCAAAGCCAGTCATGTAATCACATAAAGGTTGTTCAGGCATGATCTCTCCTTCATAACTCCATGCTAGCTAATCCCAGTCACTTTCTCATCCTTCATAGGGTTGGAAATGGTTTCTAGGACGATTTGCACTATCACCTCCCAGGGATCAAGATGATGTTACCTTCCTTGAAGACAGGAGTGAGATTTGCATTCATGCAGAACTCAAGAACCTCTGCTGGTCCCCATGACTTTTTAAAAATACTGAAGAGCAGCCTTCTAATGATATCAGCAAGCTCTCTCAACTCTTGTGGTTGCATCCCATTGTGTCCTTGAATTGGACTGTCAACTGGATCTCCACTGAGGTCTCAGGAAAACTAATGAGAAAAGTAGTGTGCTGAATCTTTTGCATCTGAGGCCCTCTTCATACATTCTGATTTAGAAAAGATGATCTGGATTCTGCAGTATGCAAATGTGGAGAGAATATAAATCAAAAGATAGATTTTGATGTAGAAATGGCAGATGGCTTTTTGAAAAAAACCACAATTTTTTTTTAACAAGAGAGGACCACATTAATTCCTCATATAAAATTGCTGATTTTGGTGGTGGTGTTGTACTTAAGACAATGGCTCACAATGCTTCTCCAGTTTCAGAGCTAATAAAACTCCCTTTCTGTGATAAATTTTGCTAACATAGTTGAACATGATACTTGATTTGTATTAATTGCATACTCTCTTTAGGATGAAGTCAGACACTAAAAGACAATTTCCTATTATCTGAGAGTCTGTAACTTCCCAATGCAGGATGGGATGAAAGGAAGAATGTTGGGATTTTGCTGGAGGAGAAAAATGCATTTCCAGGAAATAATCTCTGGGGCTCTGTAATAGTGTACTATCTTGATGTGTTGTCTACAACCCTTTTTTTGTTACGTGGAAAGGTCTGTACACACTGGTAGCTGGAGTGGGGATACACCTGCCCTCAGCCATACTGGCAAATGTTGGCAGCTCCACAAAACACCAATAAAAAGTCGCACAACTGTTTTCTTTGTCAGCATATGAAGTACTTTCAGTGGACATTGTTTCCGAGTAGGAACAGATCAAGAGTAACTATTTATTTTCTGACAAGCCTGAATTTTGTTTCTATTCATTGCTGGTTTAGTCTGCATCTAGCTCTGCATTTGCCTTGATAAATATGGTGGTCTCATGCACAGCTTGTACCTCTGTATTTTCCTTCCAGTGCTGCTGTCTCTAACAGCCATAACATTGCTGCTTGTTGCTTCTACTGAAGAGTACCTTGCAAAGGATCACTTTAAAGTGATTCGCTGTCCCCTTTTGTGTTACCTCCATGGGCACTATATATATCATCTGTTCAGTGAAAAGAAGGGGAGATGGAGGAAGATGAAAAAATCTGTAGGAAGACTAAAAAAAGTCACAAGTTGGAATATATGCACAACAGCAAATCAATGAATCTTCAGAGCAACCAACTGAAAAAATATAAGCAAAGTAACTGATTAAAGGAGCACTAATACAACCCAGGAATTTCTAAGCTGTGTCTAGAGGAGGCAAAGTTCCTTGCTCATTGCAATCCTGTTCTGGCACTTTAAGCCATTACTCATTTTGTCCCTTTTTTGGCATTTTAAGCCATGAAGTGTTGGGGTATTTTCTACCTGTTCTGTGACCATTGCATGCAGCTCCCCTCATTGTGGTTTGGGGCCAGCATTTAAAGGGTTCTCCTGTGAGCTGCTGATCATATTCTTTCTCATGCATATGCTTAAAGAAGTCTGATGGCAGGGACCAGACCCATGTTTGTGCTCTTGCAAAAGCCAGACCTATTGGTGTTGCCCATCTAACCGGCTGTTCAGCGACTGACCTGCCTGTCAGTTTTGAGGTCTTCTGCAAAAGTCAGCTATTTTCCATGAAGCCTCTTGATTGCAAGTTGTCTCAGAAGACTGCCTGGAGAGGACTTCTGTACAGAGTGATAAACTCGTGCTGAAATGAATTTGGGAGTGTTGGAACAGCTTAGGTTTGCCTGCATTCTTTTTCAGCATCCCATGGCTCATGGAAATGTCTAATGACCAGTGGGAGTGGGGAAGGAAAGGAGTCAGTTTGTGCGGTCTCTTAGAGCCATTGGATAACTGCGGGTTCCTGGCTGTAGTTTTGTCTTTTCCTCAAAGAGAAAAGTGTATTGAAAACCTTTTTCTGCAGCAGGTGATGAATAAAAAGATAGCAGTGTTTGCTGATATTCAAAGCAGAGATAATGAATGCCCATTGTAGAGAACTGAGAAACCCTTATGTGAATATGTTTGACTTGTTTGTAAAACAGAGCAAGAACTATTATATAGTCACAGATGTAAACATGGATAGTGTCCAAACACTCAAATTCACTGACTTGAATTTGAGATAAATATTAAGTGAAGAAAAATTGACTTATGTATGTGGATTTATCGGTTTGAGAAATTGTGTTTTAAACATAACAACTGAAAAGCAAAGTAAATGTGCTATTCTGTGTGATGCTGAGAGCTGCTTCCCTTCGATAGTCCATTACTTTGCAGCATTTGGATGCTCCAGCAGCCTTCTCTGATTGAGAAGGGGTGGCATATGAGAAATACTGCTCCAGGTCTTCTTTAGTGTAGTATTACTTTATATCTCCCTGATGTATTGTGAAATCTTTCTAGTGGCAGGCTGTACTATTAAAAGGTAGGTTGGTTGCAGGGTGAAACTTACTTTGCTGTAAAAGATAACTTGTAATAGCAACTGAAACTGATGGGGTTTAAGTAGGAATTTTCTTTTTGTACAGGATTATTTTTCTTGTGGAGAATAAAAAAATAGGCATTCCATCTAGAAAAAGATCTGCAAGTCATATGCACTTTCTGCATTGTTCATATTGCTGCTTAGGAGCACTAACGATGTAATTTTTCTATTATCTTGGAACTTGACAGGTTCAAAACAGGCATCTTTTATAAAGACAGGCAGGACACTAAAAGCATTAGAGAAGGGAAGTTGTTTTTTAATTTTTGTTGCTGTGTGTGCATCAGAATTTGCAAAAAGAGACTGTATATTTATGCTGCTATTTCTAATTTACCCAAAGTGTTCCAATAATATTGCAGTCACATTTGGGAATGAAGTCAGAAATTAATAAACACAATATGACTGCAGTCATCTGGAAATTGTATTCTTTCCTTCATATTATTAGTAACTTCACTTTGTACATAGGAAGACCTGTCAGTTTGTGCAAATAATCATGATGTATTTCAATAACAGATTCTCAACTTTTTGCTTTTAAAATATGTAGAAATGTAGTATACAAAGTATAAAGGAATTTGTAACAAGTGTGTTAAATGCAAAATCTGATAGTAAGGCAAGTAAGACAAAATCTATTAGGTAATAGGCAAGGGTATAATGGAAATGGCATTATTGCCAGTTTAGTGACTTCTGTTTGTCTTCATGTTCACAGTATTAAACCCATTTGATTTCCGAAATACATTCTTTGGAAGGGAAAACTTTGTCGTGTTTACTGCCAGCATTTAATTTTCCCTTCATGCAATCATAACCTAAAAGCTGCTTCTTGTATGCTGCACAAAATTTGTAGGTTCATTCACAGAGCAAAACCTCTAGAGAATATTTTGAACACAGGAAAGAGTAAATTAAAATATGAGCAATAAAGATATTTCAAAATATGTCAGAAATTGATGTTAAGGAAATTAATTTTTTTAACTTTGAATATTACATAATCATAAGCAATTTTAAATTGTTATTCAGTTAAAATAACATTTGCCTTAGAAGCAGAGTATTCTAGCTATAAAATACCGTATGGAGCTATCTCAATCCACCCTGTGATTCTGCCTGTTGTAGTTACAATTTTTTCCTGCCATTCATTCTGCTAATTAGCGTGCTTTATCAGCAGTTTTGGAATCTATTTGCACTACTAAAGTTTATTAGCCAAAATGGAAACATTTAATCTGTGCAAGTGTTTTTTAAAGTGTTGGAAAATGCCTTTGTATGCAGCTACACTGGTCAGATAGCAGTTTGAAGAACATACATCTAAAAGTAGGTAACTTGTTTTAGATAGCAAACAGAGCCATTGAAGGTTTAGTTAACCAAACCAATTTGCCCTTCCCTGCGTACTAGATCCTTGTTTCAGCACTTGAGTTACAAAAGGACTTTCAGAGAGTCTGTAAGGACATTTGACATTTGGGTTATAAAAATACTCAGGGAGGACAAGGCTATCACAGAGAAAGAATTTCTGTATCCTTGTTCAGTGAAGAAGAAACTGAAGAAAATCTCACATTAAAATCTTTCTTGGAGGGATGGGGGAAGGAGAGCATGTATAGATTGGTCTGAAATAGACCTTGATTCTTGATGACCGTAAGATAGAGAATGTGAAAATAAACTTTAAAAAAAGGTTCTGAAAAGGGTCAGGGAGACTTTAGGTCTGTAAACTCAGTGTCTTCGTGAAGCAAAAACTGAAGCTGTAAGAATAGAAAATGAGATAAATACACTCTATTTTGAAAGAAGCAAAAAAACTTTCCTTAAAAGTTGAAGCTGACTGAAGGCATCAACAAACATATAGATGAGGCTGATTTCATTGATAGCTCTATGCCTTTGAAGGAGTCTCTTGCCCAAACCTTTTCAGTGAACTGAGAAGCTGAGAGGGAAATCTGTGCAATGGATAAGGAGTTCTTTAAAAGACAAGGAACAGAAGGTAGGAGTAAAAGAACAGAACAAGTCTGGAGGCATGGAAAATTTCTCTTCCCTGGGCAAGTACCTCCATTTGTTTAATCATTGCTCTCAGCTAGTTTGAGAGTAATAGCCTGTTCTTAACAATGCTGTGTAGTAATTTAGGTGCCTGTAGTGTATATGCTGCTCTGTAGGGGTTGCCACTAATGCTGGTATGAATAGAAAGTGATGGAGAAAAGGAGAGTCAGGGGAGGCCTCCTCACTCTATGCAATTACCTAAAAGGAGGTTTTAGTCAGGTGGCTGTGGGTCTCTTCTCCCAAATAACAAGTGAGAGGACAAGAGGGAATGGCAGCAAGTTGTGCCGGGGGTGATTTAGATTGGATATTAGGAAAAATGTCTTCCCTGAAAGGGTGGTCACGCACTGGAACAGGCTGCCCAGGGAAGTGGTGGAATCATCATCCCTGGAAGCGTTCAAAATATGTGTAGATGTGGCACTTACAGACACAGTTTAGTGGTGAACGTGGTGGTGCTGGGTGAGTGGTTGGACTTGATGATTTTAGACATCTTTCCCAACCCTGACGATTCCATGACTCTGGGATTCTGTTCTGTGAATTGGAGGTACTGTGCTAACTTTTGAGGTGTTACTCAGAATATATTCCCACAAACCATGTGGTTTAGAAAAAACTGTTTCAGGCTGTCCAAGATGCTTCACACTAGAGCTTTTGAATGGAAAGCGTGACTTGACAAATGACATCTTGACAGTTTTGAGGCATGAAGGAGAGAAAAATGACATCTTTTATGTACAGACTGAATGAATTGGCAGCATAAAGAAGCTTTAATATTTACTTCATTTCCTTCTTGAATGTAAACCAAATTAAGTACTTTCTTTATCCCACCTTGCTGACTCTTGACAGCATTTGCCTGACACCAGAAAATAGAACTTTCAGGTTTCCTGAGAGCAAATTTTCCTGTTAGATGACTTCCAATTAAGAAATAACCCAAATACTGGTTGGAGATCTCAACATATTTCAAAATGGTAATCAAGTTCTTTAAAAAACATTACAAACACTTACGAGAGTGTCATAGTAATAGCTCCAATTTTGAGGACATTCTAGAATCAGTTTATTCCAGCTCTGTAGGTCATCACTTTCCTGACTTCTACACCACTGTCGTTATCCTCCCTCCTGCTCCATACCTTTCTCTGTGAAGTATATAGCCAAACATTGACTCTTAATGAAGACTGGCAAATTACGAAAAACGAGCTTGATAAAAGTTTGTCTTAGTCATCAGACAAGCAGAAAAACAAGAGTATCACCTATTAAAAAGCTTATCCAGATCATTATGGACACTGATAAAGAGACATACCACCTGAGAAAAACATGGTTATATAAATCAGAATTTCATATAGAGATCATAAAAAATGCAATTTCAAAATGCCTGTCAAATATATTAAAGCACATATTGATTGGCAACCGTTTGCAATGCAATAGAATTACACTGAATTCATGTTCTTACTGTAATTTATCCATGTAATTCTAAACTGTCCATTGATTTGAATTTCTGTATATATTGATAACTGAGAGTATGTAGCATATTAATATGCAGTGCAGTTACATACAGTATAAACTACAGCAATTGGGAGAAATCTGAAATCAACACTAAATTTTGGAGGGTTAGACATATCAGTACATAAATAACGAGCACATATGTGACTATCAGTTCATTTATCTGTTTGTCCTTCCTTCTCTTGGTAGCTTTTAAACCTATTGATTAATTTCTGTAAAACTTGCCAGAAGGGGAGATGTTTAAAGATATATGAAGAAATTTTGTTAAGTCTGGTAGGTAATATGAAATAAACTTCATGAAGACTGCTAGACAGTACAGGAGAGATAGCCTAGTAATACTCCTGATTGGGGAAAGTAAGGAGAAATCTACTGATACACATTACATTGGCAGCATATTGCTGGTCCTGTAAGTAAATGTACTTTGATTTTGGTTTGTTTTTTTTGTTTTCTTGTTTTTTTTTGTTTTGTTTTGTTTTTTTTTTTTTTTTTGAGAGTAAACCAGATTAAATTATTGGAAAAGACTGAATGTATTTTAAAATCAGACATAGAATTATTTCTGTAATATGTCAAAGATTGATGTATTACTCCAAAGGTTTTATTTTGGGAGATTTTTATTGTTTTTATTTTATGGTCTTTTTTTGTTTTTCTTCCTTATAGCACACTAGTACTCACCCCTATATGAGATCAAGGACCTAAAAATTAATCTGAGTCTTTTGGAGAGAACATTTTAAGATCAGTTTTAGTAATAAAGAAATTAAATTATCCCAGATGTGCATGTAAACACAAACAACCTCTCTGCAGGGAGGCAGGGGAGTGCAGTGCCTGCCTGATTTCTTCTCACTGAAGAGAGCATGAGTTCCCCTCTGGCAAAAAAAAAAAAAAGAAATTTACATTCAAAATATGAAGAGTCATTAATTAGAGTCAATGATATTGATTATATGTATTACCCAGAAGTGATCTAAAGAGGCCGTAACTCTGATTCTTGTTTCTAGTTTATTTTTCCTGTGTTTGATTAAAAAGCTTACAGTTTATGGTCTGTTTTTATCTACACTGGCATATAGATATGGTCTGTGTATGCCCAGAGCTGAATAAAATAAATCCAGTTGTTCCACAGAACAGCTTAGAGCTATGGGAAAGTTCAATCTGTAATAATGATAAAAAGAAAATCACATCAAATGAAATAGATACTACAAAAAAGGAGTATCCTGCTGCTGTCCTCAATGATCTGATTGCAAAAGCTACAAAGAGAATTACACATACCAATTAGAAGACAACATCACAACTTCCTGGCTTGTAAAATGACATCATTTCCCTTCCACAAGGGGGCTCTTTAGCAAATTTATTTTAGCACTGAAAATATGGAACTGTCTGGGGTACTGAGTAATTCAAATCTTTATTTTTTTGTTGCTTCTCTGTTATTTTGAGAAGTCTTATATTGGTGGGGTTTTCTTGGTTCCTTTGTGTTCTTTTTTTTAATTGTTTCTTGCAAAATTGCAACTTGTTTTTCTGCTTACCTTGCTGTAGAACATTTGACTTCCTCCTTGATATAGACAAAGGATCTGAGGATACTGCATCTTCCTGTTTCTTCTCTTCATCTGTAGTGTCGTCTTATTGCATCCTTCATAAGTATTTAAGGATTTAAATATCTTTGACCTTTCAGACTATTAAAATAATTTTGCGGTGATTAAAGAAATGGATTTTTACTTTGAATTTGTGAGGAAGTAAGTATGCAGTTGCACATAACCTCTCTGTCCTTCAGCCAGTCATGTTCTGTACCTGAATAACTTTAATTGACAAACTTTTACAATCATCTCTAAAACAGAAATAGAAATCTAAGAGATTGCTACATTTCTTCATGAAACACAGGAGCTTTCATAATAAAGACCCAACTTAGTGATCTCACTAAGTACAGGAAAAGGCCGTTTGTTACCTTCTGTAGCAGCAGCTGGTAGACCAGGCACCACATGATCACTAGTTTTAGGCCAGCTACAAAAGTTTTTGCCCTGCTATTTTGCATCTCCCCAAATGGCTTGTTTTTGAAACAGAGGTTGCTGTATGGCAAAATGTCTCCCATTTTCAAATTTTCTATCCTATTTGTGACCTATGACATAGCCATAGATATTATTGGCACTGGAATGTGTTAAAATGTTGGACTTCTATAGGTCTGGAAATGTGAAAGAAGAAAATGTCAACATTATATGACTGGCCAGAGCTCCATGTGCAAGAATTTTGCATGAAATAGCTGGAGAACCTTCTGAACCATCTACTTAAAATGTTGGCATTGGGCATAGTGCATGGTGACCGAGTGAATGACTAATTTACATTTTGGCTAAGCATTTCCTTTTAAAATGCTGCTTTTCACTTCTACCCAGCATTTACCCAGTTCTTTTTAGCTGAATTATATCTGAATCTAAAGCTTTAGAGGTTCCAAAGCAGCACAGACTTGTTTCTCTAGCTTGGCTAGTCACGCCACAAACCATCACATGAAAGATCAAATGGAGGGAGAGACGATTCATCTTTGCAGAGCTAAAAAATTTGCACTTTGGCAATGATGTAAGAATTCTTTTTTCTCACATTAATTTCCATGCACACATTATAAATGATAGCCCTTTCTGTCCACCCCTCAGCTTCCATTTCCTCAGTTTTCTTATCCAGAAGCAAAATGAAATTTAACTATTGAAAAAATTATTGTTTGTGTTGTTGCTTTTTGTTTTTGTTGTTGTTAAAAATTCTGTTCATGCAAGAATTCAGGAAGGATATGTACAATATCTAAGAGGAAAGAAATGTGGCAAAGTAACTCATAAACTGGAAGCTTTCCATGCAGGGAAAATCTATGGAGAATTATGGTTTTTATATTCAGTATTTGAACAGCAGTTTCTAAGATATTTAACAAATAATTTATGCTTCAATCAGAATAATCAGTTTGTATTATAGTTCTTCTGTTTTTATATAGCTTGGTACTTCTTTGTATGCATATACCTTTCTGGGCATCTTTCATCAGCTGAACTTCTATATGATACACTACATTTTTCTGAGCAACTCAGTGAACTGTAGTACTCTCTTGAGAAATTAGTCATAGCTACTTAACTTTGTCTTCATTTGCTTTTAAATACAGTCTATTTTGATAGTGAAGCACTAGACATATGATTACTTGATATTCACTGATCCTGAAAAATACCTGTGCTTGAATGTAAAATTTCCCCATTGCCTGGAAATGTGCAGTTTTCTGTAGGTCAAAAGAGATTGAGGAAACATCAGCCATGATTATGTTCCTTAAGTGATTAGAGATACTTCCTAGTGGTATCTTGGTGTTCCTTGTGTTAATTTTTGGCTCATATTTAGATCACCTTCTGTAGACATTGAATTTATTCATTGATGAAACAGAAACTTCAGCACAGTGTGCAGTTAATGGATGTATCTGAAGGGATGCAGATGGCCCACGAGACAGATTTGCCTCTCTCTCCACTCTTGACTGTACAGAGAGATGGGAACTTCTGCTGTGTTGCTCAGTGTTTCCATATGGTGAATTGAGGGGGAGCTTAGTAGAATTTATGTATATTGTGGGTTTTGCAGGGTTTGGTCATACAGTGTCTATTTGTAAAGGGCGTGAACCAGGTTCATGCAGCACTGTCTTTGAGGTCATGCACCTGGTGTTTTTCTGTTACTGAGTTACCATCACTAGTTACACACTTTTCCACAATTTGAGCTTGTCCTCCTGGGAGGAAGCCCTAACCATGTTTTGTAGTCAATTCCTGAATTCTCTACAGAGGTTCTCAGTTACAGTTTTATCTGCAGTTATCAGAGCTATCACAGAAAGATGGATTATTTTTTACCAGAAGATCCAGCACAACTTTTCTTATTATCTAATATACATCTAGGGTTGGGGGAACGCAGGGATGAGGAGGGGAAAACAAACAAAAAAAAAAAGGTGGGAGAAAAAAGAGACTGCAGAGTTCTACCCTAGAGAAATGACAAGGTAGAAGATTGGTCTGACTCAGGATTTCATTCCAAGTGCTTTGGTACAGGTAGGATTCGGGTTGCATCTTCTCAGAGCAGGTGCCTGAACAGAAGAAACCTTCTGTATGGTTGCATATTGATTAGCGTGCTTGCTTAATAAGTGGGATGCTCAGTTAATTTTTTTGGACTGAGGAAAACTTTGAACCTGTCTCATCTGGGAGAATACCTATGAGACTTTGGAATAAACCTGGGATGGAGCTTGTGTCCAGCTTATATGTTGAAACTGGGCTGCAGTTCAGAGGAAAATGCAGATGTGGGACAGGAGGGATACTCAGCAAGAAGTTTGTATGTTGCTTATTTTGTTTAGTAATGTTGATTTCACTTATTATTGAACATTCTACTGACAGTATGCATTTCGCTCAATAGCAGAAATACTCGCTCAAGCCACATAAATAAGGCAAAAAAAAAAATCTGTTTAGAAACCAATTCATCCATTTCTTGAATTTCTTTTCTAAGTTAATCCCTTAGTGACATGATTCTGAATGAAATCCATGCTAGCCAAAAGAGTTAAGGGTGTTTTAAAAACAGTTTCTATCTGCATATTCACTTACACATTTATGTGTTAGAGCTACGCTAAGTATGGCAGCGGCTGAGATATCTTGCGTTGTCTTCAAACAGATTAATTCAGGTACTGGAATCCATCACAGAGCTTCATGTGGGCTGAATTACCCCATTGAGTATCTGAAAAGCCTGGTTAATTAGCTTCCTTGCCTGTCAGTCACTTGTTTCCATCTATTTTCTCACTTCAGCTAGTTCAGTCATAAAACTGTAATTTGTTTTTCTATGACTGTGAAGATGATACTCATAATTTACTCCTCCATCTCCCCATTACAGTATTTTTTTAAATTTTGATTGATTAAATTCCTGAAGTTTTTCTTTAAATGGTCTATAACTTCTTCATGAAGGTGGACAGTTCATTTTGTAAGTGTGTGTGCAGCCTTTCAACAGTGACATCTACCTTGAGATTATGACATCACACTGTTGATTTCAGTTCAATTTAGTGATCATTTCGTTACTAAACCTTCCTGCTACATATCTCGGCATTTTCTATGCCCAGCAGTCTTTACTTTCAGGCATTACTTCCTACTTCATAATTTCATTTCAAAACCAAGCAGTGATTGCCAGTTGGAACACCCTACTCCTGCACAGTGGTCTGTCACACAAGATCTTTGTTCACTAATCCGTGTATGCTGACATCAAAGCAGAATCAAGCAGTTGTGATTTACAAGGAAATATAAAATATTTAAAGGTCAACTGTTTTACTGTACACCATAATTTTGTATATTCGTAGGGTTTATTTAGATTATTGGCTGTTGTAAAATAGTTTGTTTAAATTTTATTATCCTTCTACTTCATAACAGAGGTTCTTTGGAAGATTTTTCTCATTGTTTTTAGATTTATCTATTTCAGAAAAATTTAAGAACTCAGATGTTGCTTTTAGAAACATTATAATGCTATGATCTTAAAGTTTTAGGGGAAGAAAGAAAAGTTCTATCAAATTGAAAACATCAATCATTTTTGCAGTAAAGGTGGATAGCTCCTGTTTTTAGCTTTGTGGAGCCATGAGAGGTGAGATGTCAGAAATGTCACAGTTGGAGGAACGGGTGTTGCATGTAATGATGTTAAAATTTGTGAGGAAAATAAAAGTATATATTTAAATCTTGCATTTCAAAGTTTCCATTTATAAAAGGAACATTAAAACTCCATGTATTTTTCTTGTGAATAAAATGTACTCCACAAGGAGATAGATTTCTGTTAACAGGACAATCTATCTTTTTTCTCTGAACCACTGTAGCACGTTGTTGGACTTTTTTTCTGGTTTGTCTCTTTCACTACTAGCAATTCACAAAAGATTGCCTCGTACATAGGTACACCAAAACCATCCCATGAATGATCTCCAGGGAAATCTGTCATAAACCTCATGATTAGATTAGCTGTGGAGAATTATGAAATTTTTGCCCCCTTTCTTCCTCCTTCCGAACTTCCAGACCATGAGTAATCCAAGGTCTATGATACACTAGGGTCTTAGAGATAGAGATGACAGAGACCTGCTCTGAGCAGACTGTAGCTGTGTCTCAACTTCAATTTAATATTATCTTTATTATTACTTTTATTACTGAATTAGGAATTGGCTTCACTATTTTACTGTGTTTCTTTTGCTCTGAGTGAGCTAGAATGGATAAATGTGTTTCTTTTATTTGCAGCAATAAGCTGGGTACAGTTAAAAGTATTAGCATCATCACACAGGACTGTGTCGTTTTCAAAGGTCAAGTGAAGAAAAGGCCTTGATTTTTTAAGCAAACATTTCTTATGTTCATGGGTTGCTGCATGCAGAGGGCATCTGATGCTGCAAGTGTGGTCTCCTAAATCTTAAATCTTTAAGTTCTGTGTTTTAGGCAAATTTAGTTATTTGGTAGTAGATATTCTAGTAGACAGCTGTCAGATCTCGCTCCTTAAACATTGCTTATCATCACCGAGGTTACTATTTATAGCTGACTAACAGATAGCAGTGGATCAGGCTGAGGTAAAATGCAGGTCAGGCTTTTCATGTGTGTAGGTGAAACTTCTCACCTCTTAATCATATGGCACTGCAAAATAAAACGTTGCCAAAAGAGGGTAGCAATAACATGGCTTCCAATATTGTTATTAAGAGCCATAGCTATTGTTTTACATCAGTAGGTGATGATCCCACCTAATTAACACTCAGCAGTGGATGCCTAACATGAGCTGAATTTCTTTTTTCAGAAAATGTGTACCTCATTGAGTAGGCAAACATGTTGTTCATTTTCATTCCTGTTTAATCCTAAATTAAAACAGTATCCAGCATAGCTGATTCTATGATTCTGTTATTGCTTGGGATTTTGCCACTAATTTTAAAGGCTTTTTGAAAGGTTAACCTTTTCTAGAAAACAAACAAAAGCAAAATACATATCTGCGGCAATCTTTCCTTGCAAGCTAGGATTAATTTCTGTTAATATATTTATGTAAATTACCTGACACTTTGGTTTGTTTTTTTTTTAATCCCCCTAGATATTGGCAAATGTAATAATTTTTATCTGCGGGAACTTGGCAGGAGCTTACCACAAACACCTCATGGAGCTCGCGCTGCAGCAGACGTATCAGGACACATGCAACTGCATCAAATCCCGTATCAAGTTAGAATTTGAGAAGAGGCAACAGGTAAAGTAACACCCATGTCTGGGTCTTCTTTTCTGTTTTCACACTCTCCCCCTATTCATCACTGTGTAATCCAGCTTGTTAATGGAAAAACACTTAATGAATTACTTAAAGTTAACGAAATATGCAAAGTCTCTTGAACATGGTTGTTGATTGAACAATTTCTATCTGAATACAGGAAAGTGTTATAGTTATTTCTGTTGTCAAATTGTGTTTTTTCTCACTTATTCTATGATTATATTTTATGATAAAGAAAGTTAAAAATGCTATATAGATTCTGTTTGCACATCATCTCTTGTTGTCCTCATGGAATGAGCTGTGAGAGGTACATGTGTGCTTTTGGAAATCTTCAGTTCTTCATGCCCAAGACTAATGAAGCAAATCAATGCAAGAAAATATTACTGCACTGTTTTTGAAAAATATTGGAATCCACAATACTGATGAATCATGTGATATAGTTCTAGGGGTCAGGTTTGTTAAGAGGAGTTAGGGGAATTGCATAATGATACTATCTGTCATTTATTGTAGCAGTTGAATAAAAGAATTCTCTGATTGCTTTATATAGTTCTTTTTCTCTTTGCAAGTTCTGTACAGTGCCTATCATCCTGACAGATAGGTGCTTCATTTAAGAGAATTTGAAATACAAATCAGTTCATCAAGTAGTAAAGAAGATAGGTGCATTTTGTTTTGAAGGTCACCAAGACTTGTACTTCTATGAAACTGTTAAGGATCAGAGACTGGAGTCTTCATTGACAGGTGTGTGTTGTCACAAAAAGTGCTGATGTGCACCTCGTGTGTCCCAGCTGCCCTTAACTGTCATGTCTGTCTCACAAATGCCTGTAGCCATTTGAAATAAAGGTTTTCAAGATCCATCACCAACACTTTTTGCTTAGAAAAAGCAAATGGAAAGTCCACACCAGGACTTTAACAGGTTGTGTGTTCAGAGGGCTATCCTTGGTTGCACACTGGCTGAAGTTGCTACAAAATATTTCAAGTAATCTTTAGGAGAACAGTTTACAGTAAAAGCAATTTTTGATGATTAGCTGCAAAATTTGTGTAAGATACTATGGCAGGAGAGGTTTGCAAGAGCAGTCATTTATGTTTCCATCTCTTCCTCCACAGCTGTGTGCAGGGGATGGGTGGACTTTGTAACTGAGCAGAGTTGGAAGGGCCCAGGTTTCTACTGTTTGTTGGTTTTCCTGGAAGCATAGGAAATGCATTGGTTTGTCTGCAAGAAGCAGGAGGGTTGTGTTACTGGACGCTGAATTCAAAGGAGTAAGGATGCTTCTTACAGAAGGCAGTACTTATAGCAGACATGGTTCGAGCTGACATTTTCTGCAAATGTGTATTATTTGCTAAATGTTGCTAGTTTCTGTGGAAAGACATAAATAAGTAGCTTTGGTGTACTGTCACTTCTGAAGGTCTTACAGAAATGATTGAGAACCTGACAGTGATGAGAAGCAAAACTATCAGGAATTCTGTGACAGATACTTCCTCTTTGGGGTTTGTAGGACTTGTGTTTCAAATATGCTGTAGCCTAGCAAGATGGAAATAAGCAAAACCCATCTTTCAGTGGTAAATGTTGTTGTTCTTACAGAATAATCAAGGAAATAATTTGTTATATATATATTTAAGTGTGTGTTGTCACATTTTGATAGGAATAAATGAGTCAAAGTAGTTAAGTCATCTACGCAGCTCTAAGCAGTGTATTGCAGGGCTGGGTTAGTAACAGATGGGTCAATGTCTTATTGAACAGCAGTCAAGTGTTCTGTGGATGTCAATGATCTTTTTGACTTCCAATGAGCTCAAAAAGAGCTCATTCAGATCTTCTGTAGATTTCTTTGCCCTTTATCCCCTCAACCTCTTAATATGTCCTTTATCTCCAGTCAAGGTTTTTCCAGCCAGAAAACCAAGAAGTGTACCTCCATATTATCACACTTAGGAACATTAGATATTTAAATGTGAAAAGTGAAATGAGGATTCACTTGATAAGGTGGCTTTTTTTCCCCTCCAGGATTAACACACTTTGTTTTCAGACATGAATTCAGAAGTGGATGTACTTTAGACTGTCTTTCAACACTGCTTGTTTTGCCAGAAAGATATAGATGATCATCCACATTGTTAATATTCCAGAAGCAAGTCAGTCATACTGGTGACTATTTTTAGAGAACTGGGATACAATGAAACAGTAGAAGAATGGTGCATTTTAAAAAGCATTGGTTTTGATCAAAGCTTTTATTAGCCAGTAAAAGGTTGTAGCATGACCCTTGATTCTACGTCTCTGTAACAGGAAAAAAAATTAATTTAGTTTAATTTACTTTACATAAGCTACTTTTGTACAAGTGCAGAGCGTAGGATGTGCTTCTAAATCACTAGGGCTTCAGGTCAAAATTTGCACATTTTTCCACATCATGGATGTCATATCTTTTATAACTGTTTTTGAAAGATGTACAGTTTATGTTTCAAATTATTCTGTGAATTTCCTTTTATATTATTTGAGAGTAGTCTCATACAAATGTAGACAACTATTGTTTTTCAGTTATTGGGGCATCTTTTGTGTGTCTTTGAATAGCCTTTTTGAGAACACCATTTTGATAGATCAGTAGGTAAGTACATTGAACTACCACTCAACAATTATGCCAAAGAGCTCAAGAGAAACACCAGATTCATTGTTTTCAAATGAGACCCATGTGCATTAGGATCTGGTGAAATAGGGGGGTGTGTGTGAATACTGAGGTACAAGCTGGACAAACTGTACCCACACCACTGTGGATTTCTTCCACTGGGGCACAGCAAAGGCTGGCTGCCCCCAAAGGGATGGGAAGCTGCGGGTGGTGCCACCTCCCAGAAGGGCAGGGGCTGCTTTTGAACTCCTGTGGTAAAAAGTGGTATTTTCAAAGCCCACTTTGGTGTTTCTCACACACCTTTTATGTCTTTTTGGTGTTTATAAAAGAGAAATGTGGAACTATTCTGGCCTCTTTTTAATTTGCAGTCTTATTCCAAGGTACATATTTAAAATAGCCTTTCATAATGTTATTTGTCTCCCTGATAAAAGTCTGGCTGACAGTTTGTAGGGGTAATGACTCACTAGTGCTGAGTGCAAGATCTTAACGCTGACAGCAGTATAATTGCTCCTCTCTCTCTTCTGGGGCTTTGACTCGTGAGACAAGGGAATATACGCTGAGAGATTCTTGCAACATCGCAGGGAGGTGTTTGTAAGGTGTTGGTGTTCAGTGGGTTCTCTGAAATGCTGTCTTTGAGAAGGAGGCAATATAATGATGGCTTTAGAAACAACACTCAGGTAGCAGATGAAAATGAATGAGGTTCCAAATCATTGAGTGGGATTTTAATTTATTCACTGAAGCATGGTAAAGCGATGCCATTCATTAAAATAACTGAAATATTTCAAAATAGTTTTTAAATTAATCTAAAACAGAGAAGCCTCATACATTTATGAGGCTTAAGGCTGTTAGTAAAGAACAGAAACACTGAAATACATTGTTTGGAACTAATATATAAAATGTGGGTTCCTGCAAGTTTAATTTAATTTTAAAAGGTAAACTACTAATATTTTCATGAATATAGAATAGTTTTTCTAGGCGCTTCCTAATTTTCCTTTTCCTCATAGCTTCAAGGCTAGTAAACAGGAAGAACAAAAACTGGTGTTAGTCTATTAAATTTTAGAATCCATTTTTTACTTCAGCAGTGTTTTTACACATACACGTGTGCATTGCCAGTCCTTTCTGTTAATCTATGCGTCAGTACCAGAAATAAAGCCTGTTCTGAGGAAGTGTTGAGTTTTGCATGGTGGACCATGGGAAAGATGGATAGAATATGCAAATAGAAACTGGAGAGAGTTCACTGAAGGGCTACAGGAGTTCTTAGTGGTGCTCATGAGAGATGATGATGAGACTTGGGGAACTCAGGGTATTTAGCCTGGAGAAGAAAAGGCTTGGAGGGGACAGCTAACATCTGCCTACTACCAAAGGAGCTTATACAAAAGATGTGGTCAGATTTTTCTGAAAGGCACACAGCAAAAAGATGAGAGGCAATAGACGTGAGCTGTGACAGGGTAAATCCTGGCTGGAAGGAGGTAAAAGATTCTTCCCCAAGAGAAGGGTTAAACACTGGCAAAGACTACCTGGAGAGGTGCTGGAATCTGTGTACAGGGAGATTGTGAAGTCTCAACTGGAGCAGTTGTTATGTGTCAATTCTTGTTGTGGACAAAAGAGAACACACTATAAATATAGAGCTCAGAATCTTATTAGGCTAATTCAAGTCTTAACAATCTAATGAACATACAAAAAATAAAAGTTAATAATATTTTAGTTACAATACTAATAACAGTCACAGTCCATACTATCTAATTAGTACACAAAAAAAATAAATACAGCTAAAACTGTTATGCATAAAATATTCAGGTATATCCCCCTTTGTCTCTAGTATTACCCTCAGTCTTCTGTAACCATGTAGCCCCACAATACAGTACTGCCATTGCCATGTGCTTTGTACTAAGTTTGCAAGGCCGCAGGGTTAAGGCTGTCTGAATTTTTTTTGACCCTCCTGGAACTTTGTTTTTACTTGAGTTAGCTGTAACCTCAGTATTTCTAGTGACAAGGTGCTTATAGCTAATTAATTTTACTTATGGCACAGTACAAACATAAGCATTATATAAAAAATCATAATGAACAACTACTGTGCGAAGAATGAAATATTTACAACTGTGACATAATTTAGAAAAATGCAGACCTGACGTGATAGTGGAAGCTTAAGAAATGAACCCTCAGAATGCAGGGGGGAGCAATACACGCATGTGATGACTGGAGGTGGTACATGGGCTTGACACTGGCGACTCCAGATCTGTAAGTATATAGATATATAAGATCTACAAGTGACCACTGGTCACTTGAAGAAATACAGACCTGGACCTGGACACAAGTGTTTTTAGGGGCAACAAAGAACAAGAGCATAGACTTGCAAACCAGCAAAGAAAGAGCAAGGTATAAATGTGTATTATCAGATATCTTAAAGGTACTGCAAAGGGGTCCTAGACTGAGGAAGAAGTAAACATCAGCATCAACATCAGATCATACTCCTCCTCACAAAGGACTTTAGATGCTGATGACTTGCTGAAAGTCTCTCACCACCACTGCGAGGCTGAAACCCATCCCCATAGGAATAGTTAAAGCAAGAGCCTTTTACTAGAAAAAGGGTTATAAACTAAGAATTGTATGCATAACAATTTAAACTGTATTATTACTATGAGGCCTTTGCTTTGCTAATATATAAGTATTTCTTTCTTTATTTGGTTTTCTTTTTTTTTTTTCCTCTAATAATTAGTGCAGAAGTAATAGTGATTCTTGGATTAGACTGTTAAGATTTCAGTTATGCTAAAAAGAAATGTAAACTAACAATAAATTCTTAGTTTTATATGTATGTGTACATTATCAGGTTTGTTTCCTTTTAGTCCATAAACAAGATTTTGAGTATTACGCTTCATTTGTCCCTCTGGATCCTGAAGTGAGTGATACCAACGTTATTTGAGCAGAAAGCACGACTTTCACCGCAAGGTGTCTCATGTTCATCAGGAATACATAAATACTGGTGGTTTGAACCCCCTTCCTCCTCAGTTTTATTCCATTCAAGGCTTTACACTGCTGTCCCCCAGCCCTATTACTCCAGAGGGATTCTTTGTCCCGCAGTGTCGGGCCCTAGATGCTCCCAGAGCAAAGCCAATGCAGAGAAGTGACAGGCATGTGGCCACCAGGCAACTGCTGCCACAAGAAAAATGAGGCCAAGGCAAGCTCAGAGAAGTCTAGAGACCCAGTGTTGAATACAGAGCTTGTGATGTTGTGTTAAAATTGTATTTGCTGGGCTACAGAAGCCCTGAGCAGCTTCACCTAATTTTGAAGTTAGCCCTGTTTGGAACAAGACACTGGACTATGAATCTCAAGAGGTCACTTCCAACCTGAATTTTTCAGTGAGTCTCTAGTTTTCTTTAATGTCTTTCCTATAACAGGGTGCCATGAAATACAGGAATACTATGATTTCAGAGAGAAATGAAAAGGCAAATGTTACTTTGAATCATATCCTGTAATGGCAAATGAATATTTTTTTAATCAACAAAAAATCCTATCAGGTGCTACTGAAATTTTTCCAAGTTTCTCATACTGACTCTGCCTACAGATATGTAATGCCAGGAATGAAGTAGCTATTTTTCTTCTATTTATTGATGAGAATAATAGTAATTTTGCAAGAGGAAGATATGGTTATTAAGAAAATTTGAGTGATTTGAAAATAAAATAGGTACCTGTTGTGATTTCATTATGTTCAGGTTGTCCAGTCACTGAAGAATTTGAAATGGACTAAATAGTCATGATGATACTACAAGAAGAGTCTGCAATTAATTTTCCCCCAAGGCTCAATATTTAGTAAGAATCTGAAACTTTGATTTCAAGTCTTATGTCACCACCAAGACCCATAGACCAAAAAGCTGCAACAAATGTAGGGTTAGGAGCTACAGAGGCTTCACAGATGTTTGGCTGACCAGAGCTTTTGTAAGGCAGAGATTATATTCAGTTCCTTGCCTGAAAAAGGCTCTTGTACTACATTAGCAACCTGCATCTTTTTTCTATACCTGGAGTTATTCTTTCATCATTCTTCACTACTTACAAAGTTGCTTAGGAATTTCTGCCCTGTAGAGATGGAGTAGAGAGGAGGGGTGGGTGGCAGCTTTTCAGTTTTCCACTGTGGAAAACTCCAGAAGTATCCAACAAGTGGGATACTTCCCTTTCAGTGCTTTTTCAGGCATCTGGGAAATGACCTTGAAATTTATAGCAAAACACTATTGACAGATGGCCACTTACCCTAACCATTATTTTCCCAGTTTTGCTCTGTTAAATGGTTTGTAGGAGCTATGAGAGACTCCTTACATAGAAATAAGGCTTTGTCATGTTTTGAAATGTTAAATATGCCTTTTGCCCCAGGGAATGTGTATTTCACTGTTAGGGGGAGAGATGCCAATACTGGAAGTCTAGTTAGCTACATGAAGACACTTATATAGTCCACAATTCTGAAATGGATGGCTTAGCAAATGCCTTGTGCAAGTATCTGCTGCACAGATCAATAGAGACACTGCAGTTCTTGCACGTAATCTTTTTTTCGTACCTCAGGAGTTCATAGTGAGAAAAGGTCATTTCCCATTTTGCAGTGAACTAGATGAGATTTCAGCTGCATCTCTGTGTGTTGATCTGCAGTAATTTATTACATCTAACATACTCAGATAAACTGATGAGTCATGCTGCTTTGTTTTATGATGAAAATGTGTAGTTTAAGCAGATACTAATTACCACATTTTCATAGATATCTTGATAATTTGGATGAAATACATAGCTGGCAGTCAAATGTTAATTTTTGTCATGGCACCTGCAATTTTGTCAGCCACATTACAAAAACTAAAATTAATAGCTGAAAAGTCATTCTTTTTAGAAAGAGAATGTCTTTTGACTGCGAGTCCAAAGTTTTCAATTGTTACTTAGTCCCATAATTAATTGCCTCATTTTTAAATTACCATTTTATTTCAAGATAAAAGTTATTTAAGTCCAACTAGATCCCTTTGTCCTTACTAACCTTGCAATATCTTTTTCAGCTGTCCACATTAAACATTATTCTCTACAGATAGGGATTACAGGATATTGGGCCTACAGAAACTACACATAGATCACACAGATTTTGATAATCCAGAGACCTTTCCCAGTGTTTTTTTTTCACATACAGAATTGCTCAGTCATATCATAAATATTTTTATAATATTGTAAATAACTTATACATCTTAAAAGATTCTCTGTAATAACGATTTTCCAGGCATTTGTTCATTTGTGTGACCTTTTAATCATTCATGATTTCTTGTATCATTTTTATAGCAAGTATATCTGAAGGCACAGTTGTCAATTATGTTCACAGTGAAGGTCCCATAAGGAGATAAAATCCATAAAAAATCATCTTATAAGTCTGTAGGTCACATTGGCCTTCTTAGCAGCAGCATCATGCTGGAAGATCCTGCTCATAGGATTAAAGTACCATGAAATCTCTGTTCTTTCCAGAATTACTGCTTTCCAACATGCATGCTTCTGTATTGTAAATACATGTTTTTAATCTGAATTTTTTGGGGGTATTTTAAATACCTTCTGTGTCGCTACTCACAAAACGTTACATATTTTTCTAACATTGTTAATAACCATATCACTTCTAAATATATTTTTTATGTCACTCCTAATACATTTTGTTCTTTAAGTGATTGTCCACATGAACATTTGCACTGGCAGTGCACATACACTAAACAACTTAATTTGGTGACATTTGAGCCTTATGTGTTGCTGTCATCTTCCCACTTGCTTTGTGCTCAGGTTATAATAGAAAGGTTTGGTCACTGTCTTTATGGTCTTCTCAGCAATCTGGCTAAATTGGGACTTTTCTGGAAGTTCATATCCTTGTCCATGGCCTAGCTAGATCTTCTTCTAACTCTTTTCAGATTGTAAATCAGTTACTTTTCTCTTTTTGTAATATTCTCCTCCTTTCCTCTTCACTCCAAACCCTTACCTCCCTTTTGCAATCTCCTGGATCTGAAAGGAATGATCATACTTTAGGAAACATTCTGTGGGAAACATTATTAGGATAAAATACAACTCTGCAAAATATACTACTTGCAGGTGCTTACAGCCAAAAGCATGTACCAAGTGGTAGATGTCCAGTACAGGAGCCCCCTCTGCTACCTTCTAGGAGCTCAGCTGGTTGTCTACAAGGCCACCTTGTTTCTAAGAGCTGCTGTGAAAGCTGTAAGAACTCACAGTCTCCTCACTCCTTCCCTTAGGAGCTGCTTTCTTTGCTGGGGCTGTCACCCTTGGTCCCCACCTGAGCTGTGTTGCAGCTGTGCTGCAGTCATGTCAGTGCCATCTAACTTGTCAGTCTGGACCCTGACCCACAGATTCGATGTTTTGAAGAAAAACTCTTTTCCTTCCATTTGGAGTGGTCACTGGATTCAGCTGTTTGTACTCAAAGATGGTGTTAGGAAAATGAATCTCTTCCCGTAGGTCACCAGGCTTCTCTTCAGGCAGCCCCATTTCTCTCTGAAGTTTCGGTAAGAACTGTACATGTGCATGCTTAATGAAATGAGAAAAACTAATTACCAGTAAGTAGAGGTTCTGTGAACTGTGTTGCCCTTAAAGGTGCTCACAGCCTGTGTGCCTTGCTGACTCTTAGAGCCATGTTTCATATTTTACTGTATTTTGATTTTCTTTTAAAGAAAAGGTCTCTCAGATTGAGAGGAATGTGAATTTATATGGGGCAGAAGGGGAGGTGATTTGGGCATGGTGATATTGCTACTCTTAGAGCTCAAAGGTGCATGTCCAACCTCAGATGCTTGGGCATATGCACACCTACAACAGCTCTCAGTGTGTAGGGACATTGAGGCATGTCATTTTTTTGTTAATAGCATTACATTTATTTGTTCTTCCAGATTATCAAGTAGCTTTCTGGAAACCTGGGATGTCTCAGGCTTGCTACACAAAATACTCAACACAAAAATATGTTTCTCAGTGAATTGTGTTTAGAAATCTGCCAGAAGTTCGATTGCAAGCCATTCAATCTGTGCTACTGTGCTAATTTGTAAACCAGAATGTTGTGTAACACTAAATCATATGTTTGTATAAATCTAAATTATCACATGAACAGTCATTATTGTTGACAAATGTCCTCTTGTTTAAAAAAAAAAAAGTCTGATTGCTGCATTAAAGGAAACAAACCCAAGAATTACAGCTGCATTGGTTCTTGAAGTAGTTCTGGTTGAAAGAAAGCTTTGTGCATTATTATAGGTGAAAGTAAATGTGACACCTTGATGAAAATTTAACTTTTTTAAAATACTGTCGTGGTGACAGTAAACACCCTCCCTGAACTTCCTCTCCCTGTATTTCCTTATTTCACTGAAACCTGATGCTTTCAAAATCCTTACCAGAGCCACTAATGAATTCTTTCCGGCTTCCTCCCCCAGTTTTAATAGGTTTTCAGATGGCGGAGATTAAAAAAGAAATAAAAAGGAAAAAGAGAAGTGAGAGAGAATGCAAAAGTGCACAGGTTTAACTACTTAAAACTTCTACATTCATCTCTTTGTATTTACTGAAACCCATTTTGTGAACTTAATTTGTTCCTCTTAAAAGGCGGGATCTGTGTCTAACTGAAATGTTCAAAGAACTTGAAGAGCAGAAGTGGAATTGTGCACAAGATTTGTTTTCAAAATACAGTTTCTAGAAGGCTTTATTCCTGCTTCAGAATGTTTTTTTTCAATGTAGAAAAACGAATCTCAGATATGAAGAGGTTACTTCATCCTTCTTGCTTGGTGGTGGGACCCAGCATACTTGAGACATCCTCAGCAGGTGTCTGTCTGAACTGTCTCTACACAATCTGGAGCTTCTACACCTTTCCTAGATGTCGTGTTCCATTCTGCTTTTATCTTTGGGGAATATTTTCCCTTTTGCCCAACTTAATAAGCCACAATTCAATCGGCCTGTGAATTGCATTGGATACAGATAAAGTTTATTCCTTTCCTCATTGTTAGAACCTTATGTGTACTGGAAGGCTATTGCCCCCTCTCAGTTATTGCTAAAGTGATAAATAAGCATTAAAATAAGGCCCAGTTTTCTCCACTGTGGCTTGTAGGACGTGTTTTCTAGGCCTCTGATACATTCTGTTGTCTAACTTTCTCCAGCTGGTCCAGGTGATTTTCAATACTTCGGCAGCATAATGTTTCTTATTAAGTACAATTTGACATGTCGGAGGACCTTGGAACATAATGTGCTATTGTCCTTTCACCTTTACATTTCCAAAAGTTTGTTTAAAAATCAAGTTCCTGGAGGCCAGATAGAATCCATAATTAAAACAGTTACATTGTCTACCAGTGTTGGACTGGAACTGTCTCCACGGTTTCATTGCTCTTTGATCACTCCATTCTCGCAGTTTTCCTGCTTTTAGAGTGTAGTTACATAAGCCACCATGCATTTAATTGAAATAGAGAAGCGATTTCTGCTTATTTGCTGTAACCAAAATCTAATATAAATATGTAGTATTTATCTTTTTCCTGCCAAAGTGAGAAAAAGAAAATTGCCCCTGGTGCTTTGAAGAAATGTATTTTAAAATGGTTTCATATTGTAAATATTATTAATACAATTCAGCTGTCTGTGTAGGATATTAAACTGATTTAAGAAAAGAACAAAATAGTTGCAACACTGATGCCCTTTTAGTCAATTACTGGGAAGTCTGCAAGATCCCACAAATCTCATACACTGGAATTGCAAGAAAGTTCTCCCAGCCTTTTTGTCACTTTAGATCCCTCTGTCTTAACACCATATAGTAGGTTTTGGGATTTTTTTGGGGGAGGGGGGTTTGCAGCTGGTTGTATTTGAAGGCTCTTTCATAGTCTTATTCTCTTGACTGTGTAATATTCTTCTGCTTCCAGCTATCATTCATTTGGGGCTGCTCTGTATTTTAATAAAGTAACTGTTGCCTTTCTCCTGCACTGTTATTTATATCCAGTGTATTGGATTTTCTGTTTTGCTGCTAAGTAATGAAATCTGATGGAGCAAAGAATTGCAGCTGACTTTTTCCAAATTTATCATTTTAAGTATCCCAAACCATCCTGTAAATAACTTCAAGAAGCATTCCTTTTCCTGTCATTTGCGTTTGTGCATTCTTAGTGTTTCTCAGATGTTCGTTAAAATGATCTCAAAAGGCCTTTTGTATTCTTAAATATCATTCCATTTCCTTCTTTCATGTCTCTCTCTGACAGTAAATAGGTGTCTTCTTCCATGCTTCCTTTCATCTTTTGGGACAGATCTTATATTTCTCATGTATATCTCTTCTTTCAAAATGTATTTTTTTCCTGTACAGTCTTTCACAGAGACCTTTTGACCTATGAAAACTAGGACTGGTTTACTCTTTGAAAAAATAGCAGTTAACTCCTACTACTGTATTTATTTTATGTGATTAATCAGACTGGTGCTTTTAAATGTTTGTGAATATTTGATATGCTGGTCACATTCAAACTGTATTCATCATCCTTATCCCCACTTCCCACTTTTTTTAGACGGCCGTTCAATAAAAACCTCAAAAATGTAAAGCGACCTGCCTGCTACTCCTCCCTAGACAGTCTGCATAAAGAAGGATAATCTATTTTGAAAACACTAAAATGCAAATGCTAAGGTCAATTGCCAGGTACTCAATATTCTCAGCCTCTCCCTGAGTATGAGGAGCTGCTCATGAAATACGAGATCGAGGAGACACGCAAGTATCTTTGCCTGTGGCAGATTTAACAGCAGGATGTTCCTGTCACATGGGTATGGGCTGGGTAAATGTTATGTACGGTCCATGGTGTGTTGTGGGTCATGCTACAGCAGGCATAAGCTTGCTAGGGGCAAATTTTTAAGCTAAGTTCCTTCTCAGTTCTTTAAGCTAATTGTAGAAATCCCTTAAGTAAGCTTTGATTTATTCCTGAATGTTGTCTGTGAGCATCCCTGCATGGTTAAAATGGGGAAGAAAACCAACACAAAAGTATATGCCTATGAGAAAGTGGAATAGATAATCTTAGGCATATCTTTCCCAGTGATGTATCTGAGTGCAAGAAAATCTGCGGCTCAGTTACTTTGTGAACCAGAATTGATGTTGTATTTAACCAGTTTTGATATCCACAAGTCCTGTGGCACACTTTTTCAACTCAACTACCTAAGGTGTGGAAAATAATTTCCTTTTGGTTTTTTTAGTTATTGACTGCATAATTTTATTTCATGACTGCTTAAGTCAGTCTCAGATGGTCTAAAGCTCAGATCACTGTGTGCCTGTTTTAAAATTTCTTCTTCCTTGCTACTTTCATTGGATTTTTCAAGTTCAGTAGTTACCAGATTTCTCATTATAGGTCACCAAATGTGACTGCTCAAGCAGTAAGACAGTACTAAATTTGTGTAGCCTTTTTTAATTTTATGTTTTTAGCAGATAATGGAAAATTACTTTATTGATGACTTTACACAGGATAATACATTTTCAGGCTCTAATGGTGCTTAAAAATCCCAAACTTTTTTTCAACATTGAATAAGAAGTATCCTGTAGTATTTAGAGAAGAGTGTAATATTGAGGTGGTTTAGTCATGGCCCACAGCCAAACTTCTACTGAGCTACTCACTCATTGCCCCCCAGCCACAGCAGAAAAGGGGGAGAAAATAGGGAAAAAACCCCCCAGGATTGAGAAAGCTTGTAGATCCAGACAGGGAAATTATTTACCAATGACCACTGTGGGAAAAACAGACTTAATCTCCTGACAATAACATAGTTTTGGCTAGTTAGAAGCAAAAGATACAGATAATAAAGCCACATCTTTCCTTTCACCTTTCCTGGGCTCAACTTCACTCCTTCACTCCCAGAGCTCCCTTACCCTGTTTAAGCACCATGGAGGGAATAAAGGGTGGTCAGTACATGGGAGTTCTGCTCTGCTGCTGTTCTTTCTTCCTCACGGTTTTCCTCTGCTCCAGTGAGGGCTCTCCACAGGCTGCAGTTTCATCAGGCATATCCATCTGGTCTGGCATTGTTCTCCATGGGTTACAGCACAGATATCTGCTCCAGAATGGAGTTTTTCCTCTTCTGCTGGTCTTGGTGTTGCCTCTTCTGGATCTCACTCCTTTTGTTTCCTTCTCTCTCTGTCTGGCTTTTCCAGCCCTTCTTCACCCGCTTTTTCCTGGAGGTACCCCCAGCTTTGCTGATGGACTCAGTTGTGTTCTGCAGTGGATCTGTGGCAGAGCTGGTGACCTCTTTCCCCAGAGGCCACCTCTGCAGGTCCTCAGCTGCCAAAACCTTGCCACCCATGCCCAATGGAAACAGAGGTCTCACAGAAGGGGCGTGGGGACTGTAATAGCTGCAGATGGGGCAGTCTGGAAGGGAGCTCTTGGTGACAGCAGCTTGGTGTTATGTCTCTTGTGAAACCATGGCCTCAGTGCTCTGAGACCTTTGTTCGGCTCTTCACAGTCCCATCTTTCTCCTAGTTACTACAAATAACTTTGTATCACCAGAAAGGAAAATGCCCCTGATAATTGTTCCTGTTCAGTTTAGCACTTTGCTCTAGAACTGTTTGCTCTAAACTCCAACATTGATTTGTATCAACTTCTTTGATTCATACCCCAGAATTAATAGCTTTGCATCTTCCCAATCTCCTCTTTTTGGTAGGAATGTAAAAAGTTACACAGTTTTTTACAAGTCTTCCTGCAGTACATTTCTATCTTCCTTTGGCCCTGCCAACTGCGTGTTAAACTCCTTGAGAACAAAAATCCTTTGTTTCTATTTCTCAGACAAAGTTATTTCACCAGAACTTTGTTTTTCATGCTTTTTAATGATTTTATGCTCTTTTCTAGTCCTTATGTCTGAAAGAAATGTCAGGTTTGGAAGGGTGCCTTTCTCCAGTTACATATATATGATCCTTTAGAAATGCTCTAGCCAGAGTAGATCCTGACACCTGCTTCCTTCCCAGCTCTGAGATATATTGGCTACCGTGGTCTTTCAAATGTGAGAGGACTGAGGGAAAATAATGTTATAAATGGGTCTTGTTAAATCCCCATTGCTTTATAGGTCACATCTGGTTTTGTTCATTGGCCAGTCCATCACAGATGCCTTTAATAATGCCCTTTACAGCATTGAAGGGAACCCTCAGGCAGCCCAGGGCTGATAATGCTGCAACAACTGCGGCTGCACGTCTTTCTTTACGTAATTAAGAAAAAGGCCTAACGCTCACAGGGATTATGTGCAGCTATAACACCCTCCACACTGACAACACTCCTTAAAAGCACAGTTACAGTAAAGAGGTTTACTCCAGGTGAGTAACTCCTCATCACTGATTTTGTAGTGTAGAGGTTGCTGGACAAAATCTGCCTGTGAAGAATGGCATTTTAAATTGATAATGACTCCATTTTCTCTCCATATTTAAAAAAAAAAAAAATTGCACCAGTAGTTTTTCTGCATTTTAAGTTATTCTTCCAGGTAAATTTTAAAATACATTCCTGCCCAGACACCACACACTATGAAGGAACATTTGTTTTCTGGTACCATAGGGGAAAATATATGTTCAGCTTGTTAGAGGAGTTATAAAAATAGAAGATGGGAGTTAGTGTGCCTGGGGCTGTTATTGTGACATGCAAATACTTTGCGAATAGGTCCAAGGATGTCTGAGGGTTTTTTTGTTCTAACAAGACAATATAATCAAAATCACAAGCTTTTGGTTTTCTTTTTATACTTTTTTTAGGTAAAACCTTTCTTTTATGCATAATCTTTTGCTACTCTATTAATAAATGCCTTTCTAATGAGAGTGATTGCTTATCTTGTGTGTGTCCTATGATAAAGTTTCTCTCCGTTTTCCTCATTTTCTGTAAACTGTAGGGCTCAGTTTTCTTTCCCATATGCATTTTCTGGAGTTCTTATAAATTAATGTGTGCATCTTCTATGAGTTTGAGGAACAAACAGTATGTCACAACCCAATTTAGAATCACTAGCATATGAATAACATATTGCTCTTAGCTGAAGCCCCATTGATTTTTGCATATAAAATGCAATTAAATATTATTGTTGTTGTTATGTTATTGTTCAAACTCTGTGCAAGGATTCTTAATTATGCCAACAGACTATCATTACAAAGCTGCGTAATGCTATAAATAGATGTACTATAACTCACATAAATCACTGCACCACAGTTTCTTCCTAATTTTTTCCATTCAGTTAAGATTTTCATCTAGCCAGTAAAAGACAGAAGCACGTTGTTGCATAGCATAGAATACATTAGCATTTTAAAGATATGACTGTCTGAAGATGAATTGGTTGACAAGTATGAGGAGTATGAATGATGATGCACTGAAAAGGAAGTAGCAGAACCATAGTATAATATGCCTGTAATGCAAACGTGGATGCAGTAGGTGATTCTCAGAAAACTCTGATGACAGTTAAATAGAACCACGCATATTTGGGATGCTTTAAAATGCAGGCAGTTGTAAAATCTGCAAAATTTTGCTACACTGTCTGGGACGTACTATAAAAAAAAAAGAATCAAGTCAGCTTGATGCTTGTGGAGACTGGTAAAAAAAGTGTATGTTGTTTGAATATGTGTAGGAAAATAGCTCTCCATTTTGAGAGAGACTTTTCTACATCATGATGAAAACATAGAAGCCACGTGATAAATGTCTGTTAGTCATAGTAAGGATTTATGGTGATTTCCAGAAAAAGCACGCTATTATTTTCTGTACTAATAGGAGTAAACAAAGTACTCAGAATTGCAGTGACAAGGTAAAAAACTCCCATGTTATGGAAATAGGTAAGGACTTCAGCCCTTTTGGGATTTTACATAATCCATGAGACAGGACAACTAGACAATTAAACTGTGGACTGTAGAGAGCCATGAGAAATATGGCGAACCTGTCTTGAATTTGGGATGGAGGGTGCTGAAGGAGTGACCACAATGTACACCACTACTGAAAGTATATTGCAAGTTTTCAAAGGAGATTCAATATCCTTTTAAGCCCCAAAATCACATTAAAATGTAGTCCTGCTCCTGACATCACTGTTGAAATTAAGAAAGCCCTAACAGCATTCAGCATACACCAAAGGATTTTTATCCTCTATAGGTGTCCCCCAAGGTCCTGAAGATGACTGCTCATGACAGAGCATTATAGCAGATCCCTCAAACCTTGTTTCAGAAAGCTTCAAGTTGATCATGAACTGATCCAGTTCAGTGATACTTCTCAGATTTAAAAATGTGAACATACACAATCCACACAGAAAATGATTGAGACATTCAGAAAACCCTGTTTAAATCCTAATTAAAAGCATGGTTTGGAGGCAAAGGGGAAAAAGACTTAATGTGTGTGCACAGCAGACTTCAAAACCACTTGAGTCTGTGATTTCAGATCTGGAAAGGCTGTTGCTGAGCGCCTTTGTTCTGTACAGGATGGGCCAAACATTTAATCCATGAAAGTACTTGACAAGAGTTCCCCCAACTACCTACTCTAGTACTCATTTTTGCAGCATCTTTGTCTTGATATGCCTGCTCCAAAGGGCATTCTAGCACCTTCATTTCTGGGAAGGAGATTGACTGTGAAGTTCTCTAGCAATTTTGGGTTTTTTAATACTCGTGAAAATTTCAATACAAGATCAGCATATGGTTCAGTCACTGACTTTGTCTAGTATATCACATTTTTTAGAGAAGTGCTTCATTGCTACTGAATTCAAAGAGAGAACCATTGCAAAACTCTTCTGTCTTTTCTTGATCATAAGCATAGACTCTACACACCATTGTTGCCTTTTAAGCGACTCACTGTCTTTCTCCCTTTCCAGGCATAATATCTGAAACTTGCTTTCATAAATTAAAACTCTTCATTCTAAAAGTATCACAACAACTAGGCATGTATCTGCAATGAAACACATTTTCATGGAGAGGAAAAAACAGAGGGTAATGTAACTGAAATTTTAGCATTAGTTGATAAGAAATGCACAAGTACTGCAGTATGGTGGCTTTTCTTAAATGATGCTGGATTTTCAACCTGTTAATATGGCTAGGTTATAAGACACTTTTTTAAGAAGCAGGAAAGAAAATAAAACAACTGATATGATATGATATGATATGATGATATGATGCAAGTTTTTCATTCCATGGAAGTGTGTGCTTGAGTTGGTCATGTGATTAATTAGCCTAACTCTACTGAATGAACTGGTTTCTTAGTTTGGAAAACCCACATATTTAAGAAAAACAATTAAAATACCCTCTCGAGAGGTTTTTATTTTGTGAGAGGTTTGGTATTGGGAACGTTCTGGCATCAGCAGCAGGGTAAGTGCAGTGAGAGCTTCTTCTGAGTCACTGACTGTGTTAACAGTGACGCAGGGTTGTTTACCCTTCATTGAAAGATGTGCTCCTGAGCAGATTAACAATGGCCCTGCAGGAACTGCTGTAACCCCACTGCACCCATCACTTTGTGGTAATTACAGCTGGTGCAGTGTTGCCATTGTGTCCCTATTGCCACATGTTCCTATCTCATCTTGTCTCTGATATCCCTGTGCAGGGCAGTATCTATGCAGGAGAATTCTTATTGCAAATTTTCTTTGTTCACAAAAGGCATATTTTAGCCTTTCAGCTCTAGAGATGTGGTGTTAGGTTAACTCCTTTTTTCAAACTCATAGTGGTTTGAGTTGAAGGCACTTCAAAGATCATATATTTCCAAGCCCCCTGCCACAGCAGGGATGCCTTCCATTAGACAAGATTGCTCAGAGCCCCATCCGACCTGGCCTTGAATGATGTAGGATAACTTATGTTTGAATGTTACATACCATCCATTGTTGAAAGACACTGTATTATTGAAATGAATGGGTTTTTAAAATATATAAATATATAGATATATAAAAAAGTATTTTTAAATTAATTACATCAGAATAAGAAGATGACATGGTAGGATTTCATTAATTTGTGTTTTGATTTCATTTTAGTTTTACTATCCGAGTCACAGCTTTGAGAGTTTGGAAAATTAAAAGACATTCTGTCATACCTGTGCCCTTTGAACTCTTAAGTTGGTGTTGCAGTACTTAACTGTATAAATTACAAATAGGAAAAAAGTTAGGCACTCACTCTTAAAACTATCTGTAGTCATACCTTAAATGCATTTAAGTTACCTACTCTTTTAGGTAACTTTTGTGAGTCATCTTGGGTGAATGCAAGTACCTGTTGATAAAGAAATATACATAAAAAGAAGTAGTAAATGTTTTAAAGGATTAGACTGTGTTGTGTAGCTTGCCTACTTTGTTTTGTTGGAAGTTCATTTAAATGTTTAAAATCAATTGTAAGAAATCTTCTCTCCCTCCACTACTGAAAGCAAAGTATTAATTTGGTTGATTCTAGAGCAGCTAGTTTTTCTCAGTCACAAAAAAACCCCAAAAAACAGAAGAAAAAAAAAAGTTAAAATGAAAGGAATATAAAGGCATTCATTTTAATCCATTCCTAATGTTTAATACTTTTTTAACATGTATGAAAATTGGTAATAGAGCAATTTGAAATAAGTACAAAAACATCTGAAATTTTACTTAGATGATAGGGGATATGAAAAAAAATTTAAAAAAACAGAAGTATCTTTTTTGAAAATTAAATTGCCATTGAGAAGACAAATGTTACTTTAAGTTTAACAATTATTAGAAAGAAACACAAAGTATTTTTTAAACTGTGCAGAAATTAACTGATTTATCTTTTTCAGAGTAGGTTCGTATTCAGTTCGTAAGAACTATGCCATGTGATTCCCCATAGTAAATCTACTGAATACTTTTTTTAATGCTTCTCTGCTCATGGTGGAGGAAAGGGGTTTTCTACACTTGTGGAAGACTAATTGCAACATTTATCTCATGGTGAAGCATGAGGGGGAGAGGTCAAGGAATAGATAGACTAAATAAAATAAGTGGTAATGAATCCTCGTGTCTGTGTATTCCGGAGAGAGACCTAAAGAAGCTCAAGGATGAAACAACTGAAATTTTGCTGGCACCTCTTCTGCTGAGTGTGTCACCCAGAGTTGTGCTGATAGTTCAGGGCAAGAGAGAGGCAACTGTGATACCAATTTTTGCAGAGCTCCAAGGGAGACCAGAGGACTACTGATATAGAAACCCAGTGTCTGGGCATATTAGTGGAAGTAGAATGTAAGATTTGGGTGAGGGTGACAGATGAAAGAAAAGTCAAGACTGCTTTTGTAGAGGAAAAAAATAAGAATATTCTGAAGGTTTCAAATCTTGTGGGTGAGAATCCACTTGATTTGGGCTGCCTGGATTTCTGGAAGACAAGATCCCTCACAAAAGGGTCTTCAGGAAATTAAGCAGGCATGGGACAGGACAAATGTCTTTACATGATAAAATATTTAGAATTTTATTAGTTCTACCAATTGAGAATTTTTAAAAAAATGTATTTTTTAAAATTGCCTCATGTCCCTTCAGTTTTCTTTCATGATCACATTATTTTTAAGTAGCTTTCTGCATTGCTTCAAAAACTAAAAATTTCAATGAAAGCTGCTTATCAGCCATAAAATATCTAAAAGTCCTAGAAAAAATAATTTGTTTTTGGAGCATTTGCCACCAGTCTTCAGAGTGTTATTCACAGTAGTGCTTTGGTGTCACATAGTACAGCACAGTGTGAAGATCTATCAGCTTTTACAATGAGCTTTATGCAACCCAAAGAAATGTGTAAATAAATTTGCTTTGCTATGTAAGATATTTTTAGATCTTTGTTCAAAATGTACAAAATAAAGCCTGAGTATGCAGGTATACAGGTGGTAGTTTATGTACAGTTCTAGAAGATGGAAAGAATACTCAAGGAGTAATTTTACTGGAATTCATAAGGGGCAGATTTACAGGGCTTTCTTTCCTCACTGTAATGTAACCAGGTAGATTTGTTTATGAAATAACATGGATATTGAGGGCAGAGCCAATTGTTAGTATGAAATGAATAACAAGCTTCTTCATAAAAGTGCTTGTGTCTAGTGTTTGCAAGCAGCACCTATGTTTACTATTCCATCTTGCAGTGTTGCCTGGGCCCCAGCTTTTGGTGTAGCCCAACATATTCTTGATGACGATTTTCAAAAAAAAAAAGCAAAACCATCATATTTAGGTGATTGAAGGTGTTTTAAATCTGGTCATCTGGCACAGCCATTTTTCTGTCTCCTTTGTCACACTGAAGAAATATGATTTATTGCTAGTCTTTCAGTTCTTCCTGGGCCATATTTTGTTCCTTTCTGTTTACTCACTTCTTCTGCACTGGGAGCAGAGACATGAAAATGCTGTATAGCGTATGCTGTTGGATTTCTGTACCACTTGAATGGAAGAAGTACCTCTGGGGAGTCATCCTTTCAATGTACTGCTGTTAGATACTGGAAACAAGCACCTGAAGAATGCAAATGTAAACCTATAGATGAGAAAAGTTAGCTGAGAACAGCAGAACTTATTATCAAAATGTCATCTTCCCCTTAGTGCTGAGAGATAAACAAACCTTTAAGAAGTTGTGCTGGAAGATGTGAGGTGACTAGTCTGGGTAGCTATTACTGCCCTGAATCCAGTGACTTTTGCCCTGCTTGGGAGAGCTGTAGGTTTGTGAAAGGTTGAGCTCTTGCTCTAAAACGGCTGTCAGTATTTCAGCATACAGTCTCAGACCACAGCACCAGGATTCGCTGGAGACTGCAAAAGGATAGTGATATGGGAGAATAGCAGAGGATCTAATATCTCACCAGACAGATAGGATGCAGGCAAACATTAAATAATAATTGCCGTGTGTATGTGCCGTGTCATTCTTTGGACAGCACTTACAAGCTAAGGGATGAGCTTCTGCAATGGAAATTCTCTCCAATTGCCCAAATACAAAATAATCTTTTGCTCTCAAATAATTTATAGAATTTGCTCACTGCATGGACTACAGTCCATACAGGAGTAGGCATAGCTGTAAAGGCTTCAACTGCTGGATCACTAAGAGAGTTTATTCAAACTTTAAGCCACACTTGGTATGACAGAGCATGACTCATAGGTCCTTGGATGGAATAGCTGCCAGTCTCAAAAAAAAAGAAGAGTTTTATTTAAAGCAAAGTTAACTTACTTAGCATAAGTTAGAATAGGTTAATGCTTTGGCCAAGAAAAGCTCAGAATTGCTGATGAAGCAGAGGAAATACCAAATATGAAAATAAATCTCATATTAAGTCCTTGCAGGGCAGAGTTTCCTACATCCTTCATCTAGAAAGCACTTCTAGCTCAACAGCTTCCAGTGGCTTCCATCATTGAAACAACCTCAGCAAGTTCCCTTGGGATCTCTAGGAAATCTTCCTGTCAAGAAAGTGGGAAATGCTGAAGGCATGTGCACTGCAGCAGAGTAATATCTTGCTTCTTTGTGCTTTCTCCCTGATTGCTCCATCCAGTCTTCTGAAAGGTTCTTTGTGCTGCAACTCTAAGTGACTCTCATTTAGATGGATTCTTTTGACTTAGAGTGAAGCATTCCCTTCAAGTCACACCCCTGGGAAAAAGGAAAAAAAAAAAAAAGAGGAAAGAAAGCAGTTATTTTTTAATACTGATATTGCAAACTGCAAACAATACTGAATGTGTAGGACAGCCCTGATCCATCAGAGCACATCCATGTATTGAGAACATGTTCTGTGGATTCTTGGCAGGACTCAGTATTTGAAGGTTGCTAAGCTGCGCTGGATGTGGCAATGCCTGTGCTGCTGAAGACAGCTGTGAGGCTTCATGGGGAGGAAACTATTTTGAGGTGTACCTTGGACTCAGGATTGAAAAAGAAATTAGCTCCCTCTTGCTTATTAATAACAATACTGTGCTAATAAAAATTAAAACCAATATCTTACATAATTTCTTAAATGGGTGGAAACATCTAGAAGTCTCATTTTTTACCATTTTCTTCAAAATGTAAATGGTGGGAACAGCAATGCCAGTCTGAAAAGGAAGTACAAAATCTGTAACTGTTGGTAATATCATGCAGAAAGAGTTTTTAAACAGTAAAAAAATTTGAACAAGAGGACTAGAGCAGGAGCCAAATATGAAAATAAATGTCTTGTTACACTAAAGATATACATTTTTTGTTCTTTATGCCTTTCTAGGGATGATGGTTCCTGCAGCCTAAACAGTCAGTATTATGTCCCCATATGCTGAGGTTTCAGTGATGAATAAAATTATGATCCTGTGAATTACATGGTAAAGTGTTATCAGTTAGTATGCATTATCTTCTGATTTCTTTTAATTTTATCTATTTGAACAGCAACCCAGTCCTATTGTCAACATATTTTTCTGATGGATATATCTGTTAATCCATGTTTAAAATGCAGAATTTGAAAATTAATCAAATTAAATAATGTCATGGGGCATATTGATGATGTGGCCTGGAAATAATCAAAACCAATGTTAGGTAAAGAAATCACAAACTACTCGCAAATTCCTAAAAAGTTTGGACGTTATTTAAGTGCAGTAATCATAGAATAGATTTAATTAATCTATAGCATAATTGCCATTACAAATAATGATGCCAAAATCAGTCAGCTGCAGCTTTGGTATTGTTTTTTACAGTATTCATATTCACATGTACAAATGTGTAGGCATTTGTATTGTGTAATATATGCAGGCATATGTATTGTGTAATAAGCATTACACAAATGTGTAAACCAGGATTCCAAAACAACTGACATAGAACTTGGAATTGGTAAGAATTAGACCTATTTTAAACCCTTGAACATGTGAAGCCAAGAATTCAGACCTAATCCCTCCAGGAGACGAACTGTGCCCCATCTTTTACTGTGCTGAAGGACATTTGCCAAGTATCTCCACTGGATTGCACATCCCATGAGAGAGAAAGAGGAAGCAGAGCAGCCCTTGTGCGGGAGCCTGGGAATTAGGGAATTCACCTGGAGCACTGCAGAGACAGGAAATCTAGTACTTGCTTCAGTGATTTTTAAATGGTTTCATTTTGGAGCAAATTAGTTTCGCTTGAAAAGGCTGCTAGGGCTCTACCTCCAAAATAACCTCATGCTCACTGATAAGCATTTCTCCATGGGGAGGAAGAGAATTGAGGTCTCGTTTTGGCAGAGGGCTGTTTAGATGGAGGGTTGCATATGGAGAACACCGTGTAACCTGTGGATCTCCTGTTAAAGCTTGAAAACCTCTGGAACTGGCACCCCATTTCTGCAGCACTGGCTGCTGTGGCTGTGAATGGAGCCTTCATTGGTGGCCACAGGCTGCAGGGGGCTGAGGTGGTGAGCTGGCAGAGGGGTCATTGTGAATCACCTGTCAGCCAAAGCTGCCTCCAGCCTACCATGGCGCACACGAAACAGCCTTGGAAAAACCTGCTTTGTGTACAAAATCTCAGCCATTGAGCATCAAAAAGTTATCTAGCCAGGGACCAGCAGTGCCCCTGAACAAACACAGCTGAGAAGGAAACAGGCAGCTTCTGGAGGCTGGAGACAACCTGGTCTGCGTAGGGACTCTCTACACCCAAAGAAGGTACCCTCACCCCTGAGGGCTTGTGGCCCATGGACGATCCATGCTGGTGCAGGGACTCACCTGAGGGCACTGCAGCTCTCAGTGTTTCAGGCCAGAGCACAGACATGGAGGAAAAGGGCAGCAGAAACCTTCAGGAAAGTAGCAGCAGCACACAATGACAGAAAGAAACTGTCACACATGGTGGACAGAGTATAATGCACAGCAAAAATAGGGAAAACTGAGACCAGGAAGTGCAGGGGATAGATGGTTGCATAAGTTCTGTCTCGGTGTTTATCTTCCTTTTTTTTCTTTTTTTTTTTTTTTTTTTTTTTTTTCAAAACTGCAATCAGCAATTAGAGGTTTTTTTTTTGTTTACAGTAAATTAATTCTATTAAAATTACCTGACTGCAGACTGTTTTGCCCACAACAGAGTTCCAGGCACTAAAGGTCCCTCCTTCCAGCCTGGAACTAGCAACCTGGTGCCTCTTTGCACAGAATCATAATCAGCACCCTCTTCTGGGCTTTTTCTACTTATGTTGCCTCCTCCTGCAGATCTAATTTTTCTCAGTTGCATTTTTAGGATTGCAGTTTTGTCTATGCGTTGCGCACACAGGCTCAGTGCTTGTCCTCCTGGGACAGGCTTTCCCTAGGTGACAAGACATTTGAAGGTCTGGTAGTTACTATTCCTGTCTTTCTGTGATTAAGTCTGAATTCCTGTCTGCAAACTTATATGTGTGAGTACCTCTGGAACATACCATAGAGAACACTTTGAAAATTGTACACACAGTAACATGGAAAATGTTCAGGAATTCTAGAAAAGAAAACCAGGCTAATACTGAAGGCTTTAACCCTTGCTAGGATTTATGCTAAATTTTGTTTTGCGGTTAGGCCTAGTAGTGGTTGTTCATTAATAGTTTAGCATATATTTGTCATACAGTATGTTCTTGCTTTTTCTCCCTGAACAGATTCCTCAAAATAAAGATGATTTGTTTTCAAAACTGTTTTTCTTGTTTATTGTTCAGTGGGAGCAAAGTTTTTAATTGAAAACTTTCTCTCTTTAGTAGCTGGTGAATATAATCATTAAAGAGCAATTGGGACATTTCTACAAGATACGTATTCTGTGAGAAGCAGAAAAGAAACTTTCATTCCTGAGACTGAAATATAATGCAAATCATTCTTGTTCCCTTTTATTTAGACCGTTGTAAGGAAACAAAAGGTCTGCTTTATGAATGCAGTAACAGCATATACCCTGCAGACATCTGCCTGTTCTTTGATTTCCACCTAGTGTGAGTCAGCTTCCTCTATCTTCAAGGCTAGGAAGTGAGCTGTTGAATGAATAGTGGTGCTCAGAAAAGAGGTGTTAAAATATACAGCTTGCAACATTAAAATTTATCATCACTGTTTCACAAGAAGTAGGACAGATCCTTACTGTAGGCTCACTTTTCATTAACTTATGGGTGAAATAAACTCTTAGAATTAGCTTCTCAGTTAGAATAAACTTTTATCTCTGTTTAAACTGGCTGCTGTATGGGCCAAACCTATGTTTAGCTACTTCTGCTCTTGACTAAACCAATACAGAGATTGACTGTTCTGATTCATTTCTGTTGCTGTCTGGCCCTGCTTCTGACCACTCTGACCCACTTTTAAGTGTTTATGAGCTCCTGACGAGTGCGGCTTTGGTTTTGATCCTTATTCTGTGTGGTGACTAACATTTGATCATTAAAATGTGTGATATCTGTAGAGTATCCAATAAAATATTAGCAAATCACTGCTGAAATACAGGAAGAAATTCATGATTGCATGTTTAGTTGGCATTCTGTAAGCAGATGGCTAAAACACCAGAGGCAATGTCAGAGGTAAAAACAATCCATTTCATGCCATCTAGAAGGGCATGGAAGAGTGATACTGTCAATGTGCTTCAGATGTGATCTTCTAACTTAAAGGCAGTGCTGTTCCTTAGAAATGCTTTTGGTTTTGCTTTGGATTTGGTGCTTTCAACCATAAGGTTTGGCTCTAAACTGGGAAGATGAAGAGGAAACTTCTGTCTTTGGGGAAAGTGCTGCATAGATACCTTTCAAACAGTACTCATGAATATCTTCCCTGACATGTCTCATGGATCGTTTGGAAGAAGGAAAATATGTAAAAGGATAGATGGGTTTGGTTTTCTTCATTTCTATTGAGAAAATAACAAAATTCTTCTCATCAAAATGTGAAGTGAGTTGTGCTGGAGTTAAAGGATTTATTATTTAAAAGAATGGTGTTGAGCAATTGCCAGCATTGTAATACTTCACCATTATTAAAGACTGATATAGTAATAAACATGTTACTCTCATCAAACTGATTCTTTGCAGAATGCTGCCCCTGTCTGTACATTAGTTCCTGAAATATATAAAAATTAAAGCAAGAATTAATAGGATCAGACAGAAACAAACCTTGAAATTCTGTCAGTTAATTAACCAGCTCTGGCAGTGTATGTTGGTATGTTCTCTTTTACTCTATTGTTTTGCTGTTTGGTGACTTGTCACTTGAACTGCCGCAGGATAGGCACTGTTTTCTGAAGGTGTAGTGAACATAGTTTGCAAAATTAGTCATAAACAGCCTGCATATGCTAACTGTATTCTATGCATAAACATCCCCTAGGTTCCATGAAGGAATTTGTCTTTGCCAAATATGTGGTGAGCCTGTGAATTTAAAATGAGCTTTCAGTCCCCTACACTGAAACCGTGGTGGAGCTTTTGCAAAGCTTTAGTATTTTTTGGATATGGAGGTGACTGGTGAGATGGCAACTCTGCATTGCCAGAGCTACTCAACAGCAAAGGAGCTGGGCACACTGAGGGTGCACAACACTGCATATTTGGCCCGCAAACCCTTCTCTGTACTTCAGCTGAAAGCCTGTGTTGGCTTTGCTGCTCCTGTGAAGTGAGCAAGCCGTGCCACTGATGTTTTGCCATTGAAAAATTATTTGAAGACAACTGGCCCCTTTCTGGAGGCATGGCTGGAGCTCAGGCACAGACTGGGAAGGGCAGCTCCCCTTTCCCAGGCAGAGGCTCCCAGGCAGCATCACAGGGGCAGATCCCTGTCTGGCACCTCCGTGGGCCTTGCCCTGGCTCTGGTCCAGCCCCAGCACCTGGGTGGATATATCTCTTTGCCATCTGAGCTGGTGACCTCAGCAGCCACCTTGGGTTTGAACGCTGGCAGCCTCCACTCAGGTCTCCTATTCTCACAGGAGCAGCTCCTGGACAGCTTTGTCTTCTGCAGAATAACTTCATGAGGGCATTTGCATTTCATGGCTGGGGAAGTAATGAGGATTGAGAGGATGGTGCTTTCATTCCCCTTGTGTGTGTTGATTTTCTGGTGTTGATATTGTCTCTCCTGGCATTGCCACACTTGAAATTTCACCCAAAGGTCATGAAAACAAAAAATCTTACGGTGATGTGCTTAGGGGAAAATGCATTTTCCACGTGGAAAATCAAAAATCAGGAATGTTAGCAATGGGGAGCCATTTAGGAGAACAGATGAGAACAGATGAGAGTTCATAGATCTCTCATCAGGAAAGGTGTTACCTGTGTCATAAAGCCTGCACTAACCACAAGTAAAAGCAAAAGCAGCAATTAGGTATAATTTTTTAAAAACGGTTCAATATGACAAAAATTGTGATATGTAGGGGATTTCTAGATCTACGGAAAAATCCTTGATCCTACTCTGATTTTGTCAAGGCCAACAAGTGTTCTGGAAGTATTCCCAGAAAAAAGCCATCATAACCAAGAAATTAGCTGCTGCTACATATAAACAGTATGAACAATCAGTATGAAATAGAAGATGCTGCTGTGGTAGTTTTGTATTTGGAAAGAAATAGAGTGACATACTCAACAATGTGGTAGGAAATCGAGTCATATGAAAAAGTTTTTCAGTGTTTAATAGGAACAGGTTTGGGTTAAGTAACTTTCCAAAACCCAGAGATTTCAGAAAGATATTTGATGCAATGATGCTCGGAATAAAAGTACTGACACTCTCCCTAAAAGAGCACAGTCTAGTGGATTTTGAATGGAGTAACTGGAAGTTATCAGTGGAGATATTCAATGAGTTGGCATGTGTGTCATGTTCTGCAAGAATCACATCACATTGTTTATGCTATTATGTATTTTGTATTAATGATCTAGGAGGTATGAGAAGACATTCACAGACAATAATTTTTGGAGAAAAGATAAATACTGGTCTGATAGTAAATATCATTGTATAGAATACTTTATAAACAATATTAATCAAGAGAGCTTATAATAACTGTCTGAAGAGAGGTAATTCTAAAAGAGTATGGGCCATAGCTAGGATATTGTAAGGCTGAAACTTTGCACAATATTTTGAAGAAAATAGGAGACATGGAACAGCAGACAGGAAACTTTTAGCAGAAGGTTACACAGTGTAACTCACAGGCATACTGAGAGGAATAAAGCAGGAAGGAATGTGCATATATGTCTTTGTTTACTAGAGCCAAATTTTAGGATTTGTGTCAAAAACTCCTTAAAATGTCTGAAGGTCGCTGAGGGTTTTAAGAAGAGAGTGTAGAAAATACTTAGGAGAAGGAGATTTTTGGACCTAAGTCTGTTTACCTCATCAAAAAGACAGTTAAGAAAGACAGTTATCTGTGTCTACAGGAATAAGAGTAGGGACATTAATCTTGAGTTGAGAAAGTTGTAACAGGGCCAGGACTTCAAAGTAAGAAATACAGATCACATTTTAAACAGATTTTAACAGTTCAGCTGGTTAACCACTAGAAGTTGGTGAATTTTCCATCTCTTGATGTCTCTGTAATCAAGACTGAATACCTTTTCTGAATACCTTGTTGAGAAAGATGTAACAGGACCAGGACTTCAAGGTAAGAAATACAGAACACATTTTAACAGATTTTAACAGTTCATCTGATTAACCACTAGAAGTTGGTGAATTTTCCATCTCTTGATGTCTCTGTAATCATGACTGAATACCTTTCTTGGTGTGTATAAGTAAAATCAATTTATTTGCCTCAGCACAAGTAATGAGGTTGATGGAAGTTATTAACATAGGCTAAATCTAGGGAGATAATAGCATATAATTTTTAGAAATCTTCTCCCCTCCCAGTTAGGAGTCCAGGTTAGCTTTAAGAAAAAACAATTTACAACTATTTATTCTGGTAGGTGTATTTTAGAGAATGATCATGAGATCTGGATAAACAGTACCATAATTTGACAAACAAATAGCCTGTTGATCACCATCTCTATCAGCTTCTTGGCTGTTTCATCATTTTGCGATCAGGAATCACAAAATTAATTTCTTTTAGGTTATTTCATTATACCTTTCAAGGGCAGCTGAAAATTTGATGTTATTTGTGTTTATTTGTAAACTTTGTTGTGAAGCAGGATGCATGCACAGGCTAATTGCTTCTGGAGCTCTTACTGCTGCCTTACTGACCGGGTTTGTCAGACTTGCTAAACAGATGATTAGACATATGCACAGGAATCTGAAAACAAAATCCAACCCACAGAAAAGCAGAATGCAATATTCAGTGCCCTAATGACATTGAAAGGGACAAAAATATCCCTATATAGGGTTATAGGGACAAAAATATTCCTAGTAAAATAGTCATTTAAGGATCTACAAATACATAGTTTTCCTGCAGACTTCTGGAATGGCAGAAGAAGCTTAAGAACAAAGATGGGCATTTCTTCCAGTAAGAGCAAAACATGAACCTACAGTTCCCTCCAGAACAGACAACAGAGAGAGAGAGAGAGAGAGAGAGAGAGCATTGATCACTCAGAAATTCAGTATTAGATTCTGTGAATTGCCTTGAAGGACAGTTTCCCTCCATTGACAGCAAGGCACAAAGCTGATTTTAATGCAGTGAGTCCTATCAGACTACCTTTGCTTCTCCTTAATGACATTCTGTTGCATATATTATTTAAGAGATCAGACTAGATGGAAGAATATTTGGCCTTTAAATCTATAAATTCTAAATCTATAAATTATTTTATCTATAAATTCTTTATGCTACAGTAGAGGGTCGATAGTGGTGTAATCTTGTACCAATGAGTGAATCAGTATTGATAGTTTACATAACAAAACAGGAATGAGCAAAGAAATAAAGTGTTATTGCCCCAGGCCAACAAGAGGTTGGTTTTCGAAATATGCACTTTAAAAAAGGTCCGGTACCTAGTATTCAATGATATTTTGCTTGTTTGCTGCGTAACAATGGCATGATACTGTGAAACATACTCAAATGCAATTGGCACCTTGCAGAAAGCAACACAGTGCTATGTTCTTGAGCTGTAGTAACTTATTCCAGTTGAGCTATGATAACTTATTCTAGTTAAGCAAACAACTAGAGTTTATCAAGCTTTAGGGGAGTGATGTGTAACTGAGATTCACTGCTAAAATAATCTCTATGATTCAGGGAAAATTCTGACAAACAAATCATCTTGCATGTGAGTAATTGAGAGAACAGGAGCTCAATAGTTGGACGTATACCACAGAAAATCTTCAGCTGGAGAATGCAGGGAGGATATCTGTTTGCTATCCTTCTACTGGGGTCCAGGTAGAGAAGAAAGAAGTACTCAACTCTACAGTACTGAAAAGCACTTTAATGTTGTATTCAGTATAAATCGTGGGCTTCATCTTTTAGATGTAGGACTTAAAAGGTCTCAACTAGAAGTGACCTGAATGGTTGAGAGGATAGCATAGTCCCAGGGAACATGAGCAGTCAGGAAACAGTCTTGTGTGCATAAATCCCTTGTATAAGATGTTAAGGTCATGTTGTTAATATTCTAGGGAAGAACATTTTTGAGGAGATTTTCGTTATTGTCATTGCACAGCAGTTTCTCTTTCACCAGAAACCGGTATTCTTATTTTCAGTCTGAGGACTTTTAAATGGTACCTCTTGACCTGCATTCAGAATTACTTCATCTTTTTTCTTACAGACTAGCTCTGAGAGTTGCTTCTCTGCCGACTACAAATAAGGAAGTGTTTTGTCTCAAAGTGGGTGTCTTGTATCTCGGTTCACCTCGTTTTTGATGTGTAGATTTTCTGTCTTTTTGAGAGACTAGTACAGAATGGAATATATTATCAAATATAAAGCCAGCATAAGCAGCAGTCTTGATTTGTGGTGTTCCCTGCATTGTTCCAGCCTGCAGGAATTTCAGTGCATATCAGGCACTACAAGCTGATCAATAAGTGGTTTTGATCCTTCCACCTTGCTCTTTTGAGCCAACAGCAATGACAAAACAGGAAGGAAGAGATGTTCTTATGTGCTTTGCATTTCTTAGGATCTTTAGCTGACCAGCCCAGCCACAGTCTTTATAAGTAGTTGAGATTCACCTTCTTTCACGGCTGTATTTTAGTGAAAGAAAGGAAAATCAACAATCCACATTATCACACAAGTGGTAACTTCAGGATTGAAGTGTGAAATGCTTGCAGCCTGAGGATGGAGAAGGGGCGGAAGGCTGTGTGTGCAGCTGGGCATGGCAAGGTGTTCTGCAGTGAGCTTCACCAATTGCAGTTCTCTAAACCGCCTCTGGTTGGAACCTTCTCATTTGTACAGTGGAAATGAAGGAAGGAAAGCATCCTTTGGAGGGAATTCTGGTGTGGTGAGCAGCTTCACCCGGATGTTAAAGCAGAAAGGGATAGTGGACTGGCCTGAAGAGAAAAAGGAGAGGAAATATTCCATCTCTCATTATTCCCCCTACAAAATTAGAGCATTCTGTTTTCCCTTTCCTCATATGATTCTTTAGCTCATAGTTGATTTTACACTGCTTCCTGTGAAAACGTTTTCTCTTGTTTTTTTCTCTTGCTTCCTTAAAAAGGTTTGTTGCTTTATGGCATTTAGCCAGCCTCTCTGAGATTCAAAGACGTAAGCAGTAACCTGGATGTTGAGTGTCTGCATCACTGTGTGTCTGGAATCATAACAGTCATATGAAGATAGGGAACCAGCTTGCATTTACTATCCATGGTACAAAAGGAGTATGTGATGTAAAATTGTAGCTAAGAGCACTCACCTCTTCATTAACTGTGTAATTATAGTTATTAACGAGTCTGAACAATCCTGTGCTGTTAGATAAAGAGCAGCTTGGAAGAGTAAGTTTTCATTATGGAAAAAAATCGATTGGTTGTACAGATATTATTTACAAGATTGCAAAATACCTCCACCAAGGAGCAGTGGAAGTGAAACATTGCCAATGAACATAAGCAGTGAAAATACATCGGTCTCTTGGATGTGAGCTTGCTGAAATGCCTAAACATACAAAATTAATCTTTCATTTAAGAAATAAATTATTAGTTCAATATTAATTAGCGGCAAGGCAAGATTCTGTCTTGATTCACTGAAATAGAAGTTTTTTGCCAAGTGTGTGCAGGATGAGTTTCACAGGGCCTCATGTAATTGAATGCTATGCTTACAAGTGCACAAATGCTATGAGGAATGTGAATTTTTCATTACACTTGACAGAGATAGATAGCTGAGGTAGCTGCAAATATTAGAAGTCTATAGCCCCGTTATTGCCATGCTCTACTCAAGGTCATCAGACCTGAACAGGAGTAATTATCCCAGGCAGAGGATTGGATTAATGGCCACACTTCTGGTACCTTCATGAACAGAACTGCAAAGTCTGCAAAAACACTCTAATGGGCCAAAGAGAATGCACCATTCTGATAGCACCTGAGGATCATGCGTGTTTTGAGGTCATCATCTTTTCTGGCATAGCTGTTTCTCTCTGACTCTGTCAGGGGCTTTTTCAGATGCCTTCCCCCTCCTCACTGCTTTAGCCTTCTGGTTTTTATCCTTAGCCAGAAGTAGTTTCTCCTGTCTACCTGTGAGAAAATGGGAAATTCTTGTTCAGTTTCAAGATGGAGTACGAAAAGAAAGAAGGATTTTATTTTTGCAGAGCTCTTGTTGATCTGTTTTCCAGAGAAGTAGGAACTCAATGTAAATCTGTCACAGATAAAATGGGCAAAATGAGTGTCAGAGAGCTTTACAGGAGGAAGACCATATCAAATGAAGGGGAAAACCCTAATACCAAATGATGAGGAAAAATATGTAGGTTTTGGGGTTTTTTAATACTCAATTTGCTTTTAGTGTGTTTTTTGTTTTTTTTTTTTAAATATATTTTGTTAAATGATATATTAAAGTAAAGGGAGACTACCCATCAAAATACTCTATAAAAGTTCAACATTTTCAGTATGTTCTGTGTCTATATTTTATCTCTTATTTTCAGTCTAACTGCTAAAATTATGGCAGAGCATTTAATCACATTGAAAAAAAAAGATGTAGCTTATCCTTGCCTGAATCAGACTGCATTTCCCTGAAAGTCCTCTGGGCTGGCCTTGCGACTCATGTTTCATTTGCTGCCTCCTACTCAGATACTGAATAGATTACTGTGCCTAATTTCATCAAATGCTAAGTTTAGCTTAAGTTTTTTCTAATATACACAAAACCTTGAAGAAGGCAGGTATTACTTGGAAATGTGGGTATATCTCTGTCACACTCTTCAAGGAACTGATTAACTTTGAGGCTCATACCAGGCCTCATAGAAAGCCTCATCAAAATGTTCTGTAGTGTTGACAAGAGTGTGTGCCTTATACAGTAATGATGCCATGGTGACTTTATTGTCCTTAAAGAAATTGTGGATGTTTCATTTTAAATTTTAGGAGCGTCTTCTGCTGTCTTTATTGCCTGCTCACATTGCCATGGAAATGAAAGCAGAGATCATTCAGAGGTTACAAGGTCCGAAGGCAGGCCAGCTGGAAAACACCAACAACTTCCACAATTTGTATGTCAAAAGGCACACCAATGTAAGGTATTGTGCTGTAAGAACATATATCAACAACATTCAGAAAAAATAATTGAAAGTGATAACAGAGCTATTAAGAAAATAATTTTTTAATATGCTTTTCAGCAACTTTATGTAGCATCCCTTAACTTGATCAAATTCTGAAAATTCCATGTTCCAGAAGAGCCACAAAGGTGATAATACAAAGTTGTTGAGAAAAAGCCACAAAATAATAGGCTTTTTTCCCCATATTGTCTTCATTTTTCAGGTTGAAGTACCAAATTCTGCTTTCATGTATACTAGTAAAAATGTCAATTCATGTCAGTGGTATTATTCTGATTTTTCAGTTTACTTAACTAGAACAATGTCTCAGGATTTATATCATGTAAACAGAGGCAACTGTATCACATATGTATTTTACACAGTACCTGAGATAAAATATTCTGCTGACAGAATATTATTAATTATTAATTAATTAAAAATTTCAAGTAGTTAGAAAAATAAATCACCTTTTATTTTAAACATTATTTCTCCTTTGCAACTTGGGGTTTTTTTTTGTTCTTTTTTTTTCATTGGATAAGTTAATTTGAATGGTATTCTTTAAAACTGCTTTTTTAAAAATACTGCAGGACTTTTGAGGAAGCTCATTTTCTCTTGTGAGCATAAATACTCTTTGAAATAATTATATTGCCATTATTGGATTGCTGATTTGTGACTTGGAAAAATATTTCTATTTTTTTAATACCATAACAAATATAGGTATTACATGCCTATAACAGAAAGTTTATAAACACCTATATGTATAGGTATACCTATAAAGGTTATACCTGAGAAGATAATACCTTTAAATATAGGTATATATTATCTATAAACAATACACCTATAAAGGGAAATTCAGGTTTACCTATAAATGTAGTTATATTTATTGCTCTACATTTATTAATGGCTGTTTTGGGTGTGCACATACCCCTGTGAAGTCCAGTTACTTTCAGGTTTTGCTGTTGATTGATGATCTGAGTCCTGCAGAAGGAAGCTGTGACCAAGATTCTGTTCATTTCTCTTGCAGCATCTTGTACGCTGACATCGTGGGGTTCACTCGCCTGGCCAGTGACTGCTCGCCGGGGGAGTTGGTGCACATGTTGAATGAGCTGTTTGGCAAGTTTGATCAGATTGCAAAGGTGGGTTTCAATGGGCTGCTGCTGTTAGTTTAAATAAGAAAGTCATCCTTAAAATATTTTTCTCTTCTTGGGGACTTCATGCAGCATTTCTGAGAATTTGGCAGGAAGATTGGATCTGAAATGCGTGAATAAAAATCTGGCTCTGGTCTGAGTGCAACAGTGCCTTTCTGCCAGTGTGACAGTCTGTGAAACCCAAGGTAGTTCTCTAATAGGACCAATAGAGACAGCTCATGGAGCCCAATAAAGCTTAATGGCAGATGAACAGTTCTTTAAATAGTTTTTTTGCAATAACAAAGATTAAGAAACTCAAGATAGAAAAGTGTTAGTCAGTTTTGTGATCTCAGAAAAAGCATTTAAGAGACTGAAGGAGAAGAGAGACTATATTGATCAAATCAATTTTAATTACTGACCACAGCCTCTTGATTTCTCAAGAAAAGAATCATATACAATTTGAAATTTTTCTCCTGCTTATTTAGGTGTCATTTTTTTAAAAATTAAATCAAACTTCATGTGTGAAGGTGAAATGAGAACCTCAGAACAGATAAAAACTTCTTTTGTTTTTACCTTTACATGGCCTTAGAGTATAAAATATAGAAATACTATTATGATTGCTAGCTGCTGGAAGTATTCCATAGCACATCTTCGAAGATGTAAATGTGGAAGCCTATGTCTTTTGATTTCATATTTCAAACAAAAAGGCTTATTCAGATTGAGGACATGATAGTTTGGCTCAGTTCTTAATCTCAAGTGTGAACAATGCTGCATATATATGTTTTGCAGTGAAATTACTTCCTGCTTTTTTCTGCCCTTAAAGACCCTAACTTATGGAGGGATCATCTGTACAAAACTCTCTCAGCATTTCTGTTTTAGCAAGCCCTTCTCTACTGAAACAAGCTTAAGTAGAAAGATTTTGCTAATATAATTTATGTCAGTCTTTGTAGCAGTAACCCTTCATTTATGTATTTCAAGTTGAAAGTGACCATCTCACCTTGCTTTTTTCCTCCAGGAAAATGAATGTATGAGAATTAAAATCTTAGGTGACTGCTATTACTGTGTTTCTGGACTACCTATATCTCTTCAAAATCATGCCAAGAATTGTGTGAAAATGGGACTGGACATGTGTGAAGCCATTAAGTAAGTGGCAAACTAAAAAATAAAAAAACCCAAACTTTAAAAACCAGTTTTCCTTTCCCTAAAATTACAGTATATCTAGGTGAGCTACACTTGGCAAAAATATGTATCATGTGGAGGCCTGGATATTTGGGAATTGTCTGTCTGATTTGTTTTTCCTAACCAGCTGTACTTTGACATTAAAACTTGGTGTGCTCTTCTGTAAGTTTAAGTTCCAATTTTTGTGTTTTTGTCTAGATCACATTAACCACTGTCCATGTAGCAAAGTAAGAAACTGGCTTATCCGTGGGAGACATATGTGTGGTGTGCACCTCATCATGAAATGGATAGCTATGTTGAACAGTATCTTAATGATCAATGAAGTAGCCATACAAAATTGTTCCTCTAATCCTTAAATACCATCCTCATATGTAAATGTAGTCAGAAAAGGGTTTTGACTTTTAGCTATCTGGTCTTCTGATTCAATCCAGGGTAATTACTGTATGGCTGATTAAAGCAAATTTGGCTCTTTTCCCTTTCATGTGTACACGGAAAAGGTGTAGTATTTGTGGAAACTAGGATTTTGATCTCCTTTTTTCAGCAATCTTTTGTGAAACTAACCTCAGTACAGGAATCAGGTTACTGCATTCTCTAAAATGTTGTTTCTTCATCCCCATATGATTGTATCTTACATAGTATCCAAAGAAATCTATTTTTTAATGGTACATGGTGTACTTCTCCTTGCTTAGTATTAAAGTCTACAGATTTGGTCACCTTTCAGTTGCTTTCACTGGATGCTTTCTCTTTTTCACTTAGATATACTAGAACAGTATCACAATTAAACCATTTGCTTCTCTAGCATACTAGGAACTAAAGCTACCATTCCTTCTCTAGAGCTGTTAGTAAAAGGGTGTCAGTCCCAAAGTTCTGCCCCCACCTTGTTGGTTGGCTTAAAAATGTTGGGACTTTTTCCCCAGCCTTTGAGTGAAAATGGGAGCTTTCTAGTTTACATTTCAAAACATCTGTGTGCCATGCGAGAAATGTGAGTTTAAAAGTATTTGCACAGAGTTTCTGATCAACCTGTTGCTTTGTTACTTAAGAGAAAAAAGTATAGGAGGTTACAGGCTGGTGGTATAACAATGCCAAGCTTGAGCCATAAAGTGCTCTTCACAAAGAACCAAAGTATATCATACACCATAATGCAGTGTTTTACTTGAGCTCAGAGAGCAATCTGTCAGTTCCTCACACTTCAGAACTTCCAGTTTTCTCTGAGATAACTCTCTGCTCAAGCTGCTATCAAGTATGTTCATTGTTAATACTGTAAGATCAGGTTCTTGGTAAGAGCAGCCTTATAGACTAGAAAATTATATGTTAGTTGTAAAGCATATTCTGATCTGACTTTATAACTGTAGTCAGAAACCACAACTGTCCTGTAGACAGATGCCTGATTACCACAGCCTGTTTTCAGAAGAAGTGAGGAATCTGTACCCTGTGTTTTCAAATCCTTTCAAAGTATTATGTCAAATATCGCAGCCTGCAGGTGAATGAGAATTGCTGATTACTAATCAACTCCATATTTTGTTGTGTGATTGCTGCATCTTTGTATGGAAGCGTCTCCTGACATACTTCTGTGCCCTGTAAAATGAGAAGTAGTAATACTCTTGCTATTGGAAGTGTATCACTCAATCTGTTTGACTCATTCTATCTGAAATATCTTTTTTGTCAGATAGAAATTATTGTTATATTCAGTAACTGAGGTGCAAACTGCCCCCTCGGTGTGTAAGCTTCTGAAATAGAGTAGTTTGCTGTTTATATTAGTAGTTCTATATAGATTTTACCACCTGAATATGGTTTGAGTTCCAGTTTTCTTTGAAGCAAAAATGGAATTCTGCCAAATTGGCCAGGTGATCTGTACTACAAAGTCTTATTCAGTCTTGTTACCTAATGATGTGTAGCTCCATTTTGAGCAATTCCGCTTCACTATGCTATGGATTGTTTCCATTTAAACATGGATTGTAGTCCCATTGATTAATTGCTTTACTTCTCTGCTCTATGTTGGACAAATCCAATGTTTCTTATAGTCTGTGACCTGCTTGCTCAGGAGTGGGATCCTCACTTTATCAAGCCATAAATGCCAGTGCTGCCTGTGATGTTGAGAGCTGGCCACCCTAACTAGGTGCTTTAAGGCCAGAGTTTATCTGTTAAGGCAAAATATGTTTGTTTGTGAATATGTGTGTTGTTTTCATTCAGCTCAAACTCCAACCCCTTGTCTGTCTGGTGACTTCCTTATTTGCATGTTTCTCAGTCACACGTTCTCAAAGACTTCCTTTGATTTGGTAGCATGAAACAAATTCCATTTCAGAGGAAAGTGAAAGGAACTGTTGGATATAAGATGGTTATACTATTTTGAATGCTAGATACAAAATAAAATAATTCTTTAAGGTATGATTTAATTCCTGCAGGTCTGATCCAAAAGGAAGCTATGCTGTTAAAGCTGGCAGTTTGCAAGGCTCTAAATGCCTAAGGCTCACTCAATATGTTAAAGTGTGTAAGGCAGAAGTAGATGAGTCTTAGATACCTTAGTCCAGAATTATAGATTAATAAAGCTCAGGTAAAGCATGTAGATGCTTTCCTAATGACCTGAACTCTTGCTTGTATGGAGTAAAGTTTCTACAATTCCCTGCAAGCTAAGCATGCCTCTGAAAAATGTAGAATCCTTACAAACTCACAGAGACAGGGGGAGAAGAAAATTAAACACAGGTGGGAAGTTTCAGATATACTTTCTTTAGGTAAAGCAATCATCTTCTGGGGATGGGATAGCCTACGTTCTTGAATGCATTCAGTGCCTGCATTGTCATAGCAATTGTTCAAGGAGTACAGGAGGGAAAAAGTAGTAACTAATTTGGTCCAGAGTTACACTGCTAATTTAATGTCATCTGTGGTTTCTTTAATTTGTGAGACAGAAGAAAAGATTCAGTTCTGGTACAATTCTGCTTGGTCCCCTGCTTATCTCCTGAGAGCTTATTATAAACCAAATTTTATTCTGCTTGTTCTGCAGAATATGGAAGGGCAGTCTTTTGACAAGCATTCCTAGAGGATAAATGTTCCACCCTCATTTTGCCTAGTTTTGTAAAACACTTCTTCCCGAAGTGCTAGGTTTGTGTCATATCCCTTCTGCAGAGCAAAGTGGTGTTTGTCATTTGCCAACTGCTTACGAAGGTCATTTACAGGCAGTTCATTTTCAAGTGTGTCAGCTACACAAGAGCAGTGTAAAACAGCAATGTGAAAAGAAATAGCAATAAACACTTGATAGAGACTGAAGGAATTAAAATACTTTCAGCTGTATAAGCCTGTAGATACCTGAATTAGTTCTATTGCTCTTTACATATGTGGTTAGGTACCAGTATGACATATGTCTGAAAATGTTCTGGTTGTTTGCCATCAGTGACCCACCTGTGATTCAGAAGAGCTGCTTCTGCAAAGATAAATGCCTGCCTTATGTGTAGGGCTCTTCTGAGATTTGGGCTGGGGTGAACAGGTACTTAACTCTATCACTGGAAAGGCCAAAGGTTTAGGTGTGGTCTGGACCGTGAGGGGCAGCCTTTCACTTGCTGTGTAATGTTCTTGTGGGTGCAGCATTCACTAAGCATGTGGAAGGCTGCTGAGCCTGTGTTCTCCACAGCCTCAATGGCACTGAGTCCATATCCCCAAAGAGCGTACAAGCCCCAGCCCACAGAATATCCTGAGGTGCTGTGGTTTTTGTCCTTCCTCTCAGATATGACAGATGTGAGAAGGTCTCTGATGTAAACGTTAGGGTCTTCAGACAGAAAGGTGCATAGCAGTAGCTCCAGACCTCCAAAACCTGCCAGTAGAACAAAAACAGTCCTTAGGTTCTACCATGAGATTAAATGTTTCCACTGTTCATCGCAGCCCTCCCAAATAATTTCAGATGAATATAAAAGAAGGAACTTCAGACAGAGACCTGAGAATTAATATTTCTACAAATTGTTGCAAATACAGATAATAGGAAGGGTAATATATAATCATAACATTAAAAGAATGGAGGCAATGCTAAAGAGAAGTAAATGTTATTACTGTTGTTACTGCTGATTTCATAGAGTCATGGAATGATAGAATGTTTTGGATTGCAGTGGGCCTTAAAGACCATTGAGTACCAACTCCCTTGCCATGGGCAGGGACACTTACTAGAGCAGGTTGCTCAAAGCCCCATCCAACCTGGCCTTGAACACTGCCAGGGAGGGAACATCCACATAATTTGACTGGTAAATTAAAAGAAAACAAAGGACCTATTGTGTATTTTAACAGAGGCTTTATTCCCAACCACAGGAAAGTGAGAGATGCAACTGGAGTTGATATTAACATGCGTGTAGGAGTGCACTCCGGGAATGTGCTTTGTGGTGTCATTGGGCTGCAGAAGTGGCAGTACGATGTGTGGTCCCATGATGTTACTCTGGCCAATCACATGGAAGCTGGAGGAGTCCCAGGGTAAGAGGTTTCTCTGTTGACCTTTGGACACATGGATTTTTCAGTCATGGAGAAATACAGGTACCATGTCTTAAGCCATCAGCCTTCATGGAGATGCCTGAACTAATTCTTAGGTGTTATCTTGAGGAAGAAAAACAAAAAACCAAACAACACTGGGGTACTCAGCATTTCCTGTGATTTAAGGAGCATTTTTTTGTGGATGGAAACCTTTAGATTTATGCCCATTGGAATTTCTAAAATTTAGACTAGAAGGACTGTAAATGAAGTGGGCAGCCTATAAAAGATGTCTCCAAAAAGAAGTAAAAAAGGTTGATCAGGTTCAAATTATGCTTTTGATTGGTATTTGTGACTTCGTAATTCTTTTAAAATATAATTTCAGCCGTGTTCACATCACCTCAGTCACCTTGGCACATTTGAATGGAGCTTACAAAGTGGAAGATGGGGATGGAGATGTGAGGGACCCATATCTGAAAGAGCATAATGTTAAGACTTACTTTGTAATCAATCCTAAGGTTAGTAGTACTTTTATTTTGTGGCCAGTCATACTTGTTTTTGAGCAGGACCACTAATCTCTTTATTGAATAATTCACTGCAATAAGATATCGGTGAGAGCTATTACTGATGCCTATAAGTATATAATGTTTGCATTGCAAATGTTTTCCGCTCTTCAGAAATAAGTCTCTGATATTTCCCAGCAATATCATTAAGAATTGCAGGTTCTTAGCATCTCTCCATTTATAAGTCCCTAATCATGGAGGTCTGTGGTGCCAGATGATGCACTGCTGCTTCAAAAGGTCACAAACACAAAGGCTGACATCACCTTTTATCCTCTATCAACCAGGGAGAGAAGCGAAGCCCTCAGCACCACATTCGACCTCGGCATACTCTTGATGGAGCCAAAATGAGAGCTTCTGTCCGCATGACCCGGTACCTGGAATCTTGGGGAGCAGCCAAGCCATTTGCACACTTGCACCACAGGGACAGCATGACCACTGAAAACGGCAAGATAAGCACAACAGTAGGGGCCTACTTATGTCATTTTGTACAATATAGCAATATTTGAAAGGAAAAAGCTGCTCACTGCTAAATACCTGGTTATTTCTGGTTGAAGAAGATACTTGTAGTTGCACAGGGCATAAACCCAGTGAAGTTGTTGTTAGCTTTTACACTGGAATGTGAGTTTTGGATTATAAGGAGTCTATGAATTATAAGGAGTCCAGCATACTTCCTAAAATACAAAATTTGACCCTCTGAGCTCAAACCCCCTGAGGTCACAGCATGTACAGTGGCTGCTCTTCATCTTGTGGAAAGATACTTTGAACATAATGCCAGAGTGCAGCACCTTTAGGAAGGAAATCCTTTGATACAGAGAAATCCCTTGAATTTTTATTGACTGTTTAGCTACATTCTTCCTTTGGAACATGACCAAACCTGGGGCAAGGGCTGTGAAGTTAGAATAATCCCTGTGGTACCTGGAGTGGACTTTATTCAGAGTTCTTCAGGAACCAAACCCATATTCAGTGTAACGTCTGTCTTTTGAACATGCACCCACAACTCATTAACTGTGGTTAAAGGCCTGAGTTTTAGAGTATTATAGTGCGATGTTGTATCTCTTACAGCAAACAGATTTGTTTTTAATTTTACTAACAATGTTTTACTGCGGTCAGTAAGATGCTGTCAATCTACAGCTTGTACATTGCATTATCTTCTGCTCCTGAAAAGTGAATGTGTAAAGGTAAATTCTGATCGTTTTCTACATTGGCATTCAGTTTTCTTCCTGTACATGTGAGACATATTCTCTTTCAATAAATATAGTGAATCAGAATGTGGATTGTGACAGGTTCATTACAGGAAGTACCCAGTCATCACTATTAATCACGAAATAAATGTGGCTGTGATGGCTGCTGTTGCTGTTAATTTAAAAATAATTACCATTGTCTGTGTTTGGCCACCCAGGACTGTTTTTTTCAAAAACATTTAAAACTAGTTTTTGCTGAAGGTGGCAAGAGTTTGGGCTACATACAAACAGTGTTGGCATTGAAGTCTTTCTGGTAAACCAAAACACTCCTGGATTCAGACTGTTGTATTAGTTTATACCATGTTTATACTGATAGATGAGTTTTTTTCCAGGTCACTCTGTCTTCCACTTTTGGCTGGATTTTTCTTTTAGACAGTTTTAATCTAATGCTAGAAGTATTTACACTAGAAACTTTTCTCCTTTCTTGACCCTGTTTTCAACACTATTTTTAAAGCAACTTAATATTATTATAGTCTATTGTAATTAATTGGGGTCTTCTTGTTTGGTTTTTAGGATGTTCCCATGGGGCAATATCATTTTCAGCGTTGCAGAGAGAGGTAAATCAATCTTTAAAAATTGCTTATTCATAGAAAGTCCATATAAATAAATGTACATTTGTATGCTTTCAAATATTGAGGGCCATTTCTCATGCAGAATGAGCTCATATGTCTTACATAAAGAAGGGCTAAGGAAACAGATTTGGCAGACACGTTACTTATGAATTGCAAATTCACTTCCTGATAAAAAAGTAGCTTTATTCTGAATTGGTAAGTTGGTGACCTACTACAAACCAAGTACTCTGCCAGAGGGAAGAAAATTATATACAGGAAAATTGGGAGGAAGCCCAGAGAGGGGTCAGAAAAGGTAAGATGGAAAGGGTTGTTAATAATTTTTCTTACAACAGCTAATAATAAGGAGACATTTTGTATATTTGTTTAATTGCTTTGTAGTTGTATTGTGGTTTATTATTTGTAAGTCTTTAGTATGTTTGCAGTAGTAAACATTCAAAAGGCATTTTGTGGTCTTCTATAGTGCTCCTGCTACACAAAATGTTTGTAAGATCACAGTATCTTTAAGTTTTCATGCCGCTGCTTAGTACTTTGATGACTCGGGCTAGATGGTGATATCGTAAATACTGTGAAGTCATTTGAATGAACCTTTTAAAATTTTTTATTGTTATTGTTTTTGGTTCCTGTGCAATTACCTAAAGTATTGCTAAGTCCCAGAAGGTGAACAAGTTTTGACTCAACATTCATGATACTAATAAAAAGAGTCTAATTCTAAAACTGCACATTTACATTTGGACAGTATGTCCAAGGAATTTCTGTCAGTCAATGAAAGACCATTGGACTGTGGCATTTGGAAATACTGCAGTTCATGAAGATTCTGAGGTGTTCTTGCTTTTGTGTTTCTAAAAACCAAAAATCTAAACCCATGCTGATGATCCTCTGTTGGGTTCATGTTGAGTCCAGTCAAAAAAAAGATGTTTTCTTAATTACAGATTAGTTACAAGGCCTATAAATAGAGAAACGTGATGTATGCTTGAAACTAATTTCATACAGTGCTCAGTTTTCTTATTAAAAATAATAAAGTGTTTCCAAGAAAAGAAGAGTTAGCAGGAATTTGGTAGAGAAGACCTATTATGGCTCAGTGCACTAATACATTGTGCTCATCATACAATTCTGACAAGGTTTTTTAAAAATAACTGCAAGAAACAGGAATGCTGTATGAATTTGAGCATATTCCCATTCTTTTTCATGAATTCATAACACTGTAGAAGACTTTCCTCAGACCAGAATTTCTGAAGCTCTCTTCGTTTTGGTTTTTTATGAAATATTTTCCTGTGTCTGTATTTAAGTGCTCCCTAATAGCTAAGCCCTAGATTTGTGACTGTGTGTGTATGTGTTTGTGTGTGTGTGTGTGTTTGTGAGACTGTAGTTTATGATGGTTTTTTAAGAGCTAATAATGAGGGTCATTGTGCCTGATGCCTATAGCTGTTATTGCAGTATAAATGTTAAAAACTTATAATAAGCTCAAAAGTTTATGATAGCTGTTGTTTTTGAAGTAACTTCCTACATTTGTTGTTTCAGAACAAAGTCACAGAAAAGAAGGTTTGAGGAGGAACTGAACGAGAGGATGATCCAAGCCATTGATGGAATCAATGCCCAAAAGTATGGTTTGATCCTTTCTCCTTTGTTGTCTCTATCCATTCCAACTTCAGCATAAATCTGCAACAGAGGGCAGTGTTTAATATTTTTTGCTCCCACATGCGCACCAAGTCTGAAAACCGTAAAGGTGTCACTAATACTGGCACAGGAAGCCCTGCACATTTTGAAGATTGGCTGTAAAGTAACATTTTCTATTATATGAGATAAGACAGTGCCTGTGAATCATGGTGTGACGGAGATACTGACTTGTCTTGATCTTCCTGGCAAAGGGAGTTTGCTCTGTAACTGTTTGTGTCTGTAGACTCATGGTTGTAACACTAGAGAATTACCCTACCTGAGAGCAGAGAAGACACAAGGAATAACTGGCTTGGGAGTCAGAATGATGTGAAAATTGATGCTTCCCAATTGTCACAGGAACAATTCCCCAGAATCGTAGTTTAACGTCCCTCTGTTTCAATGAGTTGGTTGATTTCTTAGAGAATGCTCATCTTGATGGCATTTTGGAATTGCTGGGTGAGACAACCTGCCATGCATTTTTTTCTGTGTCCTAGGAAGAGCTGGAGGCAGAATGATGTTCTCTGTTTTCTGGTGGATAGATAAGGCTGAGAAAGAAATCAATACCAGCCCAAAATAAGTGTTCAAGCTTCTTAGATTTCTCTGATGAAATAAGAGAATTGCCCTTCTAAAATGTGGACAATAATTGTGATTAATTATGTTTCTCCCATTGTTTCTGTTACTCAGAATATTAATCAACTGAGTATTACACCTAATTAATAAATGTTCATATGTCACATTTCAGGGACTTTTTCATCTTTCCTTCCTATTAAATGGGATTTGGATTTAGGAAAATGTTTTTCAGTAATTTTAGAAGAGTGTTGATAGTTACAGGTCATAGAAAGAACACAGTGAAAGAGGGTAAGTAATGTGATAGGCAAAGCCTTTTGATTATACTAGACCTGCCTAAAACAGCTATATACATTTTGGCAGTTCTTAAGTGTCTTTAGATACACTTGCTCTGATAAATGTATTTCAAAAGTGATGTTTTGATGTCAAAAGTAAAGCATCTGTATGTATATCTGAATGTATAAATGCATTCAAATACTGGTGTGACCATACTGCATGTTTTTTTATCTCAGAGAATCCCTGTCTTATCTAATTAGTACATAAAATTTAGAGAAACTTGGGGATAAAAAAGATTTCTGAAAAAGTTTCAGTGCATTTTGTGAATTACATGGGAAATTGCAGAAAGATAAGAAATTTCTTATATATCAGAAAGGTTGAATATCACCTTCAAAAACTAGATTCTCTGCCTAGCTCTGTATTGATTTGCTGAGTGAATCTCTTAAAAGCTATGATTCAAATCATTAATACCTGGGAATAAGTTGTCAAAAGTGCTGATTCTTGAGACAGCAAGGTAATTCAATAATTTTAAAACTCTTTGGAGGCTAAGCACACAGAACATTTAAATAAAATATTTCCTCCATTTAGGACACAAAACTAATCACCTTTTTGTTTTCTTTATTATTGTGCATAGTTTTGTGCCTCAATTTTTTATCTGTAAAATGAAAATAACATCAGCTAGCGTAAACAAGTGATTGTGAAACTAAACCTTTTGCTTCTGTGAATCAAGAAGCAAACTTCCAAGAAAATCTGTGAGAAAACTGGCATTTCTAAATGTTTTTAAGTGTAAAGTTCAGATTGTATAGCAAATAGGTCTATAAATGAATGAAAAAAATTAAAAAATAATATTGCAAGAATGAGTGAGGAACAAAGAGCTCCTTTGCCTTGGCCATTAGGGTGTAACATCACACTTTCTCCATGTGTTCCTTTTCCCCGGATGTTGAACAAAGCACTCCTGGCTCAAAGAGCCTGTCCTGTACAGGCAGGGGATGCAGCCCTAGCTCTGCCATGCCCAGCCTTGATGGTTGGGGAGCTCCTGGAGGGCACGGGATGGAGGGCTGGCGATCTGCTGGCTAAATATATACCTACAGAGGGGCTAAACTAAAGCCACTTGGTCACTGTGGGTTGCTGTGCTACAGGGATGTACTCTCTTTGCTCTTTTTCCATTTAAGTCACAGTGGCTGCTGTGTTCCTTGCATAATTCCTTGCTGTACATTGCCAAGCAGTACAAGCCCTGTGAAACCACACACCTCTGTGGATACAGGCAGAATTCAGATGTCTGTCTGTGTTGTTCCTGGAATTGCAAAAGAATTTAAGCCAAACTTTGGTAGCTGGCTTCCCAGGAGACATATGTTCGTGTACTTGCAAATACTTTGGCAGCTTTCAGGCTCACCACGGGGTCAGGCTGAAGGCAGAACTTCTTATCCCTTATCTCTCTCTGTGCTAGACGTGTGTGGCTTTATGCTCCCTCTTCTCTACTTTGCACTTCATTTGTGTTGTACTCTTTCCCTTCTCTCAGACCTCTCAGCCCCTGCTACCTAAAACCAGTAGTCTTTTTCTGAACTTTAGAGAAGAACTAAAAGCTTCTGAAAACGTGAGCTAGTAATGTGGATTATGAGGCAGCACGTGCTCTAAATGGCACTACTGACTTCACATGTGATCAAGTGTGTAACCAAATTAAACCAAATTAGGCCCTTGGGAGCAGATCTGCAGAGAGAACTTTTTAGCAGTGTGCTGATGGTAATTAAATCAATCCACCTGTCAGATACCATAAGAAAAACCAGGAAATTAGTTAACTGGGGAAGAGGGTTACTTCTTGTTTAATTTTTGAAACTAAATGGAAAAAGACTTGCATTTTAATTTTCATAATTTACCAAAAAATGTTCTGCAAACTGAAGGTTTTCCAGTAGATAACAGCTGAGCCCAAACAAAATTGTGCCAAATGTACACCAGCCTTGCAGTTCCCTTTCTTCTCAGAATCCTGACTATGATCAGACGTAGATGGGAACCATTGCAGAGCAAACTGGGAAATATATTTTTGAATTAAGCATTCCGAGAACTGAATGTGTTTACGGACCCTTTTTTAAATGAAACTGATTGCACAGGAACAGGGACAGTCTCCCATGCAAGGAAACAAATATTTTCAATTTCACAAATTAAAGCTAATAGCTTACACTCCACTCTGTCCACTCCTGTTCTCCAGGACCTTAATTTAGGATATGTTCCACTGTGGTTCACTGCTGTTACTTATTTGCATTGCAGACTGTCAGTTGAGAAATTCCCTTTTATTGAGAAGGCATGAGCTGCACTACTAGTTTAGAGCCTAATTTAAAGTTATTGCTGGAAATGTTGGAAAAAAATCTCAAGCCCTGCTGCTATTGTTCAAGCTCAAATACTGCATGTCCACAGAACTAGTCTGCCTAATTAATTTTTTGTTTTCAAATTTGTGTTGTGCCTTTGAGGTACAAGCAGCCCTCTTGACATTTAGAGATTCTATATCTTTTCAAGTGTCCAATAAAATAAATGCAGACTTTCATATTAGAACATCTCATTTTATAAAAGTTATGTCAAGCTTTTGACAAGATTCACTCAGTTTAAAATGGATTTGTTGTTTCAATGCAAGTGTTTTTGCTGTTTCTCATGGTAAAGCAGGGAGGAAGCATTTACAATCAGGAAAAAGATCAAAATCTACCTCTGTAGTATAGGGCTGTGATCAATACAATTCAAAGACAAAGTCCCTCCACCTCTATTGATAATAATTGTTACATTTTTGTTTGTAGTAGGAGTTTGTGAAGTGTTAATTTACCTACCCACCACTCCTTCATATTGTAGCAGTGCACTTCCTAAAGGTATCTTGTGAAGGACTGTTTTTGTCTCAGGTTCTCTTCTGTCCACTGTATATGCTACAGTATTTTGGACATGAGTGGAGTACCACTGTTAGAATTACATTATATAAGTCTCTCCCTTGATTCTCCTTAGGAATGATCCACAGAAAAGCAATTGTTCATCTGAGCTTTTGTTTCATGTGTACTTCAGCAATTGAAGTCAAAAAGGAGAGGGGATTTGCAGTTTCCCTATTTTATTGTCAGTGAAATTCACTGTATGCATTGCAATACACATGAACTTGCTCATTCCAGTTGATTTTCTTATTTTGCTGCATTTCAGTAATATAAAAGGGCAGGACTACTTTATTCCTATGTCAGTGATAATGTTCCTTTTCTCTTCTAGGCAGTGGCTTAAATCTGAAGACATTCAAAGGATATCACTTCTTTTCTATAATAAGACTCTGGAAAAAGAAGTAAGTTACTTTCAATAAGTTCAATAAGTCAGGCCTTTTCATTGCTTTATGGCCCTGTAGACCTTGAGTGTGTTTCTACATACCGGCACAGCTTCAGCAGGAAGACTGGGGAGTTGCCTCTTTCTGCTTTCTTATAAGCATAGGGCACCGGATGACTGAACAGCTGTGCTGTCCTTCCAGGAAGTAAGAGGAAGGTTTGACCACAACTGGCTGTATAAATTGGTGAATTTGATGAGAAGGGGCTAGAGGAAGCATTACCATACTGGTGGTCACATTGTCCAGCAAGTATTCTCTGTGTCCCATGCGGTGGTCAAATACGTACTTAATTATTTTTGTAGATGTCTTTCAGTTCAAAGCATCTGAAATGATTTTCAGATTCTTTCACAGCACAGCAGAATAGTTGTTATGGCCAGCTGACAAAGGCATGTGTTGCTTGGCAATGCATTGGGGTGGAAAAGGTTTCAAGGCTCGTTGAGCCTGTTTTGAAGACTTTGTAAGAGAGAAGAAGCAAGACCTGGTGTGGTGTCATCCTTAAGTGTTTGGGCTTTCACTGACAGCATCAAAACTGTGCTTGGCAACACCTTTTAATGTGGGTGTTACTAACCAAGGAATTCTGAAAGAGAACTTGAGAGAAAAATGTCCTGTGTGTACTTTGGACAATGACTTGGGAGAAAATTTGGGAGCTAAGTTACTTGGCTGAGTCCATGTGCCCTGTAAAAGGCTAATCTAATGCTGTGGAAGAGCAAAGAGCTAATTGTTATTTTTGGATTCACGTTTTCAATGCCTTGCCTTTGCTGCCTTCTAATGACTCACCAGTCCAGTCTTGACTTTAAAGAACTTAGTAAGAAGTCTGCTTTTGATTTAAACAGAAGCTTTTCTGAAAGTGCAGAAAAATAATAAAGCAAAATAATTTGCTTTTTTAATAAACCAAAATAATTGCAGGAATGAGTTGCCTGCCTTCATTAGGAAATGTCTGGAGAAGTGTGAAACACTGAAACAAACTTAAAAGTGGATTGGAATTCTCTGGAATTTTAATAGCAGCTCAAGGTCCAAAATTGTTGAACAGGACCACTACAAAGGTACTTGACAGGTGGAAGAGCAGAACTTGCCGCAAATGTACCCAGTCAAGCAAAGACATATCTGTGCCTTGTAATTCAGTTAGATAAGTGATAAGAATTGCTTTTAATTAGTCATACGATTCAAAAGTGAAAAAAGCTGTTGTGTTGCCAAAGTCAATTTCTACATATTCCTGTAAAGTTTGGTGCACTGGACTTGGCATGAAGCACAGACACACATCTGTGTGCTTGCAGTTGGAAGGTACAGCGCATGCGCTTTCCATTTTCTGAAGTTTGCAACTCAAGCACTTTGTGAAAATAATCCTTGGTATATTTTTTTTTTAGTAATTAAATCTTGAACTTACATCCTTTGGGAAAAAAAAAACCCTAGTATAGGGTAAGTAACTTTAATAGCTACTTAGATCATTTGAGTACTTAATTGGTTTCAGCCTAGATATATCTATCTCAAATAGCAGAGCAACTCTGATAAATATTTCATTGCTTAATTCTCACTTCTCTAGAAAGACTAATTAGAGATAAATAGATTTTTCTCATGACAAAACAGATCAAATTGACTCTCTCCTAAGAATATCAAGTGTTTAGTAGTAACAGTGGACATATGAGGCCTTTTAACAGTGACATAAAATATTTTAATTGAAGTAATACTATAGGTTCAGTAAATATCAGTGTAGTTGCTACCTAGGCTCTATAGCACAACTTACACTTTGCTACTTTTTGTGCTCCGAAGTTTCCTGTCTAAATTAATGTTACATTTTTAGAATTGTTTCAGCCCATTCAGTCAATAATTGAAAATCAGTTTGAGGAAGTAATCACAAAGAATTCTGGAATCAGTGAAGAATGGTTGGCAATGCCTAAAAATACTTTAACATATGTTTTTAATTTTTTTTTTGTGGGGGGGTGGTTTGGGAGGGGGATTATTTTGTTAAACTTTTTATGATGAATTTGGGATCGTCTGTTCAGTGGAGGAACAAGGCAAAACCATTTGACATGGCTGTTCTGCAATAAGCAAAAGGATTAATACTGTGTCTAATAATCCCTAGCCCTGTGTGAGTGGATGTGAAGTCACTGAACAGGAAATTTACTGTTGCTAAAATTGCCTATACATATGTGCATCTTTAAGTTGAAAATTCAGTTGGGTGATATTTCATCTGCTTTGGCAGTTGTGTTTTTTAACATTTGCTTTTATTTTCTTCTAGTATCGAGCAACTACTCTGCCTGCATTCAAGTATTATGTGACTTGTGCCTGTCTCATATTCTTCTGCATTTTTGTTGTACAGATTCTGGTGTTGCCAAAGTAAGTGTTATTTAATGTGTACTCGTTCCTATGTATATTTGCTCATCAGTGTGGGAAAAAAAAAAAGAAGTATAAGTAAAAAAATTTTGGAATTGTAAGATTACGATGTCAATTCATGGAAATTAAATTTAATAGAAAAGACTGGAGATTTCAGCCAATTTGAAAAGTTAGGCTTGTTTCTAATTTTAAACACTGTCAGTAGTGTTGTGCCAAAAATAGTGTAAATTCTTCATTCCATTTAGTTTTTATGTTTGCATTTAAAAATAAGTGCGACAGTTGGACATTGAAGTGGGACAAAATGGATTGCAGAGCTGGAAATGTGATAAATAAATGCATTTAACATATCACTATAATAATACTGCTATATTAAGCATGAAAACAGAGCATTAATAGTAATAAAGTGTATATTTATAAAATTTATTTTAGAATATTAAAATCCATTTCTGGAATAATTATTTTCATCAGAATTTATATATTATGAGATGATTTATGTTTGCGCATATTCTAGAAAGGCTGAAAACTGGAAGACAATTCCAATAAAGGATGTTTTATTAGACTTTTTTAAATTAAATTTTTCTGTTGGTTGTTCACACAGTGGAAAGATGGTATTTGTTTTATAGGAATTGTTTCTAAAGCCAACATTTCATATTCCCTGTCATACAGTATTTCTTAACTCGTAGTCCTTTCTCCTGTAGAGCACTTTTAGGATTATTGTTTATAACCACATTTGAGAGATTGGTCTTGTTCTGTGGTATTTACTCACATTTTAATTCAAAGCCAGAAGGAACTGTTGAGACATTATAAATTGACTTTCCATATTGCAGACTTAAAACATGTAAAAAGTTTTATGGACTTCAACTCAGATGTTACAGAAGCAGTTTCCCAATTAATTTCTGAAATGGAGACATAAACCAAGGGACATTCTTCCATGCATTCGGCAGTATCCTGCACATGACTGAGTCTGACTTTGGGCATTATTAAAAATATGAAATTAAGACACAATGCAAATTTTATTTTTTAAGCTCATACTGTGTTTTGATAAGTAAAGGAATTAATTCAGGGAGTTCATGTTTTGGTACATCCCAAAAGCCAAAGGTGGATCTAACTACCCCTGTCCAGCAGTATGATTTTTGAATCTGTTTTTTGGTTTTCATTTCAGTCATGAAAATTAATCTAGATTTATCATCTATCTTACATATAGTAAGGTCCTCATTTTTTACTCTGTCCTTACTATGTCACTTAAACTAATTGTTTAGCTTATTAAAATATATCAGAATATCAGTGAACTCTAAGGAGCTGTATTCAGCTAAGGAAAATGTCCTCCAGCTTGCTTGTATTTCTGATATTACTAACATCACAGCAAAAGACACATATGCTTTATCATTTTCATTACCAAAATATTAAATGTCTTATGATCCTTTTATAAGGCTGCATATTAAACTGTAAAAGCAAAAATGTAAAATCAGGTATTACCAACAGGAATGGTATTCAGCTTCAGGTGGTCTGTGGATTATTTTAATAGATATAGAAGACAGAAAGGCAAGGTAATATACAGGCACCTGCATATTTTCTGGAAAATTGGGAGCATTGCCAATTTAAAAATACCCAACACCACCACCCCCCCCCCAAAAAAAAAAGTTGAAAAATCACCTATGTATGTAGTCATCACAATTGTAACTTAAATCAAACTTACTCCAATGCTGCAAATGTTATTTCCTACTAAGATTCTATCTACCCTTTCATTTTCTTCCAAAAGTTCTGCAGGATTTTTAAATGGTGATCGAGTGAAAACAGGGAGATGAACTAAATCTGTAACTGGGTTTTATTGATTCACTATTCCATTAATCTGGTTTTGCAGTAGTGTAATATCATTGATTTCTGTGCAGGCACACAGCCTGCTACTTAAAAATAGATTTGGAGATATTTGATGATGAATCACATTGAGCAAGTTGCAAGTAGTAAGTAATATCTTCATGGTCACAAGACATTTTTTTCAAGACTGAAATAATTTATTAATGTTTTAATTTTCTTGGGGTCAGTAAAGTGATGTGGTGCTTTAATAATAAGCTTTACACAAAGTGGTAATCATAAATTTAATCAAGAAAACGATATCTTGGGGTGAAATGTATGATGAGGACTATGTCTTCATCGTCATTAAAATGAAAGCAAAACTGTATAGTTACATTTATTTGGGACAGGCTTGCAGTGGCTCTCTAGAATTCTTGGTTTACCAAGTGGGAGGAGTATCTAGGAATTCACAACAATCCTACATGCTTTTTTTAAGCAAACAGTCAACTAATACAGAGTTGGTAGTATTGTTTTTTTGAAATGCAAACTGGTAATTGATGAAAGTATATTTCTGTTGAACAGGAGATACTTCTTATCGTATGCAATTAAGGGGTTTATTAGGAGCTACATTTAAGATTCTTGCCAAGTCTTTATCCTCTGAGGCTGTTGTGTTCGAGAAACTGTGTCCTTTTGTCCTGAGTTATGCCAAAATAAGAGCTGTGGTTAGGAGGCCTTAATACAATCTTTCCAATCAGGCACAGCTGAATTTCTTCACAGGAGAGGTAGTACTTAGAAAGTTTGTCCGAAAGCAGGCATGTAAGATATAAGACAGTATAAATGAAAGAAAACCATCATTACTAGCTATTTTTCTGCTGTATTAAAACAAACAAGCAAACAAACAAAACCCAACAATTGAAGTGGAATTACAAATCTGAACTGATGTTATTTTAATGTTGAAACTGCCATACAGTCTCCATAGCTATTGAATCCTTTGATGACTTAGTGAAAGTATCAATTGCTTTAGGAAACAAATAGCTATTTTTTGATACAAAAGCAGCCTGAATTCAGTATTGGCTTGTAGTGGCTTCATCATTTGCAATGGTTTCATTATGATTTTATCACCTCAAGAGAATTTGCAGTCCTGTAGCTCAGAACATGGATATCAAATCAAGGAAATTCTCTGCATCTCATTAAAGGACTTGTGCCATAAGTCACATATTTTCCTAAAAGTTACAAAACTGTAGGAAAAAAAGACATTGTTTTATGCATTTTTCAGTATCTTCATAAATGAATTTCTGTTTTTCAGTTAAATTATTACCAATGAGATATAAATATAATTTTTTTCCAGTCTTGTACCACTGATAAAAATGGATCCCTCAAAACAAATACTTGCTAATGAAACAAAAAAAAATGCAAGTTGAGCCAAGATCATAAATTATTTAGACATGGAACTACCTGAAGCCTGGGAAGTTGTCATATTGTCCTCAATTCGAAACTGTCCCTCTGTAGCTTATGGTCAAGGGTTGTCCTGTCTGGGTTTCTGGTGGGGCACTGTAGCAGAGGGCAGAATGACGTCATTCATTGAAGCATAGAAGAGGCAGGTAAAAACTTATCTGGTTTATGAAATTTCAGGTGCTCTTCTGACTAAATGCTTTGCCTGAATCTGTCAATGCAATGCATTTGATAACTACACAACAAAAGCAAGATTACTTTACTGTACTGGTTCTGTAAAGTTCCTGTGTCAAAAAATAAATCATGTTATGTCAGTCCTACGATCGTTGCCTCAAATTAGACTTGTTTATGGTGGGACTTAATTTTTAGTATTTTGCTTCCCTATATAGCGTTTTCAGCCCACTTCTTTCCTTCTAGGAGCAGCATGAAACTATTTTGTCTTAGCCTAATTGAAACAGAAGTCCTGCTGTTCCCAGAAAAGTATGGGGTTTGAGGAGCAAAAATACTACCTGTTTTTCTCTGTTTTCACCACTCAAATCTGTATTCTAAGATACCAGTTTTCATTATCATCAGTCCTTTTCTCTTTGTCCTGTTCACCTTGCTTTGTAATTCTTGTGCCCCCTCAATAACATCGATTATGTGAAACAGCTACAAAGACCTTTTGTTCTTGCCTGTTGCCCAGGAGATTAAGTACTCTTTGCATAAGCTCTTTTTATGCCATGTTAATTTTATTTCCCTTGCTCTCCAGTTTCTCTCACAAACATCTTCATTCCTTCTTCTAAAAGGATGCACTCGAAATTTGACTGATAAGACTGTTCTTGTGTTGAGTCATATTTTAGGGTGTGCAGACTCCTTTTTTGTATTCTTTATATCAGAGAAAGAAAAGCTATAGTTTGAAAAGTAGGAATGGTTCCTTGAATGATAATGAGGGATATATATGATTGGAAGTGTTTAAGCATATATAAAAAATAAACCTGTTACTTTTCTACTGGATTTCTTTCTAGTTTCCTAGATTTTGCTGGTTTTTTTGGGTTTTTTTTTCATTTTCTTTCATCTCTTCTGTTGCTTACAGGATTTTCAATTCCTAAGAGTAGAGACTAGTTTTAATATCCTGATGTACAGCTTACTGTCTCACTCTGGATGAGAAATTCTTGGAGAACATGTATTCATAAGCAATAATGATCTTCAAATTACTTTAAAAATAAGTATTTTTTTATGATTAATATATGTTGTGAATTGCCAGTTGTTTGTTTTTCATCAGCTATGCACATCAACCCAAAATCTGATGATTAATACTTAACATATAAGAAGTTCTCTGAATGATTGGCAGGGAAGTTCATCAGTTACTCTACAAAATGTTTTTAATGGCATCAGATTGGTTGGTGATGTTAATGCTTTTTTGTTCTCTCCTGAAAGTAGCTTATATAACACTGTTGTTAAACCAGATCAAAATATTTCCTAGTGTTTCTGGCATATAATGTTTGATAAAGTGAGATGTTTGCTGATGCTCAAAGGAGTTGAGAGGTATTTTTTAATTCTGTAAAAGTGTTAAATCTGGGAGTGAACCTGAAAACAGATACTCAGGTATAAGGGACTTCATGACTGCATCTAGTTCCCCTGCTTAAACAACTCAGTTGATCCAGAGCTTCTGTTCTTCTCTTGGCATTCATTAAACATAATTAGGTTCCACTGCATCTTTCCCTAGGCAGATGTGCTAAGAAGTTCTCACACTGTGCTTGGAGAAATTATGCTGTACTATGGTATTCCTATAGAGAGATTCCCACGTTTTCAGAAGGAATGTATGAAGGAATGAATGCACAGACTGTTACTGCATCCCTGTGCACTGACTATCCAGGGATGCTGCTTCGGCTAGACCTTCCTATTTATAACACAAGAAAAGGATAAACTGGAGCTCAGAGTAAGGATGATCAGCATCACAGATATCACAGGTTCTGCTGCAAGACGCTGAAAATGGACATCACTGGCATGTGCTGTTTCCTGCCTTTTGGGATGAATGTACCAGCAAGTTTATTTTGTATATCTATTAGACTTTTATTATAAAAACAACAACATAAAACAATAAGGATCTTCTTTAATATAGGCTTCCTAAAGTCAAAACAAAACATTGCTGCTGTTAATGGGCTTTGTCAGTGCATGTGTGGAAATTACTAGTTTCTTATGGTAATAACTTTGAAAAGTCAGAGGTAATACCAAATCAAACATTCCTGAACTGGGAAAATGGCAGGGAAAATGTTTGTCACACTGGAAAGGATTGGAATTGGTTTTCCATGGTGTTGGATGTTTGGAAGTTGCAACTTGCACATAGTAAATTTTCATGTCATCAGTATTATAGACAAAGAAATGTAATGCTACAAATGTGCAACAGAAAAATTAATACCTGTTTTCCATTTCTTTTAGAACATCTATACTTGGAATTTCATTTGGGGCTGCGTTTCTCTTGCTTTCCTTCATATTGTTTATCTGTTTTGCTGGACAGCTTTTGGTAGGTATTCAAGGAAATCTAATCCATTAGTTGATGGTTTCTTTGAAATAACGTGTTGTGATTTTGCCAACTCACTCTGCCTTTGCAGAGTGAAAAGGCTTGCACTCAGGCTTCTGCAGACATTGTTTTGTCCATGTTGATTTCTGTAAAATGTCCTCATTTATCTGAAAAGCAGAAAATGCCAATGCAGTGGTTGTCTGTATCGACACTAATATTCTGTTTCTCATATGAAGCTGGATGATCTGAGAGGTTTTCATTATTGTTTGATAGATTGTCTTTTCAAAATTTTTTGCTACTGTGCTTACAGGAGGTGACTCATGAGTGCTTTAATTTGCGGGACTGTGTATTTGTTTAAGTATTATATAAGACTATTTTCTGAGATTAAAGAATATTTCACCATAACAATCTAGTTTGAAAATGTTACCGTGAATTTCCAGTTTGGGCACTGAGTAGTCGAGGTGCTATTATAATACCTAGTGTATGCAATATGCTGAATTTGAGAATTTAATTCAATATTTGCTCAAACCTTTCAACATTTCAACATGTCCCCCTTTCAGTTATTCTCAAATAGGTCCAACGTAGAGCTCCATCTATAATGAGTTTCATGATTTGTAAGAAAGTGAATCCAATCTAAATGTGGTATCCCCTTCTCCTCTGTCTTCACATAAGGTCCCAGAGAAAACTGAAAGATCTTTTATAAAAAAGCACATGGGAAAGACAATTACTTCAGTATGCAGTAAAAGAGTAAGAAAAGGTAGTTTAAGACAGAAATAGAGGAAGTAGGATTTTATAATTTCTCTCTCTTCTCTTGTGAGGCTTGTAATTAACCAGAACATGTTTGTAAGAAAATATACTTAATGTACACTTCAGTTTTCTTTTCAATACATTAGAGATGTTGCCACTTCTCAGTGATTAATCTGAAATATAATTAAATGATATTCTTAAATATTTTTAATCATTAGAGAGAGGTCTTAGAGGTATTGCTATTACTTAACAGCAAAAATTACTTCTTAAGTAATGTTATTCTTGATTGCTGTTATTGACAGTAAGTTGAGAGTAAAATTATGAAGTCAGAGTACTGCTCTTGAATAAGCAAATTCTAAAAAATCTTTCAAAGAAAAGCCAGCCTTTTCCTAGGAAGGTAGGAACAGTAGGAAAAGGAGGTGCTAATGAAATGGTACCAAGAAGTGCTGGCATATACACTCTCCTGGGGCTTTTATTTATAGTGTTACTTAGGAGGAATACAAACCCATTTTTCTGCATCTAAAGGGATGGCTAAGCAATATCCCAAGTCAGAGTTGTGGAGCTGTGCCACTTGTACGATATCTAAGACCTGTTTTTAATGCCTTTTTGCCCGTATTACATAAATACTGTAAATAGTTCCCAGAAATGGAGACCTATCATTGCATTTCTGATGACTTGCTGGTTGTCATGTTCTAACCTAAATAGCTGGAAGAGGAGTTATTTATGTCCATGTCTTTGTGAGTTCAGCTGCTCTCATACAGAAGCTATGCTGCTAAGATTTCAGAAAGTTAGGACCACAGTTGATGCAGTGTTGTCTTTGCTTCATGAGCATGGATGTAGTTCTTGAGGTGATGGGTGAAAAGCCGCTAACAAGAGAAGCAGTAGCTTTTTCTTTCCCTTGTTCTCTCCCTAAGATTTCTTCCTTTGTGTCAAAATCCAAACATTGTTTTGCAGCTTTAACCACAGTGACACCCTATGTTATATTTTGGTAGCATATTTGTTGCACTATCTGATCCATAACTGTAAATGTTTTCTTTGTGGAAGAAAAAGTCTGAAATTGCAAAGACAATAGTATCAATATCTGAGTTTTCACACAACAGTGACAGTGTTAACAGAAATCAGGCTTTATCAGCCTAAGGCTGAATTGGTTTCGGTTTATTTGGGGTGTTTTTCACACCCCTTTTTCTAAAGAGATACATTTTGGATTCCCTTATAGAAGGCATGTAGTAAATGTAGATTTTCTTGTGTGTACATGCACCTGCACACAATCACCAAATACCTCTCTTCTAAAAATGCACCAAAAAACCCAAGAATTTTTTACGCCCTTCTGGCCCTGACAGATGAACTGTGGTGGGCTAGCTCAGGCCAGACACCCACCCAGCTGCTCACTCACTGCCTCACTCAGAAAGATGGGGCAGGAGAATAGGATGAGAAAGCTCATGGCTTGAGATAAGGCTGGGAGATCACTGACCAATTACTTTCATATAAAAAGCAGACTGAACTTGGGGATAATTGATATAATGTATTGCCAATTAGAATAGTAAGAAACAAAACCAAACATTTAAGCCACACCATTACTTCTCCCTATCCCAAATTCAGGTTCGCTCCTCTGCTCCCAGAGTCCTCTACCTCCTGTCAGGAAGCACAAGTGGGTGTGGGGAGTGGTTGGCACATAGACATTTCTCTCTGCAGCTCCTTACCTTCACATTTCTATCCTGATGGATTTTAGGGTCTCCATAAGCTGCAGTTCCTTCAGGAACACCACATGCTCCAGCATGTGCCCTCCACGGGCTCTAGTGCGGTCATCTACTCCAGCATGGAGTGCCCCCTCCTCCAGCCTTGGTGTTCCCTCTGCTGCTTCTCTCTTTTTGTCCCCTCCTCCTCTCTCTGCCCGGCATTTTGGGCTCTTTCTTGCCCTGGTGTTCCCAAGGTGCCCAGCCAGGGTCAGGCCCTGCTACCAACTTGAGCAGTGGCACCTGCTACATAAACTTGCAGTAGTAGTCAAATATTTACCGGACTGTTACAAGATTTATAGAGTGGGACCTGAAGTGCCAGTGCAGACAGCAAAATCTAAATTCAGATTAGGACACCTGGCTATCACTGTGTTTGTGCTTGTCTTAGTGCTTTTGACACTTCGCACTCTCAGTCTTCACCTATTATAAACAGCCATTGCCACCACAGAGTAAGTTTCACAAAAAATCAACATTGGACAAATTTCTCTCTATTATTTTCATTTCACTGGCGAAAGGAAAAATCCCATCTGGACTATAATGCTAAAATTACTAGCTCTTATGGAATTTAATTACAATATTGTAAGAAGAGATTTAGGCTCAGTGTTTCACTCTGAGTTTGTTAATTGATTCTACTGTTCAGCAGCACTGTAGCGTGGTCCAGCTCAGTCTGGTGTGGAGTGATAAAATCAGCCATTAGAGAAGAATAGGAATTTTTACATCAAACAATGTGGCACAGTAGTAGCACAAATAAGGAGGTTACAGACTTCCAGAGCCTGTCTTTGTGGCCTGTTATCCCCTGCTGGTCTTGGGCAAACAGGCCAAGGGCAGGGAGAGGTGACAGTTCAAATAGAAAAGTCATTTGTCCATTAGCATTAAAACTTGCTCAACCCTAGCTAAAGTGGCATATATCCTGAAACTTGAAAGTAACTTATATCTTTTATGTTTAATTACTTCTTTGGCCCTATTTTTTTTTCTTTTTTGTATAGGTTTTTTTGGATAGTCACACAATTCAGAGTTAAGATTATGAGTATTCTTGGTCATAAAGATCCTTTTTGTCTTATATTTTCATATTTTAAATGTAGGCTCTTCTTTTTAATTGATTTTGAATATTTTCTTTCAATTTTCCTTGAGCGGTTTCCTTCCCAAGTAGAAGGGTAGAGGACAGTGACTTTCCTTCAGCTCATATGTTTTCTGTTCTCTTTATCTTCTTGAAGTGTAGGTGAGTTTCATAGAATGCATGTGAAATGCCTCAGACCTGGTAATTGTTAAATGTGTTTTACCTCCTGCTGTGAATGCAAGGAAGCAGACATCTGGTACCTGAATGGTACACTGGAAAATGTAATGCATTCAGTAGGAAGAGAAACCCCACACCAAACATGTAAAGGAAAGATCTCGGATAGCTGAGGTAGCTGACCAAAGTATTAGTCTCAAGCAGATGTTCCTTGTGCATTGATGCAAGTACTGTCTCAAAAATCTCTTTACATTACCTGGGACATGCATGCACTTAATTGATATGACATACCCTTTGTGCCAGTTACTTTCCATTAATATGAAATGTTTTTTTGTTGCATGTGTTTATACCTTGCAAACCTATTTGACTACTTAAGCTAACAGAGAAGACAGGAGTAATATCATCTCATCTGAACTTGTTTATAGTCACTCTTAAATACTGAATTGAATCACGGAATTAGCAGAACACAGTACAAACAAAACAAACAGCAGAAAATAACTGGCTTCACAGTTGAGAAGGATGTTCTGATTTGAGGTCACCAAAGCATTTGATGAAGGGCAGCCAGGACATGAGCAGTCCTGTCCCTGCTAGAAGAGAGCACATTATTTACACCACACCAGTATAAATCTTCACCTTTTCTTGCAGGGATTTATATTTTATTTTAAAGGAATTGGCATTGGTACTTAGCAGTCAGAATGACTGTGTACATTTAAGATACTTAAAAGCTCATGCAAGGATAGGAATATCAGCACCAGCACTACTTGGAATCTACTTTTCAATCTCGAATTTTACCTTTGATGTGAGTGTTTCTTAATGCAGAGGTAGATGAAAGATCTAGTCCATTTCATTTCTTCAATAGTAAGGCTTTGCTTGGAAATTAAGATTAAAACAGGAATGGTGGAAGGCAGGGAGAACTTAACGAGGCACTTTGGCACCTACAACAGGGTCCATGAAAAAGGCTCATCAATCCTAAAAGGCATTCTGATGAGTCTCTAGCACAGGCTCTACAACAGCAAATCCATCACCACTAAGGTAAGGACCATTTTCAGACTTGAGGAATTGTTATAAATGTACTGATTTCAGTAACAAAAATCCTTCTTCTTACTCAACTTCTTGAGTTAGATGTTTACGACATTAGTTACATGATTGAAACCAGCTGAAGAACTTGCCTACCTGGTGAAAACCATAAGTTCTGATGTCTGCTTTGCCAAAAATACTCATTTACTAATATATTTTAATCCAGCAATGCTGCCCTTTAGTGTCTTTGCCCATGATGAGATTGTAAGTTACTTTCAAATGAAGAAATACCCAAGTGTGCTTCCTAATAACAACAGTCTAGTTGCAAACAATTTTTCCTATGGTTATTAAAAAAGCTGGAAAGCAGAGAGCATCCACATTGTTGATATCCATGATGTGCTAGTACCGGAATATGGGCACAGATCAGAGCTCCTGTTGTGTGAGACAGTTTTTGGATGGTAGCATCTCACTTGGAGATCAAGACTGGCTCCATGTAGAACGTAGCATTCGGAGCTCCTTCCTTTAGTTCAGAGTTGTGAGCATTGTCCTTAAAATGTCATTCAGGTTTGATTCTTCTCAATACCAGTGGCTCTTTAAATATTTTCTGAGAAAAAGAAAAGCTTTGATGGGAAGCACTGAGAACATCTTAACTTAAAATAGTGCATAACACAGTGACTGTACATTTTCTTGAATGAGGAAAGCAGCACAGAAAGTGCCAGGACTGAACTCTGACTGCCTAAAGGCATATTTGTGCAGGTGACTGACATGTCTTTCCTTTGAATGACACAGTTGAAGTGAACTGTTTTAACATGACCCATTGTAAAGGATAATTAACGCTGCAAAGTATGGTGAAATTAAAAATGTGATACCGACTTCAATTTTTGCTGTTATTTCTTTATTCAGGATTCTAGATTTTGTCCAGCCAGTTGCGTGACATATAAATTGAGTAGACTTTTCACCTGGATGCCTTTTCTATGATTCAGAATGCCTGGTGTATATTTACAGGTGCCACCGTGGAATTCAAAAACTTGTTAGAATACTTATTTTAGAAGTACTTTGGTGCTTTTTGTCAGCATTAGGATCATTAATAAGTATGTAAAGTAAAAGCTTGTGCTTATATAGCAAAATCCCCCTTCTCCAAGCTTAAGTCAGTGTAATTGCTGCCAGCAAGTTGTTTGGACTCAAACTTGGTGTCTTCTTCAACTCTGAGTGAAAACAAGCATGTAAAAAAAATCTGAATTTTGTTTGTCTCGATTTCATTCTTTCCAACATCAGTATTGGTAAAATATCGACTTATATTTGAATGCAAAATGAAAAGAACAACAATGGAACTATAGAAAATGTGATTCACTGGCTTTCTGTAAATAAGAAGTTTTCAGTGAAGATGTTCCAGCCTCAGCTAGCATGTGAAGGAGAAGTGTGACAGCTCCTGCAACACTGTCTTTCATCTACAACATAGCTGTCACAATTAATTCTCGCACCAGTTCCTTGATCCCACTCAGAAAGACAGCATTCATTTTATTAAATGCTGAAGTAGGTCTTTATGTGTGGAAAGACAACACAGGATACATTGTAATGTCCTGAATATTCAAAATAAGTTATTACTCATTATCATGCTCTGCTGGCGTATCAGATTTAACATGTTCAGATGAAAAGGTAATACATTAGTCACTTCTGATACTACAAATACCTATTATTTCTAGTTGGGAAATGATAAACACTGAATGATATTCTGCCAGCTCCTCTTAGAATAAGCACTGTGATACTCCCTAATGCTACTGAGAACTGATGTCTTATCCTACTTGCATGCTTTCAATAACTGATTACTTATTTTCTTTAATCTCATTCTCCATTTTATTCAGAAAATTGCAAAGGAGACATAACATTTGCAACAAAAAATGCATGATGTAAGCTATTAAATCAGTAAAATAAACTTGCATATTTCTGCTTTTAAGAGTGAATTTAATGATTATCCTGGCACTCCAGTTTTGCTTCCAGGAATTCCCCAAATTTTCAGCAGTATTGAACTGCTGCAGTTGTACTGAATAGGGACTGGATCTGGACTGCTCAAAAGTGAAATGAAGTTCAGCAAATCTGTTAATTTACGTAGAGAATTACTATTCAACAGTGTATTCTTTCATGTTTTCCAAGGAATATCTACTCAATGGCTTAAAGATTTTTAGGGTTTTGTCACAAGTTTTCCTTTCAGGACCCTCACTGGCATAACAAACAAGGTGGGCATGGCAGTTGTACCAAATAAACAGGGGTCTTTCCCCTCCAGAATTCAGATCTGTGCATTAAACAGGCTGGTAAGAAATATGTCACTCTGTTATGCATCTGTTTGACAAGTGGAAATAACTATCTACAACTTCATTTTTGAAGTTGCACTCAACATCACTCACATTGTTCTTCAGGTTAGATCCAGCAGTGTTTGTAATTTTAGCAATAGCAATGGAAATAATAGAATATCTTCATTGATTAATCACATTGGCTGAATGATATATTGTTTCCTGAAATTTGTGTTCTCCAGACATTTTCTTAGTGATAAAGTTCTCCCCCCCCCTTTTTTTTCCCCTTAATGGTAGCAGAAAAACAGTTTTTTTAAGAAATGTAGAAAATCAATCCAGTTAGTTCCTCCTTGCTGAAATACAGTAGCAAGGTCAGGTGAAATTGTTCAGAAAACTTTTAAGCAAAGACAATTTGGAATTATTGAAAGGAATTTTAGTACAGAAGTTATGTAATGTGTGCCTGCTTTCCAGGTACATGGAAAACAAAGGCAGTTCTCGGCAGTACATGCTGTTCTCAGCATGGACATTGCTAAGTAATTTCAGCAATTCTATACTGCAATTTTTTTCATTGATTACTTTCAAATATGAAGAAAGTTCAAATTTAACAATTGGAAGCATTGATTTTAAGGTAGAAAAGCTTGAAAAGTCACCATCTATTAATGCCAACATTCTTGTATTTAGATATTGGGATTCAACAGAGCTTTTCTGTATGAAAGTTTATTTTATCCTTAGAATTAGGATAACACAAATTGTTTATATGGGCAGAGAAAACTCAATTTACATTGTGTAGCATTACTAAAACATGAAAGCACCTTTTTTACAACATTGTTTTGCATTTGTTACTGAGCCATAGTTTTTAAAGTTTTGAGATTGAAAATAAGAGATGCTAGAACTTATTGGGTCCGATGGAGTTCAGGAGTTGGAAAGTGCTCCTTCCTGACCCATTGAGGTGCAATTGGATGGAATTTAAAACCCATGGAGGGGATCCTCCTATCCCACTCCCTTTGAAGTCCCAGGTGCAGCCTATAGTGAGGTTGGGCATGTATTCCCAGTAGGAAAACAGGCATTTACCATACACACAGGAACAGTCACACAGCTCCATGGACAGGACAGCTCCTCTTACAGCACCCACAGAACAATAATTAGCACTCACATAAGCATGATCAACACTGATGGTCTAGTTCCTTCTTTCTGGAGGATCAAGATTGATGGAATATTCGCTTCCTGACTGTCATCATCCACAGACACACTTTCACTTGTGGGTCTCACATGTGGCATTTTAGTCAACACAATATCCATACCCAGACTCTGCCCCCTTTACAGAGTGGCTAGCTCAAACCTTGGCTCTTTCCAAATGTAGATCTGCTCTTTGTCAACCAGTCCTGTTTGAATTTTCTGTGTGGTTGCACACACACTCCCCCACACACTGGGGGTCTCCCCAGGCGCTGTCTGAGACACTTCAGCTGCTGACACACAGCCCTCAGTTGCCTCACCTTTGTGCTCTCTATCCAATGGCTGGCAGCCATCCTGTGCCCCTTCCCATCTAGTCCAGCATGAAGTTTGCTAGCATTCTCACATGTGCAGGTTCAGAATAATGACTGCACTTACACAGAAGATGCTTAGAGATAGAATTTAATAACAATATGCAATAGGGTCATTTAGAAAAGTGTTCTCCTGCATCCATTTCCTTTCATCCCTTCTCATCTCCATCTAACTGTGCTTGTACATTTCTGATCCACATTTATGCCTTCATTTCCTCCCCTGTGTCCTGTCCCCTAAACATCATGTAAGTTTTCCACATACCCACAATGCCCTTAAGATATACTCTAGTGTTTTACACAATCCCAAGTTTCCTTCTGCTCACTTGCCAAACTAACTGTCCTGTGCCAGCCTGCTACCCTTGTAGGCAGGAATCACCCTTAGTCTGCAGGGCACCCTGGAAAGGAAGTTTTTTCATTAAGGGTTCTTGATAGGTTTCCCATCAGAAACCATGACTGTGGCAATCTCTTTCAGTGGCCTTGGAAGCAGCAAATCCAGTGGCTTCTGTTGATGAGGTTGCTTTTGTACCACCATCTGGCATTGTCCTTTTGATCATCACCAAGTCTTTGTGTTTAATTTGATTAACCTTTCATCAGATAACATAAACTCAGTAAAATTCATAACAAAACATATCTGGTTTAGATAAGATTATGTATTTTCATCATTATCTTAGTTTCTTGGATTTTCTAATCCTAAAGATTTTCCTTGAACAGTATAGCTCCCTGTAATGTAATTCAGAAAGAAGAATGTACAGCTTTATCTATATAATTTCTTGGCTATTTTATATTCCTAGTACTTTGTCAGTGTACTTGCTTAGTTTTGTGTCTAATGCAACTTAAACTACTCCAGCTGTTTCTAAATTTCCAAGAAAATCACAGAACAATGTAGGTTAAGTTGTAGTAAAGCTCAGAACTATAATAAAGGTAAAGAGTAATTAAGGCACGATTTCATGACTGTTTTAATTTGCCATAAATCCATGCTCCCTGACTCATTGGGTTTTAGGCAGACTAGACAGATAACTGAATGATTCATTTTCACACAGATCCATTCTCTGCATCCACTGGAACACTTCCCTTCTGTAGCAACAGCAGCAATCAATGCTTCTGGTTTTTTTACTATATTGAATTAGGAGGGATGACAAAACTTTTCTAAAATCTACATGTGGATTCAAAATATCTTGAAATTTGCAGTGTGCTTAGGGGTAAAGAACAAGGCTGGGAAGTTCAAAAAGGCTTTTGAACAGGAATTTTGGTATTAAAAAATGCAGGTCTTTTGAGTTTATGTATTTGGGTGGGTTTTTAATATGGGGGACCAGTAATGTGTATATAAAATTAAAAAAACATGCCTGTTTTTTCCCTTTTCTTTGTCCATCCTTGAGATTCCAGTGATTGCTTTGACCTTCCTAAAACTGAACTCAGAATCTGTCCAATCCAGTATGCAAAACTCCATGTCATAAAAGGAAATAATAGGAAAAAAAAAGCTCTGCATATACAGTGGATTTGTCCAAATAGTGTATATATAATTAGGAGTGAAAGACTTCTGTGCAGTATGATGAAGACCTTCATGAGAAATGCATCACATATGTTGGGTAATGGTGTAATTTAGCATGATCTGCCATAGCTGTTGAGCCTGAACAAATAGATCAATGCTGTAAGTTAAGTCCTGTGTTTGGTAGTTTTTGTGCTTGAGTTCTCATTCCTGTGCTTGCATCTCTTCTGGTGTCTGGGACTGTGTGAAAACAATATGCAAAAAATCTCTGATAATATTAAGTAAATGGAGAAAACACATTGAAAAAACCAATTAATTTTGTGGGATTGTCATGTTCCTTAACTTTTCTTTGCCTTTTTTACAGAGGTTTCCATAAAACTGAATTTGACATTTGGAAAGGGCACAAGATGCTTCTAGGCAACCTTCTCTCCTTATTGCTAAAGTTTTGGGAAAATTAATGTTTATTGGATGCATCACAAATTGTTGTTTATTCTGTGTGAGCCTCTTGTGCCTCTAGGCACTATGCCTGTATGAATGGAGACTTTGCAATGTCTTCTTAGAAGCAGATTAAATGAATCAGAGTTTTTTATTGTTAATTTTTGTCACTGTATAAGAAATTTTTTGTATTCACTAAGTACTCTTTGTGTCAAATTTTAAGTCCAGTTTTCTATAAAATGCTTATTTGCCTTCTAGATAATTTTAGGGAGGGTTGATTTGCTTTGCTGAGTTATTTTCCATTTAAAATTAATTATAAAACAAGACTCCAAAAAAAAATGAAGGAAAACCCTGGAAACTCTCCTAATGTTTAGTAAGGTACTTGCGAATTATAATTATTTAATGGAAGTGATATTATGGCAGATATTTTAAATAAATTTTACTTTATTTTCATGTTTAATCATGATCTGTAATTCTTGTGAGACTATAATAGTTAAATAGTTCTGTACAATGTTTCAAGATTAATGCTGCCCTCAGCCTTGAGATGTCTTAGTTCTACCCCTGTTTATACTAATTAAATATACTAAAGATTTTTTTTTTTCTCTTTTCTAAACTGTTTGCACTTAGCAATGTAGCAAGAAAGCATCAGCTTCCTTGTTGTGGATCCTGAAATCATCTGGAATAATTGCAAACCGTCCTTGGCCAAGGATCACACTTACATTGACGACTACTGCTATAATATTAACCATGGCTGTATTCAATATGGTAAGGGAAAAAGGGGTAATTTTTCCTGGTTTTTTGTTCATTTAAGATTTGTTGTTGTTATTCAGTATTTGTTTAGATGTTGAATTTATGGCCTGTGGCTATGCCAGGAACCTACGTGATAACAATTGCCAGAGACAGAAATGTAAAGCAGAGCAAAAAAAACCATACTGTGTAATGGAGACCTCTGCAAGCAGGATGCTCAACAAGAGCTCAGACCCTGGCAAAATATATAATGAAGAATATTATTTATAATTAATAAGAAACAATTAAATCCCAGGTTTGAATTGTACAAGTCCCTTAGTCATCTGTGCATTGCTTAGAAAAACAGCACTGCTGAAAGGATGAAGTATCACGGGATGTGTGGAAGATTTTGTGTGAAGCAAAATAAGCTCTATTCAGTTTTGTGACACTCCTTTGCTGATCCCAAAATGATCATAATGTATACATTATTGAATTAATTTGCCTGTCTTTTTTTAAAATAAGAAAAAAATTCGAAGTTATGTCAAAACTTCAAAAATACTGAACTACAAATTTGTTAGGGCTTACATCTACTTCAGTCATTTCAACCTGCACTTTTCTCTCCTAACAGGGAAAATCCATGTAATTCTATTATTCTTTGGAACTACAGCAATTATAGAGTAAATCTGTCATTAGTGTGCCTAAACTGTGAATCTAAGCAATCTTGTTTATTCTGAAGGGTCTGTTGTCTAATAGGATGAGAAGTATATGGGATCAAAAATCTTCCTTTATTTTGTCCTGTTGGCTAAGGCAGATTCTGTTCATAAGCCTGTGAAAGTATTCCAGTTCAGCTCTATATCTGCCAAATGGGAACTCTAGTATTTATTTAGCCAGTGTTTTCATTACAGCATTAATGCATAGCTATTATTCACGTTTCAAGTGAGTGAGATGCACCTTTCAGTGCTTTTTAAATTGCAACTCTAATGCTTCCTTGAGAAACTGGTACTTTTGCTGCTTAGGGTCTATAGGGGACTTAGAGATTGATGATAGCTACACTGTTTTATTTGGTTTTCCCACATTTCAGGGGACCCTTAGTCAGTCATGTTACAGTAAGAATTATACTTGTGTGAGGCTGGGAGAGGAGAAGCTCAAAGAAGCAGTGGCTGGAAATGAGAAAATAAGCTGAATTTTCAGGAGTGAAAGCAGTTAACAATGGAAACAATTATTCTGAAAAGCTGATTCTCCATTAGATGAAGACTCTATGCCTTTTTGAATTAGAACTTTTAGCCATGCAAAAGTTATGGAACAAGAAAAACCCCAGAGATTAACTAACTTGTCAGACTAGACTTTCTCTTATTTTGAACTTTGTAAATGTGTAAGAAGAAAAGAAACAACCTACTTGGGTTTAAAGCATACTTTCAGTTAGACTTCATGCATAGCATTATTTATTAAGTTTAAAAAACGTAAAAGGAGATATGGTCAGCAACTCTTTTTTGCTTAGACTAAATTTCTGCTAATGTGTACAGCCCACTTCAAAGTTGGCCTTCAAGTAGTAAAAGACAGTCTAGCAAAAAAAAAGGACTTGCTCAGTATATAATTTTTAGGAAAAGGTTTTAATTTTATTGGCTCATGTCCAATTTTATGTGGACTGAATGTTATAGTAAAATCTAATAGGCTGAATTTTAAAGTCTTAGTGCCTTATCAGCAATGCTACAGTGTTACAAATAATCATGTTCCATGATATTCATGAGATGATAATTTTAAGTACAATTCCCACCTTGAAACTAAACCTTAATAGTTTGACTAGCAAAAATTACTCTAAATGTGATTGTGAAATTTGCATTAGCGAACTGTGGGAGAGACTCAGAAGTATCATTATTATATCTCCAAGCAACATGTACTTAATAGCAGAGTCCATTAACTACATTTATTTCCATGAACCCTTTCAGTAGAAAAAGGTAAAATGTAGCCATTAAGATTTAATGGAGATAAAAAGTGTCTAACCATGCCACACCTAATAAATCATCATTAAGACCAAAATGTCAAATAAAACTCAATTTTCATGGTCAAGAGACACTGGAAAAGAGTGGGGGTGCAATTTTATTTCAAATTAGCTCTTTCAGCAGACATCTGAATCTCTTCTTCATGTTTGAGACATATGTAGTCCTGTTCAGTGAAGGGAAATTAAAAATCAGCTAGTGTGACATAAGTATCAAATACTTCTCAGCTGAAGGGAGGGGGGTAAGCGTTAGGCCTGCTGATCCACTGAGCATTAGATCTGGTGCTATACAGAGAGCAAGAGAACAAGCAGAGGCTGAGGAAAGCTGGTTTTGTCAAGCTGCCCTGCTTTAAACTGAGTGCACGGAAAAATGCAGGCATCCCAGAGAGACTGTAGGACTGCATGGCTGCAAAGGGTCAGTGCTTGGAGGCTGAATGAATGACTAAATGCAATGCATCAAGTAGTTGTGCCTCACCATCCTCTGGGATTCATGTGATCTCAAGGAATACAGCATGGTAAAACAGTCCTGCAACAGCTCTTGGTTTCAAAGAGCTTCTGCATCAACTGCTTGAATGGTTCTTGGCACAGCAACAAGGTCTCGGGGTTATGCTGTCCCACTAACTCTTAACTACTCTTAACTATCAGCTTTAAGATTCAGGATCATAGAATGATAGAATAGTTTGGGTTAAAAAGAATCTTAAACCAGTTCAACTCCCCCCTGCCATGGGCAGGGACATCTTCAACTAAATCAGGTTGCTCAGAGCCCTGTCTAACCTGACTTTGAGTGTTTCCAGGAATGGAGCATCCACCACCTTCCTGGGGAACCTGTTCTAGTGCCTCACCACCCTCATCATAAAAAGAATGTTGCCTTATCTCCAGTCTGAATCTACCCTGTTTTAGTCTAAAACCATTACCCCTTGTCCTGCTGCAACAGACCCTGCTACAGAGTTTGTTCCCATTTTTCTTACAGGCCCTTCAGGTACTAGAAGGTGTTCTAAGGTCTGGCTGGAGACTTCTCCAGCCTGAACAACTCCAGCTCTCTCAGCCTGTCTTCATAGGAGAGGTGCTCAAGCCCTCTGCTCATCTTTGTGGCCCTTCTCTAGATATTACCTGCTTTCCTGTCTTTCCATCCAGTAAATTTTAGCAACTGGACTGTTTCCTCTTAAAGAACATGTGTTTAGGAATGTGAAGACTGAGAGAGGTTTGAGTATTTTTGTTCCATGGTTAATCCATGTCTGTGAGCACGAGCTGCCTTAAATGATGCAAGTATTGACCCCCCTCTAAGTCATTAATGATATCCTGTGTTTAAATAATGACAAATAATGAATCAAACCTGCTTTTATTCTCATAGTGGAAAATTGGTTTATTTAGGATACATTCTTTTTAGTGTAGCTGACTGTGTTAATACAGTTGTTGACCTTGTATTTTTAATTGTCAAGCTCCTTGACAGGTACACTCTAATTACATGTCCCCACAGTGCCTGGCACATTGAAGACCCTGTTTTGGAGGGTGTCTAATGCCTGTCTTTCAAGAAGAATAAACAGACACTGCCTAGAGGTTGACCTGGCCTGGGGGGTGGAAGGAGAAAGCGGAATGCGCAGCTGAAGTCATGTCATTTAAGTGGTACTTAGAGGGCCCAGTCACAAATCTATTCCAGATTATAGACTGGATTTAAGAAACTTTAAAAAATCAGTATCAGTGTAAGTATGCTAGTTGGCAGAGATGCACTAGCAGGTGAGACACTGCTCTGAAATCATGTTTACAGCAGTTCTGGTTTCTTTCAAGGGTGTAGGAAGAGACAGAGTTGTGCTGTCACTGCCTTTATAAGTAAGCATCTCTCCATATCTGTCAAATACAGAAATCATGCTGTCTGAGTCTGTAAAGGGCCTGCAGGCTCCTCATCTCTCTTGCTGGTGGGAGCTTTGAACAAGGCAGTGACTTGCCACTGCATATTGCCTCTACAGGGGGTTTGGAATCGAATACATGGTGGCACAAAAATAGTTATGTATTTTCACTTGGCACACAAACTTTTATAAAAAGAAGAAATTATTGAGCAACTTCTATTTGGTACATTTGACTGTTTACAAGAGACATGCCACAGGACACCAAATAATACAGATGTATGAGCACTTTGATGTTAAGAAGGCTTGTACAAATGCAGGGGCAAAATGCTCTAAAAATTCTGCTAAATGTATATCAGTACTCTCTGGATTTTCATCATCCTTTTACAACGTACCAACATCTCAGCATCACCTTTATTTAGAAAAAAATGCATAATAGTCTTGGTAGAAACTTAACATTCCAGGCTGTCCTTAAACTTCTTCTAATGAGCTTGTGAAGAGGGGGAATCTGCGATTCTTCACACTATTCTTGGGGCATTTTTGTGAGGATCTGGGAATAAAAGTCCTGACTCAACTGCCAGACCAACTGGCATTTTTCAAAGGAAGCTGTGATATGCATTCTACATCCAAGTACTTTCATACCTTAGTGAGAAAGATGGCTTCTTTTTTAATGAGATCTAAACAGTATATTATGTTGTCATTTGCAGATAACAAGAGAGATGTACTAGTTTGCTTATCCCATATTTTGGGGAGAGGATCTGTAACCACATGGCTTCCATTGTAAGCAGGTGTTTTGATTTAAAAAAACTCACAACTGAGGACTGCAGATTATGTGAACACAAGAAAAGAAAAAACTGTTAGAATATATGAAGTTAAAATAAGAATTTAATGGTAGCATGGTCAGACATTCCCTGGCAAACATTGGTATTCATAAAAAATACTGCTTTCATTTGAGTCATTTGAGTAGGTGTGAGTGCTTAGTAGGACTGAACCTACTCTTATAAAAAATACTATGTTGAAGAACAATATGTATCTTCAAAGCATGCTAGCAGATGTAGATAACTGATGAGAGACAAGAAAGACAAGTGCAAACACATCATTCAGAAATAAGTGTTGTTTAGCTCATGGGAGGTGACAACACTTCATATCCTTTTTTTCCCCTTTTTTTATTTATTAATATATGCATAGATATATCATATTTTATATAGTGTTCTATGCACACAAGGTAACATTTATAGGTGAGAAATGCCTTGTACAAAGTTCAAAGTCAAAATTAAAATGCTTTAATATAAATTAATATATATAAATATGTGTACCATATGTGTTCCTATAATATAGTTATGTTTGAGTTCTCCATGTTATATAATCTTTGCTCTGGGGACATGCATAAGGTAGGATTCTGAAACTAAATATTTCATGTTTACAGAAAAATGTATTCACTGTTAGTGGGATGTGGGGGCCCTTGGCAAATGCCCATTAAAAAAGCTATTAAATAGCTGGAGGCAGGGAGGGGAAGTAAATACTCAAAGCTTTCTGAAGGGCTTTTGCCCAGAATTGTTCCTGTTAAAAGAGGCAGGCAAGCATCAGCTGGCTTAAATATTAACCAAGCGACTTCAGAAAATTCTTAAGTAAAGAAGGAAATAGTGTGAAAAGAAGTATAAAAGAAACAGAATCACAGAATGGGTCAGATTAGAAGGGACCACTGTGGGACATCTGGTCCCACCTCTGTGCTCAATCAGGATCATCCCAGTGCACATGGTACAGGGTTGAGGCCAGACAGTTCTTGAATATCTCCAGTCATGGAGACTCCACAGCCTCTCTGGGCAATGTGAAAATGTGTAACAGGAGACAGAGAGCTATGAGTGAAAACAGATGACTGTCAAAATGCTATTTTGACACTGTCATAAGTCACCCCTCTGGCATCACACCTCTGCCTCAGCCAGCAAGAGCAGCCTCCCTGCCAGATACTGTGAGCTGCCTCCCCACGAAAGGGCAGGCAATGGCATGGGCTGGGACAAGCAGGGACCACTGCCCAGGTTTGTCCTTGCATGTGATAGGGGCAGGGAGCTTGCAGGGAGCTGCACAGGTGCACATAAAACTAGAGAACCTGCATCTTGTTTCAGGAGGGTGTGCCAGGAGAGGAACCTGCATTCCCAGGAGAGGGAGTGTGTGCGTTTCACCCACACATCCTGTGGGAAGAGGCAGATGTGCATAGAACTCTCTGCATGTGAGCGTCATTAGAGCTCTTTGGGATCAGTTATTAGAAGGATGTTTCAAAATCTGTAGGTGTTTATTAGCATTTTGTAAAGTCTGTTTTTATCTGTTATAATTCTGATACTGATCCTGATCCTGACTTCATTGTTCACTGATGGCAGGTTAATTATGTGTAGTTTCACATCCACAGTTATGTTGGTGAAGGGAAACAACCTGAAAGTGCAATGGTACAAACACAGGTGAGTGCCAGCTTGGTATTGGTAGTAGGTGGCACATTGATAACCTTCACAAATCCACAACCTTGGACTTCTGTTGAAGGGGAGTTACAGAGATAACGGTTTCAGACCCTTCTCAGCACAGCTACAAAACTTACCAAAGGGCACTCAACATGGGTGGTGATGTGGGAGGTTGGATAGACTTTAGAAAGATAAAAGTCACTGTGCATGTAGTGCAGCGCTGGCTGTTGCCAAGGGGGGTTGTGGGGTCTCGGTCCTTGGAGTTTCCAAGACTTGGCTATACAGAACTATGACTGACAAGATCTAACATCAGTAAATCAGTAAACCATTTTGACCTACGTTTAATTGCTCGGAGTGAAGCACTGAAGGTTTTCTTTGAAACAGTAGTTAAAGACAGAAATGGAGAAAGAATTTAGAGGTGGGTTACATATTGACTACCTGCACAGAACAGCGTGTGAGAGGTAGGTGACCTGTGGAGTTCTGCTCTGGTCAATCACGTGTGGATTTTAATATTTTGTGTATAAGAGGGACTGTGAAATTCACTAATGAATTAAGGTGACAGTCAGCAACTGTGAGAGAAAGCTTGGGATTTTAGAAAGCAAGACGTCAGCTGTGGATTTGAATAAAAGAACTAGGATGAAATTTAAAAGTTTGAGCTAGTAAAAAGCTCAAGATTATAGTTGGTCTGACAGATTAGTGGCAAGAAATTCTGATACGTGTTGGAAGCTCATCAGGTGGATATGTGGTGAGTTCAGGATTTTAATTAATTTTGTGGGTTTAATGTTAACACAGGTGAATCACAGTGACCATCCGTGTGACTGCTTTTAACTCATGTTACCTGAGTGCCAGTGAAGGAAAGCTACCTCACATTTGCTGAGCAAGGTGTGAGTGGCTGGGCTAATGTCCATGTGCAGAATGTGTTAAGCTCCTATAACATCATGATCTGTCTCAGCCCCAGCTGCATGAGGTACCGTGAGTTATTAAGGTTTTGTAGTTGTGAGCAAAGGAGCATTGTTCTAGATATATAAATGCAATTTTTATATTCAATTTATTCAATATGTATAAATATCTCAAAGGCGGGTGTCAAGAGGATGGTGCCAGACTCTTTCCAGTGATGCCCAGAGACAGGATGAGGAGCAATGGCCAGAAACAAAAACACAAGAAGTTCCACCTCAACATGAGGAAAAATGTCTTTACTTTGAGGGTGGCAGAGCACTGGAAAAGGCTGCCCAGGGAGGTTGTGGGGTCTCCCTGTCTGAAGCCATTCAAAATCCAACTGGACACATTCCTGTGTAACCTGATCTAGGTGACTGCACCATTGCAGTTGGACTGGATGATCTCTAGAGATCCCTTCCAATCCCAACAGTTCAGTGATTCTAGGATGTATGAAAACATATTTTTTGCAGATTTAGCATTAGTACTATTGCGTGACTCACTCATAAAATCTGGGAAGTGTGTTCGCAGCTTTGGTCACCCAGAAGGTTGAACTGAAAGAGATATGTACAGAGGGTGACTAGTAGAACAATAAGGGGAATAAAGAGCCTGTTTTCAGGGAAGGAACGAGAAAAAACATAGATTTATGAGCACAATGAAGCCTGAGATGACTCTAAATATTAGGACTGTAAATACTAGGGAGAGAAAGAAGCTATGTGAAAGCTAAAGGATGAGATTATGACAAGGACATGAAAAAACTATGAGAACTGGCCCTGAATAGTGGTTAAATGTAGAAACAGCTTAAATGTTGAGTTTCAAACAACTGGAATTAATGTAGTCACCAAAATCTAAATTGTTAAGAAAGCACTGGATCACTGCATCAAGGGGGTCTGTATGATGATGGTTTCCTGGGTGATTACGGGCTGAATTTGATGACCCAAGAGATACTGGATCCACTTTTCTGTTTCAATGGCATTAGTACTGATATTAGGGTCAGGATTACTATGTTATTGTATCTGTGTAAACCAACTTCAGTAAAGGCTTCTTATTCTTTAATTCTTCCTGTGTTTAAATAAGAATGTGTTCAGTTGAGGTAAACCCAGAAATTACTCATATTGAATTTATTTATTGTTTCTTGTGTGTGTGAACTTCTGATATATAAAGGTAACATAACAAAGAGCCTTTTGTCTTTTATTCAAGTGGAAAGTGTCAGATGAAGGTTAACAAAGTTGTTTTTGTTTGAGAAAGCAGGAACAAGTAATCAGGTTATGTCATTTTCCTATTTCAAATTAAAATACAAAAAAATAATGAAATACCAAAGTTAAATGGTTACTGGCAAGGCTTTCTCTACTTTTCCATTCCTGTTCTCTATTTTGACCTTAAATGGCTGTCATGCTAATGGATTATATGTTGATTTTTTTTTTTTAGTTTTTCCTGGATAATGCTGTGATAGCTTTTCCCTCAGTTCTTAATTCATCAAATGCAAGTTTTCCTAATTCGAGTACTCAGACACGGTGGTGTATACAAAATAACTGTTTTTTCCTACCGGTAAGTTCATTTTACATTTCTTTGTTTGTTTACAACAATTACATTTAATTGACTCTTACCAGATCTGCTTGAAGTTAAACACCCACCCGTTTTTAAGAGTGCAGCAAAAGCTTGATTTTTTTTTTTTTTAGTCAGCTGCAACTGCATTTGAAGTAAGTGGGAAGTTAAATGAAATTAGTACTTCTGAAAATAGAGGTTTTAATGAATGTCAGATTAAAAAAAGCAGGAAACAGAATAATAACAAGGAAGCTTAACTCACCCGTGCTAACACACGGCAAGATATCAGGATAACACACAGCATCTGCAAAGCAGACTGTGCACTGAAAGCCAGGCTAGGCTGCTGGCTGGTTTCTCAAGGACCAGTGGCTGACCTGAAAATATTCACCATTTTCATCACTGACAGTAAGTGTGAAATTGTCATTGCATATGACAGAGGTGGGGTGAGAGTGGTGGAAAAAATGTCTCATGTACCACCTATATAAACTGCTTAAAAGATCTGAACTGATCTGAAGAAGATGTCTTAGTGTGAACAAAAGCACAATGGCACATGCAAGAGGAGGGGGAAGGACATTCCTGCAAAAAAGTGGGAACTGTGTCCTAGAGAGCAGTGATTCTTAAAAGGATTACAAAAGACCTGCAGTTGAAAATAAAAGCCATATATTGTGTCAAAATAGGTCAGCTGGGTTTGGATGAATAAGCTGGTGGCAGCAAGAGGAGAAGGGAGATTATTTTATCTCTATGGTGAAATAATGAGACCATTACCAAAATTATGTGTCCTGATTTCCACACAATAGATTTTACATGAAACAGCTATTCACTGTGTCAAACCAAACAATCCCAAGTACATACAAAAGTAAGATGTTAATTATGTATAGAAATGTCCTGGAAAAACCCAGTTGCAGTAACTGCAGCACTTACAGATTTTCATCATCTTCCTTGTAAGGTACAGTGGAGTCTTAGTTTTGTTTCTCATTTTCAAATTTAGCTAACTAAATACCACCAGGTGTGGATAGGAGGCTATGTCTACTTTTGGCTCTGATATCAAGTTGTCCTTGTTCACAAAGGAATTGTGCAGTCCTTCTCCCATCCTCTGCACTTGTTCACACTTACAAGCATGAGGAAATAAATTGTTTCAGTGCTTATTTATATTTGTTTGCTTCTTTAGTTAGCAGGTTTTCTAGTCATCTTCTTTTCTATTTCTTGTTACACTTTTCAACTTTTTGAAAGGTATTTTGTTGTCTTTTTTTCCTCCAACAAGCATCTGAAGGACATAGTTTTCATAAATTTATACTTACTATTATGATTCAATCTGTTGTTCTTAAAAAAAATCTTATGCCTTTCTTTTGTTTGCTTTCCCATGTATGACTATTTGTCAACTCCTCTCATGATTAGCACAATTCCAGCAATACAGGATTTGTAGCTTTTAAAGTATTAAAACACTTTCATCTAAGAAAATTTGTCTTTGATAGATTGGCATAAAAATTATGTTAAAATTTCACTTCTGACAATAATAAATGAAAAATTTAAGTTAGATAAAAATTTTAAAAGCTTTAAACATCCTCAAACATTGTTTTCATCATCAGACACTGCATATTTTAGCTTGAAAAAGCTATAAATTCCTTTTGAGTTGCAACTTTTAATATTTTTTTTTAAATCTGGGAATAAAATTTCTCTCTCTTCGCTGTATAAGATATTGAATACTTAAGCTGACAAATGTTTGTTTCCTTAAATTAAAAAATTGTTATTTTGAATCTGTGTATTAGGTTTAAGCTTTATTCATGTCGATAAGCTTCATGTGATTTATGATATTGGACTTGACATCTATTGACTATGTCATCTAAAATGAGTAAATAAGAGCTTCAGGAATTACTTTAGCCCCAGCTGAATTAAGTTCATTTTGAAGTAAAGCAATTAATTTTCCCCCTTTTCTACCCCTCAAAATAAATTTTTTGATGGTATAGCTTGCTTTTATAAAAGACTAAGCAAAGATTCCTCAGTAAATTATAAGGACATTTTTGTGTTTAGTTTTGTTTAGTTCTGCTATGATGTTTCAGTAGTTTCCATGTGATAGAAATTGATGTATATATCTGTTCCTGGGACAAAATAGAGTTTGGTGTCATTGCTGCCACCTCCACATGTTAAATAAATAAAAATTATACTGACATCTAAAAGATGCAGTTATGTAATATATTTTATTTGACTAGGAAATTTTTTTATGAAATTGCTTTGTCCTCAGGTTTTTCTCTAGAGACCTATGGGAGTACAATTCCTTCTTACTTCAGTAAAGATCTTTAGACCCACAGAACTGTAGGTCTTAATATTTAAGAGAAGAGACCAAGTGCACTGGGCTGGATCCTGTGTGTACTACACTGGTGCAAGGCACCAGATCTGTGATCCCAGGAAGAAAGGCACTCAGACTCTGTAAGGTATTGGTTAAAATACCCTTTATTTGAGCTAGCAGAAGAAGGAAAAAGAGGATAGATGGAGTTCTGCCCATTCAGATGCTGAAAACCTTGACATGTACAGCATGAGGTGCAGGTTCTGTCTGTGGGGAGGTTACCCAGCATCTTCCTCTTTTAGGCAGTTTGAGAATTTTCTTAAAAGGCAACATTTCTATTCACTGCTTCAGCTCTCAGACAAAAATGACATCCATGAGAACTTGCCGTTGCATTGTTGGATAAAGCCAAGGCCGCAGAGGTGGCATCACACTGGTGGGAACTGCCTGAGGCTCCTGGGTTGTGACAAGTTGGCTGCGCTGGCTGAGGTTATCTTGTGGCACGAGGCAGACCAGGGGCCTGCCCCTGCTCAGCTTCCCTGCTGTGTGGATTGCCAAACTCTCCAGATCTCCAGGATCAGTCTGCATTCTTAAATGTGTGGCTGTGCCACCCTTCTCTAATCCATCAACACTTGTCAGAAATCTTAGCTGAAATTTTCAATCTGTTCTATGTATTCCTATGGGACATTGTCAGAGACTGTTCCACTTGAAAATTTCTGGGTCTTTCAAACAGTATCTAGTTGTGGATTCAAGACCGCCTTTGCTTTTTTCCTTTTGGAAAACTGATTCCAACAGGAGAATGCCTTATTGACTCAAAAATGGATACTGCTATTTTTATGTAACACTGAATTTGGAGTGTGACCTCCTCTGAAATGCAGCCATCAGAGAAGTTTTATTTTTCAGGGATTCTGAAAAATAGTTCTATCTATTTCTTATTTCAGCCAGAACTTAAAGCAAATTACAGTAGCAGCAGATTGAGGTGGCAGATCACTTCTGTCTGATGGGTACTGTGAAAATTATTCTTCTTAGTGATCCTCCAGAATTAGTATACAGTGATTCAGGTTCTGTCAAAAGTACTGCCATCAACAAGTCAACAGTAGTCTGAAAATAGCACATCTAGAAATAGAATGCTTTGTAGGTTCAGAAAAGAAACTTCCTTGCAAGGTGCAGGACTGTAATTTACAGGAAGCATTTCTGGCAAAGGTGGTGCATATTAAAGACTAAGATAATGATTCTAGTGATTATTCCTCTTTTAGCAATAATTTTGATGCTCTAATCAATTTCCAGAAGGTATCAAGAGAAAATATTTTTCCAGGAATTTTACTTCAGCCATACATATCTTTGTTGATATATATGACAGAAAAGAAAAGGCTTTTTTTTAGCACTGGAATGTGTTCTTACATGGTTATTACTCCACAGGATTTGGCAGAAGGATTTTTTTTATATTTGTATTATGAATAGGCCCTGTTAATAGCTTTGTATTTTCCTCTCCTAGCTGTATTTCTAGAGTCTGTAAAATTGCACATCTATGAGGTTCATAACAATGTATTGCATCAGTTTACAGTAACTGCAGATAAGGCAATGAAATTGTTTTCAGACCTTCAGGCATTTTACCTTGACCCTAATGCTATCAAGACATACATGGTAATCGATGGACTGAAACATGAATGTTGAACAGTGGAACAGGAATAAATCTTGTGTCACTCTGCTGGCAGTAAACTCCTACATTAGATTTCAACAGCAGCAGTGGTATCCCACAAATGCAGATGAGTAAATCAAGTGTCAAAGGGTGAAAATTACGGAGCATAAATTTATTTTTATTGGCTGTCTATAAACCATAGTGTCCCAGAGTGTGATAGATTGCACACTTCAGTGGTCAGTTAATCAATAATTTCTTTTTAAACTAGCCTGAACATTTTATTATGCATGATTTCCTACTCAAGAGCCAAATTCTAAATATTTTCCATTTGATTTCTCTTTGCCAGTATTTTATATACAGCTGCATATTAGGGCTCATTTCCTGTTCTGTTTTCCTGAGGATAAATTATGAGTTGAAAATGGTAATAATGTTGATTGCACTGGTGGGCTACAATGTTATCCTTCTGCACACTCATGGGCCCATGCTGGATGACTACAGCAAATTTATGTATGCAATGGCACCTCTTAGAAGGTAGGTGGCTAACTCCAGTCTTTCTGAAATTAAATACTACCTATGGTAGTTCTTATGTCATGGAACATAGGTGTTTGGCTGTGTAATGTGAGTCACAATGTAAAATCATCATCATGCTGCAGTTGATAGTTGATTTAATGTCCCACCTCAGAGCATTAGAATAAAGTAAGTCTGGACAAGGCATGTAAGGCACAGACTATAGGAAATAGAGTATGGTGTAATTTGCATTTTTGTCACAGAGGACATTATAAAGAAGTTCATCATCAAGTGTGTTAAGGCTTCAGGCTGCACATCATTAAGGCTTTTAGAGCATATTTGCTGCAAGCCAAAGAAAGTCAGCTTCCCCAGAGCTAGTACATGGTCTTAAATCTTTACAAATGCAATCTTAGCAATTGAAAAAAATTCATAGACCATCAGTTGGGATCTTTTTTTTTTTTATTTTATTTTGCTGTGCTTTTGCATTTGTATCTTAAGTTTTTGGTGAGATTGCTGAAATCTATGTTACAGGTGATAGTATGTAATAGCAAAATTATGACTCCAGTTCCAGCTATTGCTGTGTAAAATAATTTTTGGACAGCTGTACTTTCTATTGCATTTTCAAAACAAAGAGGTGATTTATCTTCTTTGTAGGCCAAGTGTATGGCATATGCCACACCAGAAAGTCTGGATATTCAGAGTATAGGTTCAATATAATTTTTCCTGTGCTGTAACAATCATGGAAAAGGATCTCAATTGAAAAATTTTTAAATTGTAGGTTTTCTTTGCACTTAAATCTAAAGATTAAATGGCAACAAACTCAGGTCTTTGTTTCCATTGCATTAGTGGAAAGGGTATGTGTGTGATGGTATGGAGAACAAGAAGATGGGTTATATTGGGCATGTGCTTCTGGCAGCTTTGATTTTGTCAGTCAAGCTCTGTGTATGTTGGTATTTTCCTTCCTAAATCTCTCACCAAGGTTCTTGTTTCAGTGGCATGAGTAGGAGAGTTCTGGTGTTAACTGTTTCCCATTACCTCGAGGGACTTTTGCCAAAAGAGAGTTTTTAATAAACTCTGTACAAGATCTAGGTTGTGCCTTCTGTAATTCTCAGGTGAAAAGGTATCTTGGGAGTTAGATGCTGTAGTTTCTGTTTCTTCATGTTAATTGGATATGGTTGAGCTCTCCACTATGGAAATAGTGTTATTGCATTAAAAATTTATTTTTATTCTGCTTGTATAGAATAAGCCACAAATGCCCTCCATTTGTAAGTAAACAAGGATATTATTTTTACTAAATCTTCATTTTATTATTGGACTTCAAAATGTAGGCACATTTGCACAGAATGTAGTAGAAATAATTAAAGCTACACAATACAAATAATGATATTTCATTAAATAATAAAGCATATAATATTTGAATGGTCTTAGTTTACATACCAGAAATAGTATATATAAATTTTGGTCTTATTTTTGTGCTTGAAGTAATATTGGTTTAACTTTTGAGCAGCCAGCTTTACTTATGTTTTTATTTTATAGGCCAGGAATACTGAAGGACCTGAAGACAATGGGCTCAATTTCCTTGTTCATATTCTTCATCACATTACTGGTTTTGGGTAGACAGGTAAGATGCACACTTCTCTTCATCTGCACCCGTGGGCACAATGCCAGCTGCCACACACAGCCTTGTCACCTCAAAGAAACACCTTTGTCCCATTCTGTCCCATACCCTTGCAAAGGACCATCAGGAGCACCTGTAAAACTATTTTCTTTATTACCTTCCAATATGTCCTTAAAATTCACCAATAACTATCATTGAGACATTATGCTGATAGTGTGCTGTGACTATTGCTTGTCATTCTGACCGATATTGTCTCGTAGCTTCCTGGTTTGCTCCCATCTGTCTGCATCCATCTGCTGCCTCCCTGGTTGCTTAATTGCAAACTATTTTCTTCACAGTTATTACAATTTGATGCAGACACAGAAACAATATAGCATGCACACAGAATTGTACCACATGCTGAGGCCACAGTTGCACTAAAACTGTGACCCAACAGGAAACTACCCTTTTTATTACCCAGTTGTGCTTTTTCAAAACAAATGTGATGTCAATGGTCTTGCCCTGTACTAAGCTGGGGGAAGATGCAAGGGCAGTTCTTTCTCTAAATCCTCAGGCCTGTACAGGATTCATGGCTAAAAGCTGCAATCCCAGCCCATTGTGCCAGGAACAATGCAGTGAACAAGACAGGGCTCTGAAATGGAAGAGACAATCCATGTGAAATCTCATGAACAGCCTGTGCCTTCACAGAACTGCAGCCTTGGCAAGGATTTTATCCCAGACTGTCCTTAAATCATTCATTTACATTACAATACCTCAGAACATAATGACTCTCATTTAAATTGCCATGCAGGTTACTACACAAAAAATTCTTCTCTGGCAGTTCCCGCAGTACTTATTGTAGTGAGGATCCTCCTTCTTGATTGAGAAATAACATTCTCCATCTGCCTTGTTACCTGCAGTACATTAGAGTTTGTTCCTTTGAGGGTGGTGACAGGGTGGGTCTAGAGCACAGCCACTTCCACTCAGAAAGAGGGATAAGTTCATCACATCTGTGGAGAACCTTTAGTCCCTGTCAACCAAAGCATCAGATGGAGGCAGTGGGTGTAATACCATGAATAAAGGAGAGAAGGAATATCATCTTCACTGGGAAAGGACAGATTTCTTTGTGGCTTCAGTCACATCAACAAGAAAGTTTGTTTTGTCTTCGAGTCTTCATTTTCAGAGCTGTAGGACCAGGATCCTTGTCATGATACCACGTATTTGTAACTCTTCAGTGTTCTCCCTTTGATTTTTCTGCTAATTTATTCTCCCTTAAAGAAGGAGGAGAAAAAAACTTATGCATTTCCAAACACTCTAAAGCAAAGTCTAAATATTACTGGAAAATATTATGAACTAATTTTAATATGTACTTGGCATAAGGCCTGCCATTTTAAATTACTGTTGGTGATGTTGATTGGTAGCAAATTCTTGGAAAAAGAACAGGGGAGGAAAATAACCTGCACAGAGTGACCTTTCCAGGGACATATACTTCCCACCTTCTGCCAGCTGGTGTTTCTGTGGCCGTGTTTAATAGCTATTGGCTGTTACACTTTCTGTTTCGCTGTCTGATCCCTTTTTAACCCATTTTATCTTCCTGGGCTTCCAAACACTGATAATGAATTTCACAGTTTGATAAAAAGTCATGTGACAGTGTCTGTCTTTTTGCCCTTAAACTTCCTGTTTTCTATTTTCATTGAGTGGCACTTGCAGGACGCTGTTGAGCCATCTAGGCAGTGTAGGCAAAGTCAAATTCTTTGTTACCCTTCTTCCGCAGAGGGTAATGTGCAAGTAATTTCTCTGTTAGTTATTGCACCTTTTACAGATAATATATATTTTTTCTTCTTTTGATATCTGATTATTTAAAAAATGCTAAAGATAATAGCCCTGATGAAAAGGGTGGTCTTTCCACTTCTCTTAAAATGCCATTGGTGCCTCTCTGTCCCCAGGGTGAGTAACCAAAAAGTTCATCCAAACAAAAAGTGGATACTTTCGTGCAATCCTAGCTCTGTGAACCTGCTCACCACTGGTCAGAGAGATGCCTGTCCTCGTGCAAAAGCAGAGGTAGGGAATAAGTGCCTCTGGTTCAGTGGGGATGAAGAGAGGGAGAGTTAGTATATCATTACATGTTTTATGAGCCTATTTAATTCTCCTAGCTGCACAGATAGCATCACTGCTAGAAGAAGCAGGCCTTCCCTCAGCTGCTCATTTTTATCCTTGTGTCTTCTCATTTGTACTGGCACAGCTTGCTGTGAAGATGTATAGCAGATGAAAAGAAGCAAATGGTCAGGCTTAAAAATTAACCCTGCAGAAATGGTTGGTTTTGAGCCAGATTTATATTCAAGATTTAAGACATGGCCACAGCAATGCATGTGCCAAAAGAATGGGAGTGAACAGACAAAAGTGAGGTGGAGAAAGCAGAACTGCTTTTTTTTTGATGGCCTTGCCAGCATAGGCTCCAGCCATTTCCTGATGCTGAGATGAAGAGACTCATTTGATCCTGCATCTATATCCCAAGATATACTTGATAACAGGCTGGCAACAGGCAGATGGTGTGTTGAGAATGGCGACTCTTGCACCCTTCCCAGGAGAATCCACATTGGATTGGGCTTGACTGTGTAAGGAGTGTGCTCACATAAACACTATTGAGTACTAAATCTCTCATATGATCTGCTTTGAATTACCAGTATTGACACAGCCTGTGAATTCCTTTCTCAACAGTACCTAAAATAATATGTATCTTGTTACTCTGTAGGCTGGCTGTATATTTTTTCCAGGATTGCTTATATTGTAGTTATCTACACTGAATTTCATTGGTAGTTTTACTGCTGAGGTGCTTATGGCAGCTTCTTTCAGCTGTAAAAACTGTTTCTTTGTTGTCTCTGTTCTGTTTTTTAGTGAGCATTTATTCTCTGAGGGGATTCTTCTCTTCTTGAACAATGTAGTATTTTCAAGAGCCTCTTCTGAAAGAATCCAATGAAAACTTATTTCAAATTTCACTGCTAGTTTTTACTTCTTTGTAGTAGATGGAGGCATGTTTACAGAAAGTGTCAACTCTTCCAGTTGTCTCAGCTTTAGCCAATATGTCTAAATAGCTCTTTTCCTTAGCATTCATTGTTTTTTTTACAAAGTACCTTGCTCTATTGTTCCTGCTTCTTTTCCAAAGACTTGCTTTATACCTTTACCATTTGTCAGGTCTCTAACACTCTGTCTGTTTTGAATGATCAGGATATCCACCACAACTTTTATATCATGCAAACAAACAAAAAAAAAAAAACAAACCACACAATTCAAAGTAAGTTAATAAGCTAGTGCAAGTCTGATATGAATTTTGAAATATGATATGCTGAATTTCTAATTTCAAAGCAAATTGTAGAATACATTCTGATTTATTTTTTCTGATTTCTGAGTTCTCTTTGCCCTTTTTTGTAGAAGCCTAAATTTAATTCCATAAACAATAAAGTAGTAAATAAATTATCAGTTTGATATTAGCTTTTAAAGAAGACACATCTTTTTGAAAACTTCCCTTAGCTACCACCTTTTCTTCTCAATACAAAGTTGGTACAATGCATGAATATCTAATTTCAGCAGGCATCCACTTTACTTTTGTCAATTTATGCCAATAATTTTGATATCCCATGGTTTTATTGGATTTTTTTCTGCATGAATACAGTTGGTGGCTTTTGAATTTACCATCTATGTGTATTTATATTTAGACATCTAAGTTCTTGGATGTATAAATATCTAACATAAGCATAAAAAAGACATTCTAAAAAATTGACTGCATGTATTTTGCATCAAGTGGACAGTTCTGAAAAAACCCTGTTCATGACCTCAAGCTTTACAGTAGTGATAATTACCATTTAATACAGGCCAAATGACAGGAGAACAATAATCCTATTTCTGAGTTCCTGCAGAAATCTGTTCTTAGGTTCCCTGTACCTTTATGATTGTTTGTACAAGTATGTAAGTTTCTGCCCACTCTTCATTTGCTTATAATTTGTAAATATCCTTTAGTAACATATAATTATTTAAAATATCCAGCTTGTTTGTTTATTTGATATTCAAAGTCCAGATTTCTGACGCAGCGTGATCTGTTCTAAGATGTCAAGACCCCTTTTACTTTCAGAAGAATGTTGCCTTTGAGTCAGAAGAGCCAGAATATTTCTTTTGCAGTGCACTTGAGGTCTGCATTCTGTCTTTAGTAGTGCAGGTACCAGCACAAAGAGAGTCGGTTAACAAGGACTTCATGTTATGGATGTTCTCTTTCAGTTTTTTAATTAAATATCTAAATAGTACCTGGCCCTTATCAACCAATTCAAAGGAAACCTGAGCGTATTTCTCTCTATGCATTTAAGTGGAGGAATCATTTTCCTCTTAACTGTTTTTTCATCCTACAAGTATTTGGCAGATAAAGTTTTTGCTTCACCAGTTTTTACTTTCATTGCCTTTTAAAAGCTTGCCAAATCATTTTAATACCATCTAATTTCAACTTCTGCTCTTATCTTTGACCATGATCTCAATAGAATATCTATGAATCATTTTGAGTCGTGACAGCCACTGTCCAGTCAGAAGGACTACTCTCATTTTTTATGTGAATGCTTACTGACTGCCAATAACACTAGCTAGCATTTTTAGGTTTTTCTATAATAAGATTGCCATCGTAATCATATTCTCCTGGTTAATAACATAGTCTTTATTGAGATTACCTGATAGTGTTAAACCATTAGACTACATTGAAATAGCTCTTGATTTTTATCAGCTCAAATGAGATAGGCCAGAGGAGGCTTCACTGTAGAAATAATGCCATAGAATTTATGACAAAACATTGAAAATACTGAAAAGATGTGGAGAGAGCTCCACAAAAATGCAGTTTTATTAATTTTTCACTTTATATTGAAATTGGATCACAAAACATACTGACACTCCAAGAATGTTACACATTTTCATATAGTTCCAGGCATTGTTGTAGTCACTAGAAAGCTATTACGAAAACTCTGGGACAAAAAGAAGAGCAGGATAAAGTATTGCAGGAAGAAGTGTAAAAGCAAGCAACGAACCAACAAAAAGCAACTAACAAAACCAAAATTTATCTAGGTTGGCACAACTGACTGTGCCATTTTTGATAGTCTAATCATGATTTGATAAAACTGAATGTATATTAATAGGCTGTTTTCTTTTTGCCAGGTTGGTTGCATGATGTAAGCTCGAGCTGGTAAAAGTTAGGGTCTTCCTGAAATGCCCATTATTGTAACTGAAACACTACACTTAAAAAAATCACATTAAGTTGCAAAACTATAAATTGTTTCCATTACAATGTTTGATTTCTGGAATTAATTTCTACTAAAGTCTGAGAGTAGATAAATAAATCTTCCATTGTTCAAGGCAGCCTGCAACTTTTCTTATTTTCTCCTGGGCCTTTTTGTTGGATTTGATAAAATGTATGTCACATAGTATATGCTTGGGGTTTAACTTCAGTGGGATCTGGAATTACACTTGAATAGCCAAATAGTAGCATTGTAGGGGTTGTGTACTGTGCTTATTTTGTCTCTTAAACCTGTACTCCAGCAGGACAAGATGCCATTGTTTCTTTACTTCTGTGTCCTCTTGTAACAGAATGAATATTACTGTAGGTTAGACTTCCTGTGGAAGAACAAGTTCAAAAAAGAGCGGGAGGAGATTGAAACCATGGAGAACCTAAATCGGGTGCTTCTGGAGAATGTGCTTCCAGCCCACGTAGCTGAACACTTCTTGGCAAGAAACCTGAAGAATGAGGTCAGCTGTCTCTGTCTATACTCTTCTCTGTAAGAAAGCGGTGTATCCTGGAAATACCACTTAATGCTGTTTTGAACAGTAGGTCCTTACAGTGAAAATATAGATTTACAGTCACTTTCATTCCCCCTTTCCTTCCTGTAAGATTTTCTTTAGAGCACTGAATGCTTCTAAATGCCTTGAAATGAAAAGGTGAAATTTTCCTAAGTGGCAATGCCACTTTAACTATTGAAGGATGGTTCAAAAAAAGGTGAGGAGGAGGAAGAACAGAATGGATGAATTAGCACGAGTTTAATTTTAAATCTCATGCATTCAGAAACCTTTTCCTCCATGAGCAGAGTGGAGTTGCAACCAGGTTCTGAATTTTCTTCCGTTGACTGGAGAGCTTGTTTATTAGAGTAAAAATTAAATATTTCCCTCAACCAGTGGCTATGTTAATTCTGGAGAGATGTTCTGAACACTGAATTACCTGTTCACTGACTGCTTATTTACCTAATTCAAGCACCAGAAAAATCACCCAAAAGATCCATCTTTACTTTCTGGAAATTAGATCTGCTCCTAATATTCCTTTACAGTAATAAAAAAGCAAAAAAAAAATTATATATATATGTATAACCATTTAGAGAGAGTAACAGCTATAGAGATCTTAAATGTAAGAATTTGAATTACCTGTGCATACGAAATAATTGTTCCAAAACAAAAGAGGGAAGAGGGCAGATTTAGGGATTCATTTTTGATCTCCTGAGTGAAAATGGACAATGTCTTCCCTTTTACTGTGGTTTGCATTAAGCAATACTAATCAGTACTTCATATCAATACTTTAGTATTCTCTGCAAATATTCATTTGGTAGCTAACGTCAAATGAAAACTGCTGTGGGGCTCCTTTGAATGCAGTGAAGATTTTGGCTGGAAGCCAAGTTGACTCAGCTCCAGTTCTCAGTTTAAGGCATTAAATACAGCAAACCATCAGGAGATTGCTTTCTTGATTATGTGCTGCTCCACCTCAGCTCCCCAGCAGAGCAACACCATCTGCTTACCTTTGTATTGGCAACTGGATTTGTCTTGTCACCCCTCAAGATTCTTAAGTTGGAATGAGTTTAAGAACAGAAATTGTAATGTGCTGAGCTCCCCAACTCATCATGTCAGCTGAAGTAAAAATGATTTTACATGATTTTAATGGTATCCATTAAAAAAAAATAAAATCAAGTTGTTCCTTGTTTTGTTTTTTTAAACACAGTTTTCAAAGGTAGGCCCTTTCAAATCCCTGAAAGTATTCCGGAATATGCGTGATGTCTTCAGATTTGTTTCAATGTCAGCAAGGTTGTGTTGAACCTTAAAGAAAATTCTCTGTGCGTGTATGTATATACACCTAAAGATGTTAGGGCAGATTGTTTTCTCTGTCTGGATATAAAGTCAACAGATAGTACACTGAAATTTGTCCACATTTTGCTTAGTTGTAAACATTCAAGTTAGTGTAGTTTTACATATGTTCTTTTCTGTTTAAAACTGATTCTGAGATTAAGATAATGGATGAATATTCTGTTTCAAAATGCTACTTCCCTTAGTATTTTATGCATATAGCTGTATGGAGAAAAGGAAAAAGTGTGCTGCTGAAAAACAGGCAGAAGATATGAAAAGGGGAAAAGTGAGTGGATGAATGCTAACTGGGATCAGTGGGACTGTAGTTTCAGATGACCAGCAAAAGTTTTTTTATAACAGGAAATACATTGACTAATGCTAATACCCAAAAGCAAAGTTCCTTCATAGCAAATAATAAAGGTTTTTTTTGCCTTACCAGAACCTCTGGAGCTGTGATTCTGCTCATAGTCTGCATGCTGGATACAAGACAGGTTACTTTCTAATTGAGAGAAAGACAGGATCAAGTGTAAAATGAAAAGCAGGAAACTGGAACAGGATCAAATATATCTGCACCTGTCTTGTGCAGCTTTCTCCTTAATTCTCTTATCATTCAGATTCCCTATTAGTAAAAAGTGCTTGGGAGCTTTTGTGCTGCAAGCTAACTGGCAAATCCATTACTGAGCTACAGGATGGAGCTAGCACCCTACTTAGAGCAAAAATTCTGCCCCGGAGAAACTGACCACCATACCCTTTCAAGAGATAGAATTGCACCGATTTGCTTTCTCTATCCCAAGAACATCTTCAGGCACTGGAGATGAGGAGACAATAAAAGGAATATACTTGCAGAATTTCAGATGTTATTAAAGAGGAAAAAGAAAAGGATTGACTGCAAAGGACTGGATGATTTTATTTTTGTTAAAAGAAGAAAAGCTGTTCCTTCCTAGAATGATACTACATTTAATTTTCTGACAAACATTTTGGAGAGTACTGTTTCAAGAGAAGAACTCTCAGGAAAATTAACTGACTCAGTTGAAACATCCTTTATTGTTATGATCAAAATAAATTAGCTAGGGATGACTCCTTAAAATTCTCTAAAATTTATTGTGATAGTCACAATTAGTACTCATCTGGTTATAAATAGTGCTGTTTGTTGTTTCCATGATGGTGCTATATTATTGAGCATTAGTGGGGATGGATATTGCCCCAGTGTTAGACAGGAAGGAGGAATGAGTTGCTATTGCCAAAACTGAAATGAAGTTACAGGGAATGTGACTTGAGGAAATAGAAGTAAAGCTGAGTTAACCACAGAATGTAACCTCTGTACCTTGTTAATATTCCCACCTCACCATCCAGGAGCCACTCCAGCAGTCACACCCACCTGCACCACCTGAGCTGGGACTGAATCCCCTTCACAGGGGGCAGCTCCAGTGAGCAAACAGGTGCTCTGCTTGACTCCCCACCCACCACACACTCACAGTCAGACCAGGTTTTCTTACTGGCTTGACCCTTGGGTTTCCCACAGCAGAGTCTCAGAAATCTGGATTTCATAATGATGCAACAACAGAATAATGGCTTCAGCTGTGAATCACAACAATATATTCCATCCTTATTGCACACAGTTGTCGTGGAGCTTCAGCAATGCTATGGTTATAGAATCCTTAGAAAATACATGAGCACAAAAATCTAGTAATAAATAATTTATCTCTTGCAGCTGCTTGTGTTCCTCCCTGTCCATCATTATTTTCATGTTTGCTCAGAAACTTCCCTCACACCTGTGCTGGGATGAGGCAGTCAGCTGTTTTCCCATAGTTCTGTTATTTTTTAGTTATCATCGGCAATAAAGATCCACTATGTCTGTGCACATCTGTGTACAGGCACACCACATTCTTCCAAAAGGACACGCTGACAATCAAATTGCAAAACCCAAGCTTTGCTAAGTAAAAAGGGAAATAATGTCTTATGCTTCTTGAACTCACAGAACAAATCCTTTTCACCTGAGTATTGAAATTCCTTTTTACTCAAACAACAACTTGAAGGTAGTTTTACATTTAAGTAGATAACAGGCTCTTTTATTGCTGTCTACCTTTATATTTAGATACTTTTTCTTTTCTAAGTATTAGTTTAATAAATTTTCTTTCTGTCTTTTTTTGGGGATGTGAATTTGTCTTGAAAGAAGAGATAGTCTAATGTTCAAGGGCAGTGTGGAGGAAACTGAAGGGGGTAGTGGGAGGTGGTCCTTTTTAGGACCAGAATCTTCCTGTGGAGTAAAGATGCTCTCATTTCAGTGGTCACAGAAGGCAGTGCAGACTCTGATAAATAAGTTTTACTTCAGATGACTTCTTTCTTCTTGCCTCAGTTCCTCGTTATGCAAAATAAATTATAATTATTTCGTCCTATTAGGCATATTGTCATTTTAGGTTAGGAACTATCAGTCAGGGTCATATTGCATTATGCATTTGTAGTACATTGAGTTTGTGATTTTGATTCAGATTTTAGTTAGTACAATAACACAAACATCTAATAATAAATTGGATATTGTTTTTTAAAATACATATTCAGCCATGCAAGCCAGACTAAATTCTCTTAATAAAAAGTCTCAGAGATGGGCCCAATCTAATAAATTAGTGAACATTTTGTTTTCACAGAGTTAATGTTCAGGAAGAAAAAAAAATCATGACAATGTTTTTAACTGTATATGTTGAGTCTCTTTTATTAACAGGTTTATATATTGTTTAAAATTAATAAATGCAAATAAATGCAAAAAACATTCAGCCACCATCTTAAGGCATACCAACAACTGTAGCACCTCAATTTTTAGATCCTGGACACTGCATGTTAATAAGGGCACTTATTTACAGCTGGGTATGATAGATTTTTTTTCTTTATTCTGTTTTCTTTTGGACAGGATCTGTATCACCAGTCATATGACTGCGTCTGTGTCATGTTTGCCTCCGTTCCGGATTTCAAGGAATTTTACACAGAATCTGATGTAAATAAGGAAGGGTTGGAATGTCTCAGACTGCTAAATGAGATCATTGCGGACTTTGATGATGTATGTATTTAAAACAGTGATTGACATATGGTTTCAATCTTACAACTCATGATAAGCAACAGTCAGAAAATGTACTTGCAGGGGAGGGTGGAAGAGTTGTCAGAAAAGAACTTTTATGTGCCTGGTCACATGGAAAATAAAAGGGAGTATTAAAGGAAAAAGAGATTTATGTGGGATAAATCAGATACTAATCTGACATCATACTCAATTGCTTTTGATTTGCTATAATGAGAATCCTATGTGTATATCTGACAGAAATTTTTTTTTGCCCTTCAGCTGCAGCTCATGAGGCAGTCACATTACATGCCATGTATTAATCATAGATTCTAAACACGAATGTCTAAAGTCAGATACAACTTTTTGTTACACCCAATCTGCACTGGTCTCAGTGTATGATCAGTTGATACACACACAAATCAAAGGATTGTAAAAGTTCTAATGTTCTATTCTCTGAAGTTAGAAGCAAATAGAGAGTATGACTAGAGATAGATTGTGAAAAGGTGTCTATAAAGGCCTCATTGAGAACAGTATTTGTCTTTAAGGAAGTTATTAGTGATGAAGATAGCAGTAAAAGATATTAAAATCGTGTCCTGACTCAGAGAGCAGTCTGGATTTGTTAATCTGCAGCTATAGAGGGTATTTTAGCAGCAAAACCATTTGGAGAGCATTGGGTGTCCAATGTACAAAACAACCTGGGATATGAACTAAAATCCTTGGATTTTAGTTCCATTGACATGGACTATTCCAGCAGCATGGAATAGATGCTTACTTTCAGAAAGCTGCTTAAAGTTTAACTGTTGGCTGGAATGGTGATCCAGTTCCAATATCAACAGTGCAAAGTCTACTGACTTTTAAAAGCTGTATGTAAAAGAAGGTGGAATTTATTCTCACTACTGTAAATTGCATCCCTTTGTAGTAAAATGGTATTTTAGAAACAGAAATTCCCTTTCCTTGGAGTTCTGTAACCATTATTTTATCTATCCTTATGTACTTCATCCTGTATATATTTGTGAAGCCATTTCAGGTCTACACAGAAACTGTTCTAAGACTTGATGATCTGATCGGTGTTGGAGTAATAAGGCTGCTGATCTGAATAATGAATGACTGTCCTTGTTTTACAGTTATTGTCAAAGCCAAAGTTCAGTGGAGTTGAAAAGATAAAGACCATTGGAAGCACTTACATGGCAGCAACAGGACTGAGTGCTACACCTAACCAAGAACAGTGTCAGGTACAGGAAAATGTTACTGCTTAATAAAAAGCATATTCAAATGAAGGCTAAAATTCTGTTCATTAAGCTGCAGGTTTATGTATAATAATGTGGCCTAGTTTTTTTCTTATTAGCATAGATTGTATTGTACTGGACAAGTGTATACTTAGTACTCTCTGTGAATTTTTCTTCATATTGCAGTTTGAAAATGCCACCTCTGTATTTGTTAAAACAGACCTTCTTCTCTAAATACAGTACAGCATTTTATTCCTATGTGCTGCATCAGAACTGGGGTTACAGAGCGTGCAAAAGACTGCAAGATTTAATGTTTTCCATTGTAAGCTGGGACGGTTGATTTGTCTTACAAACTATATGATTATAGAACCCTCACACTCAGCACTGAGAATGTGTTCCTTTGTTTCTAGTTTACTTAATATGGTAGGCTTAGGAACTGCAGTCAGTGGAAATTAAGTTAAGAGAAGCAATTCATAACTTATTCAAAAACCTTGCTTTTGCCATGATCTTTAGAGTACTACAGGTGAGTGATAGAGAGACAGCAATTAAGAATCAACACAGTCTCTGCTAAGGATTAATGTGCTCTTGCCAAACTCATGTTCCTTCTAAACACAAGCAATTATCACATGAACTATAGACCCTAAGGATCCTAAGGAAAAAGAAATATTTTAAATTAGCTCTGACATTTAATACAGGGAGGTGAAGGGGATGAAGAAAATGCAAACTGCAGACCAGAGATGAGAAGACATGGAGAGCTCTCAATCACAACTAAAACTAGTGTATGCAGAGGAAGAAATTCATCATTTATTTCCACAATCAGGAGATCCACAGTTTAGCATTCCATTGGTTATTTAGTTCACACTCTCAAAAGAAATCCACCAGAACTCAGCAGCCTTCATTCCAGATTCCCAAAGATGCACAGATCCTGCAGTACCTAGTGTGGCAGTGACTGACTGCTAGACATACTGCTGGGAACCACCCCCAGCTTAAAACAACCATCTAAGGAAGACTAAGTGCCTAAGGAAGGGGTCTGAATATATCAACTGAAAAGGAAACCATCTGTTTTAGCTAGGAGCGAACTCCAAAGGAAACAGGCGTCATTCATCTAAACAGCTGCTCCGGCAAGCACTGCTCTCACAGCAACCACTGTCCCACCCCAGGCCGATGCACACACTCTATGAATCATCTCTGAAGCTGTCATCTGTCCATCTCTTCTGTCACTTTATCTCAAGAAATGGGCAAGATTCAGTAATTTCTCATAGAGATCAATGAGTCCATCTCTTATGAAATCATTCACTTGTCAGGATCCTACCTACGTCTGTGGGAGACCAAAATCAATTTTCTCCTCAGCCTGAAAGGACTCAAAACAATATTTAGAAATCAGGTTACTTTGTTATGTATGGGGAGAGATTAAGTCTACAGCCGTTATATGTGGTATAAGCTCTGAGCTAGTAAATAAGGGGGCGGAGTGGGGTTGCCGTCCTCCTCTTGTATTTTAGTCGTTTTCAGGTCTGTTAAATGTTCTCAAAGGTAATTGCCAGATGATATCAGTGGAAGAACTCTTAAAGTTGTGATTTTCACTGGATCCTAAGCATTTTATAAGGATGCTGAGCTGTGCAACAGTGACAGAGAGGAATCTCTGGGGGCTGCTCAAAAGCATTATTTATTATGAAAGGGAATACAATAAAAGCAGACACTTAGAGAAAATGAATTAACGAATCCTAGGCACACACAGAGTGCCTGTAGGATTAGATAGCAGCTAGTCAGCCACTTGTCAATCAAAACATTAAATTCAGCATGGTTTGGATCTATCACCTCTAGACTGCCTGGTTGTGCACAAGTAAAATGCATCCTGTCTCTCTGCTACTGTTTGATGTAACTGATGGACAGAGTACCACCTTCTACATTACTCTTCTGCATCTGCCTGCTAACATTGGGACATCCATAAGGACTTATGTACTTCCAAGCGTTCATTTGGTTGTATCCTCACAGCAACCAAGGCTCATGAGAGATTTTACACTGTTTGTCTTTGTTCAGGAACCTGAACGACAGTATATGCACATAGGAACCATGGTGGAGTTTGCATTTGCCTTGGTGGCAAAACTGGATGTCATAAACAAGCACTCATTCAATGACTTCAAGTTACGAGTTGGTGAGTATCACAGGATTCTTATGAGAATATCATGGACAAGGGGGAGAATTCAGCTTGAAGTACCAGCTGATAAAAGTAGCAGTAGAACTGACCAAAAGAGCCATGATAGTAAACAGCACCATCTTTACCCTGGTATTGCCCATCAACCTCAGCTCCTGAGTGTTTCAAGGCAAGACTCAGAAAAGGGCAGTATTCTTGTGTAAAGAATGGTTGAAAAAAAGTTTTCCTATGGCTCTAAATGGTTTTATGGTAACTCTGTAAAAATTATTGTAGAAGTTGTAAGATATATACATTTTTTGAAGTTGCAAATACCAAAAGTATAGACTAGAAAACTCTAGACTGGGCTTTGCAAAACTATGTAAATAGTTTTTCAGAGGACAAGAGCTATAAGGGGCCAGTGAGGCTGGAGTTTGAAATATTTTATGTGTACTAAACTCAAGCAAACATACAAAAATGCACTCTTTCCTTTGCAGTGTTAGACAAAGGAGAGTATTTGTCTTCTTTGTTATTCAGATAAGAGCAAAGATGACTAGTTATTTATCTTGGAAAGAGGTAGCCCTTATGTTTCAGTTTCTAATTGCTTATACTTGGGCATCATGGTATTTGTAAGAAGAAATAGACAGCTGCAGTAAGTAGTAGAAAGAATGATGAAATAAATGAATTCAGAGCTGGTCAAGAACCATATGTTCCGAAATGTTTATTTCCTGATAGCAGTACACAGCAGTTTCACAATGCAATATGTAACGTGGAAAGTGTGAAATGAAAACAGTAAACAAATATTGAAAACCCATAAATTCTGTAAACGTGTCAGAAGTATTTGATTTCCAACAGTTATTCTCCTGTCTTGTCTTTTTCTTGCTGTGCTGCTTGCTTTTTGTTTCAGCTGCTCCTCTCAAGTCTATTTCACAGTGCCACCCACTGGAAAAACTTGCAGTCTTCTGACTTGAAACAGGGGCTTCTTAGGGAACTGAACTCCTTTGCCAGTATGTTTTGTACTCCTCGCTAGAGCTAAAAATGACAAAGCAAATCAGAAGTATGCTTCCTTCTCAGTGTTACAGAACTTGATGGTTCTTGCCATAGCTGACATGGCACATACTTGCAAATACATTTCTATCAGCAGCTTCAGTACAGACAGAGAGCTGCTGGGTGCCAGGGCTACGTCTGCAAACTGCTTAAAGCAGCACTGAGTCCTTTCAAGTGGGGATCATGAAGCAAGCTTTCTAAGGGAAAACCAAACTAAAACACTTACTTTGGATTTTTACAGTTCTTGCTAAAGATTCCAAAGAACTCAGGCTCCTTTGCTTCATGAAATGAAAAATGTTTTTACTCTAAAAAGGAACACAGGCCCCAAAGTGGTACTTGTGCCACCTTAATCCTACATAGGCACCACTGAGATCTTCATTTGCACTTTACTTCTTCTCCACTTCCCACCACCTCATGATGAAAGCATCTGATATCCATACTAATTATAGGCACAGAAACATTTTAACAACTTCTGACCTAGTCCCCACTGTAAGGACTTGTACCCAAACTTCCCGTTGTAAAAGCCTCCCTTGGCCAGCATCTAAGTATGAATTTTTTGCAACTCATTACAGGTCTCAGCTTTCATAATTTTCTGTGAGTGCCCAAAATGCCAGTGTGACTTAGGAGGTACACAATACTCAGATCTTGTCAGGCAACAGGGGGAGCACCTAGATGACATTTTAGGCATTCCTCCCCTTCTGCAAGTTGAAGTCCTTGATTTATAAGACAAGCTCAGATACGCTTTTGCAGCAGGTTTTGCACAGGTATTGCTTTCTTTCAGAAGAGAGGCTGGTGTGTTGTTTTCCATATAACTTCACAGTTAGAGCATTTATCTGTGTTGTAGGTGATGTAATTTGGTTCCTGGTTGTGGATGAGACTAGGCTATGAGCCCAGGCTGTAGGATACTTCAGAATGAGATATTCTCTGTCATTCCTGCTAAACAGTACTGCATTTCATGAAATGATAGGTATTGCTTTGGATGTGAAAGAGATAAATGATGTCACCCTCTGCTAGAGCCTTCACCTGTAGTGAGAGTAATACTTTTTCAGCCTTGCCACAGCAAACATTCATATGTGTCATGCTAAAAAGAACACCAGCAGGAATGACATAGAGCAGCATATCCCACAATGTTTGGGTGGCCAGAACACATTCCTAAGAGATACTGGTAGAAGTTTCCTCGAAGGAGGAGGGATCTGAAGGTGACTTTTGAGCCCCTGAGGTATTACTCAAACCATCAGCGGTGGTGGTTCAGGAAGGAGGTAAAAAATAAAAGTCGCTTCCTGCCCATTGTATTTTGTAGGAAAGTCCCACTGCACTACCCCAGTTTCTGAAGCATGGCCACACACATCTCTTCAATATTCCCTGCTAGCCAGTTTGGGCTACCCAGCAGATGGCTTTTGTGGATTCCACTTTTAGTTCCCTAGTGCTTTCTACAAGTTGTATGTCATGAAGTGGAAAAACCCATCCATGGCTCAGTTGTTAATGCAAAGCATTGCAAGGCCGAGGTCCCTTTGTGCATTTAATCCCAAGCAATTAGACAAATATATATCAGGTTCTATTTGTTATCTTCTAGTGTTTGCACATTTTCCCAATTTAACTTCTACAGTCACGTTTTCCAGGGTTTCCAAGTGGGCTGATAGTGTGGTTGCTAGCCTGTGCTACCATGTTACATACTAGATGAGCCAGCTCTGAGATCCCTCTCCATCCTACAATCACACTTTCATTTTGCTGCATGGATATATCCCTCATGTTGGTTTCTGTCAAGCAATTAACAGTAATCAGTTATGATCTATTGAGGTAATTCTAGAAATCCAAACAACTCACTTGTTCAGGGTTTATTTTTCACTAGGTCTAACATGGTTTTCCTGCTTATCAGTACGTACAGTTACAATACATTTGATGCTCGTTAACAATAGTACTTTGGATTTTGCCTCCTGGTTTCTCTTTGCACTAGCAGAGTGCAGGTCACTCCCTTTACAGCCATAACATGGGTTACAAACTGACTGCAAGATAAAAAATGCCCAGAGTCTAATGAGGAGGACTGTATTGTTCTATTATATTGTTCTACTCCATTGTGCTACTCTGTGCTTAATCAAATTATTTGAATACATATATTTATGTTGCAGTTCTTTAGGACCATTCTATGGTCAATCCAGCCTTCATAACAAGGCTTCAAATCCTTCCAGCTTATTTGCATTAGTTTATTCTACATTTAAGAAGCAAAGAATGCTATAAAAGAACCTTGACTAGGCCATCAACTTTTGCAGAGGAGAGGACCTTTTCACTACTAGTAGAAATTAAAAGAAATTTTTGTATATCTGTTTTCCCAGAAGCTGCTGCTCACCCACAGTGTGTTCCTCATGCTGCATAATAAAGGCAGCAGCAGGTTATTAGGAGGCCAATGGTTGAAAATAGCAAGTTACTCAGGATGGGGGGGAGCTGTAAACCTAAAATTAGATGAACTGACTTTTGGCATGTTTATAACTAACATTCTCCTGCCATAAATGGTTGATAAAACCATGGTAAATGACTGCTGCTGTACTCACTATTCAGCGTGGCCCAATGCTGCATTCATTGAATTGCTTTATGCCAGATGCACTGTGTATCCTTGTTTGGTGGGTCATCACAGAACCAGTTTAAGCTGGAAAAGACCTCTGAGATCTTCAAGTCTGATCTATGACTGAACATCCCCATGTCAACTAGACCACGGCACCAAATGCCACGTCTAGACTTTCCTTAAACACCTCCAGGGCCAATGACTCCACCACCTCCCTGGGCAGCCCATTCCAATGTCTAGTCACTGTTTATGTGAAGCAATTCCTCCTAATAATCAACCTAAATCTCCCCTGGCACAGCTTGAGACTATGTCATCTTATTGTGTCACTGCTTGCCTGGGAGAAGTGACCAGTCCCCACCTAGCTACAGCCTCCTTTCAGGCAGTTGTAGAAAGCAATAAGGTTTCCCCTGAGGCTCCTTTTATCCAGGTTAAACAACCTCACCTCCCTCAGAGTTCCTCACAGGACTTGTGCTCCAGGCCTTTGACCAGCTTTGTTGCCTTTCTCTTCATTCCTAATGTTATGATGTTTTCCAGGTATAAACCATGGACCTGTAATAGCTGGAGTAATTGGAGCTCAAAAACCTCAATATGATATATGGGGCAATACAGTAAATGTGGCCAGCAGGATGGACAGTACTGGTGTCTTAGATAAAATACAGGTAAGTCTTGATTTTTTGCTAGTGGGCTTTCACCTAAAATGGCAGAATGGCCTAAAGTTTGGTTCACTGACAAGTTACGTGAGAAACTGGCAACAGCAGCTCTGAAAGGTGATGCTAACGTCTTGCCATCACTTCATTTACACAGCCTTCGTATTTGTAGAAAGATGGGGAAGCTTGGATCTGTTGAAGTGAGAATAAGCTCCTGAAGTTGAGAAAAGTGTTATGTGAGGAAGAGTATTGTCCCTAGTTCCATTTATCTATTTACAAGCTGTCTGTTGGCAACCCTAAGTTCAGAAGTGGTTACACCAAATTTGATACTTGATGTAAGTGATTAGAATGGGCTTCCTGAAAGCTCAGGGTTTCAAACCTCACTTGAGACCCTTACAGGCCTTATGAGCATTATAGCAAACCCCTTATAACTGAACAGAACATTATGTTATCTTCACACTCTGGAAAAAGATTCTGCTTTGCTTTATTATCAACACTGGCTGTATTGTTGCAGGTTACAGAGGAGACAAACAACGTCCTGCAAACACTGGGGTACATGAGCACCTGCAGAGGAATAATAAATGTAAAAGGAAAAGGAGAATTGAAGACATACTTTGTACATACAGAAATGACAAGATCCCTTTCACAAGGGAATGTGGCATCTTGAAGATGCCTGTTCTTGTCATCAGTACCATATTTTCAAGAAAGTATCACGCACTTTTTAACTCCATTTTGGCCCTTAACATGCGTGCTATTTTCTGGTATGTGGCACTTATTTTAATATGGCTGCAGAATAGTCCCATGAGCCATCATTTTGCACCTTGATATTTCTATGTTCAAGGACAGTTGTGATGTACGCTATAGGACTGGAAGATTGTACTGCTACTTGCACTGTTATTCAAAGACAAGAAGGAATAGGAATCAAAAGGAGGTAACGCATCCTGAAAGGACTAAAGAGAGGTGTTAGTGACAAATGCGGGGAAAAAAGGCAATAAAGCTAGGGGTGCATACTATTTTCTGATGCATGGTGTTTTCTGGAAAATACAGTCGCTCCCCAATAGCATCCACTAATCTGGTATTAAAGTATACAGTATTGTAAATAAGTTTACTCTGTCCACACATGATTTGGATGTGATCACCAGTTGCATCTCATAGCCAGGGACACGTTGGGTGGCTTGCTGGCATTCTTTCTGAAGAGAGAACTAACAATGCTGGAATAGTTTTGTACAAACGTGTCAAATGTTTTGAAGCTATCGTCTTTTGTAAGGTTAATTCATTAAAAGTTTATATGTACTTTGTCTTACTGTTGCTGTCTCTTAGTTTTGCTTCCTTCCTTGGCTTCTGTCATTCTAAAGCTGCGTGTTTTCTGCTGCTGCCTCTGCTTTTTATTCAGTAGTTAGATGCTGAGGCAGGCTATTGCCAGTTGTCTCAATAGCCTTGGTCAATAATATCTGCTAGATTTGCTATTGCTTTCAGAAACTAAATCACCTCTACTATCTTCAGTCATGGGTGGCATCCTAGGCACTTTGCAGTCATTTACTCACTAGACTATACAGAAGAGTGACCTCAAATCCATTAACACAAGCAAAGTGGGGGATGCTGAAAACAGTAGCAGTGCTGCTACTTAACAACTGGCCCACAGTACTTAAACAATAACTAGGAGAAATTGTAAAAGAGAAGAAAATGTTCTGTTTCGCACTTTGACACCCTCTTTTGCCCTTGCATGCCTTTCACTTAACCTTTACAATGATGGATTTTATGGGATAGTTAAAGTAATAATCTCATTTATCATTTAAAGTATTAATCTCATTTATACTCATTAGGACATGAGTATGAGCGATATTTTGTGGATATTCGACATTAATTTAAATCCCTTTGAATTAAAAAGTATCACACTTGCAGAGTTTCATAGATGAGCCAGGTGATAGACAGTAAAAGTAGGTAATTGTACTATCTATGCTCCTTTGAAGTACAGATTGTAACAATTAAGTTCTGCTTTGTTGTAATCTTTTTTTTTTTTAGTCATAGAATCCTAACAAGAAAATAACGCTATTTACAAAATAGCATATAATTACAAGATATTTTCTAACTGATACCGTATGAATATGGAAGTCAATGTATGCATTATTACCTCTGGTGTGCTACTGAAATGTAAAAAGTATTCAGATTGCTCATTCATGAAACATACATATACATTTGTATAGTATTGGTACCCTTTCAGAAATTCTCAAAATTGTGGGTCACAAATACATGGCTCAGTCCACAGTCTCACTGAATGTGGCACAGTTTACTCACAGCAGCCATCTGCCCACTAGTGAATTGAAATGACAGTAGATTTCAAAGTGCCTGATTTGCTGTAAAACAGACAATCTGAATTTTGATCCCCTTAAGTTAGTCTAGAAGCAAAATGTAAGTTATTTCCCTTATATTCAATGTGACACACTTAATTTTTCATCCAGCACTGGCGACTTTTAAACAGTCATTTTCAAGACAGGTGCTCAGTCTAATAAAATCTCATGAAAATATTTTTGTTGTCTTTATGATTTCTTCCTTTTAATTAATAAGATAAATGTTTTTTTCCAGTGGAATTAAAGACTTTCCAAATAGCTCACATGGCTGCAAAACCCATGTCCCAGTCATTGGCTAGCTGTCCCTTAGCTATGTCACTTAAGACTTCTTTTAAATCCCTCCTCACCACTTACTACAAATTCATCCTAAGAACACTTAAAGAAGTTACTGATCTCCTTCTCAGACTTTGAATGTACTCTGGGCCTTTAAAATCATTGTGTTATTACCACAGGTCAAAGCAATAGTTTATTACTGTGGATGAAAACCCTTACATAAAGTTGATTCTATTATATTGTCTCATATATGTTCAGCTTTCAGGTATAACCTGTGCATTCAGGATTTTGCTTTCATTTGTATTCTTGCACATCATTAACAAACCTTGTACCTAACTCCATAGCCTTGTTTCTGTGGTTTTTTGTAAAAGTTAAACAATATTATTTCTGTAAGCTATAAAATGTTAAAACTGAATGGTGGGGAGCTGACAGTCCAATGAAATATAAAGAAAGGTGCATATGTGCCCTCCAAGAGCATGTTGAAAATGCCCATGTTCAGAGCACTCATATTTCACTTATGTTCTTCTCTCATTTTGTAATTGCATTTAGATTCTCACAGCCAAATTCTGCTAAAGAACAAGAAAATGGGCAAAAGATATACATATATTTGCCCAGACAAAAGAAAGGTGCATACCATCTGCTCTCTAGCCTTCAGTTGCTAAGTATTACTATCTTTCTAGTGCTGAGAAGCTATTTGTATTAAATAAATACCTCTTGTCTTCCAATGTATTTTACATCTGCTGTTTATACTGGCTTATTTTTCCTCTGTCTAGATTCACTTAAAGTTTTTTCCTCCTCCTGCAGCAATTTCAACATCAGTAACTGGATATAACCCTACTCATGTACCAGCCTGTAATCTGAAAAACTTTATGATAATGATGTAAATCAGTATTTGACATTCCATATATTCCACATCACAGTAAGATTCATAAAGTTCTACAACTTCCATGTTGGTGACATCGTTCACAGCTCGTTAGTGAACCACAGAGTGGGACTTCCACAAGTACAATGCAAATGTATTTCACACTGTGAGGCAGCAGCCAAAAGATCAATGTAAGAGTGATTCACTGTGGTCTGGGAAAGAGAAATTCAAATAGGAACACATGGGAAGCCTGCTGGAATTCTTTTTCGAAGTCAGTGCTTTGCTCCAATTTATGGAGGTCTACCAAAGGACAGGAAGAAAGATTAGACTTGCACATGTCTTTATAAACTATGGAAATAGTTTGGATTTGCTGTAAATTAATGCTATTTAGCTTCTGTTTCTAAAGAGAAACATTAGTGTCTTATTTATGCTATGTGAAAAGCATTTTTCATTTTCTTATATTCCTATATGCTTCCTCCATTTTTAAAAATATCTACAAACCTTCCCTTTTTCCACTGAGACACAGGTAGCTCAGTCTGCTTGTTTCTAAAGCAATGTGAGGGAAGAGCTGTTACAAGTCTGTCCTGTTTTCTTTTTAGAACCTCATGTTGGGACTAATAATAAGGCCAATGTTGTCAAGATGATTTATATAGCAGAAGATTTACTGTTAAAAGATATTATTACCTTGTATTTTGACATACAGTTTTCCTTCTTCCTGTGGTTATGTATGAACATACATTAGTTTTTCACTTTCAGACAGCAGCTTCTCCTTCACCAGGTGCAGATAGTACCCTTTAAGGCTTTTTACAGGCGAACACCAGACAATTTTAAGTCTAGGGATTCTTAGTTTTAATCTTCATTTCTTATCTAAATTAGCAGAGTGATTCTGAGGAGAAAATAAATGTAGAATGAGTTATATGTGCCTTAAATAAAATATGTAATTAAGAGATAATTTTTTGTTCTTTCAAGTAATTCAGATTTGTGTGGATTTGTCAAAAGTAGTATATAAATCAACATACTTGCTACACATAATTTCAAGCATTTTCAAATTTAGAGGCAGGAATTACTCAGATAATTAAATTTTTGATATATCAAAATGCAAGATAAGGGCATTTTATTAATGTTTGCAACTATGAAGATATGAACCACTTTATGTTGTAGGATGCCCTACAACAAAGATTTAAAACAAAGATTCTGCCAAGAATTGTTTGAAATTTTTTGGATGAAGTATTTTTCAAATCTATTTGTAGCCATTGAGATACTCTTCATGAAAATCTCAATTTTGACAGGAAAAAATGCATGGAAAGTATTGCCAAAGGTTGTCATTCCTGGACTAGAATTTTTTATGTTTGATTCCAAAAAAGTTCTACAAATAGCAATTTTTATCAGTTATGTCACCTCATGTATAAAACTGTGTATTACTCACCAAGAAAGTTATTGAACAGAATATTGATCTGAATTGGAGCAGATATCAGTCAGCTATATTGGGTTGTGTGGCAAGGTTTTGGTAGTGAGCAGAGGGGGACAGGGCTACAGGGGTGGCCTCCATGAGAAGCTGCCAGAAACTTTCCCCATGGCAAACAGAGCCAATGCCAGACAGCTCCAAGACAGACCCAGCACTGGCCAAAGCCAAGCCCATCAACCACCTCTGGGATAACATATTTAAGAAGAGACAAAAAATGCAGCAGAAACAGCATGAGAAGAGAGAAAACATCTCTGGAATCATTGGGGTCAGTGAGGAAGGATGAGGAGGAGCTGTTCCAGGCAGCAGAGCAGAGATTCCCCTGCAGACCATGGTCAGGCAGCTGTGTCCCTGCAGCCCTTGGAGGTCCATGGTGGAGCAGAGATCCACCTGCAGGCCATGGATAACCCCACACTGGACCAGGCTGTGACCGCATGGGAAACCTGTGCTGGAGCAGGCTCCTGACAGGACCATTGGGCCTGAAGACGAATCTGCAGTTCTTCATGAAGAACTGCAGATAGAGAGAAGGATTCACATGGGAGAAGTTCATGGAGGATTGTCTCTTGTGGGACGGAGGCAATGCTTCTGAAGAGCCTTCCTGTTCTAGGTGGGCAGTCAGTCAGTAATTAGGATCTAGAAGAAACAAGCACTTCTGTGAAACTGCCTTGACCCAAAGCTATGAAAGGGAACCGTTTTTGAGCCATTTTTGTTTCAGCCTCTTTCAAGGGCCATCAAACGGAACATATTTGGCAAAGACTGTCTCTCCTTCATGGCTCAGCTGAAGGTCAGGACCACATGGCAATCTGATACACGTTGAAGTCAAAAAGCTAGGACAGGAGAGGGCTTGCTAAGCCTTAATTTGGGAACAGACTAGTCGTCTCAGCTCTAAGTGACATGAGTTTTGAACAGGTACCTCAGCTTGTAGTAAGAAAACAGCTACTGTTTTCCATGTATCAACAACCTGTCCAGTTACATGTCATCTGTCCTCTTTGTTCATCTTTACTCCTCCCCTGTAATCATTGTCTCTTTTGTGTCCCCTCTCCCTGCCTCCATTACTATTTGCTTCATATTCCTTTTAGGAAGTTTTTTCAGAGTTATTCCACTTTTCAGACTCTTCAGAACAGTGACCCTGCCTTTGAGACACTTTATGGCTATGAAAGTACATACCAACATGTTCAAAACTCCGACACCTTGGCAGTGGAACCTGAGGGAGTATTACTGCTCTCTAAAAAGGCAGGCAATTGAATTTCTCATCCTTAAGACATCAAATTCAAAGCAACTTTTAACACTTTGGTCTCCTATCTCAGCTGTATTTGAATGCATAGTTTTCACCATATAGCCTAAATTGCTCTGCTGTTCACATGCTCATATTGAAGTTACTAAGGAAACAGACTGACCTTCCATGCTATTTTATGACACGAACATACACTTAACAGTAGAATATTGACAAAGTCTGGTTGCAACGGGCATTCATATCCTGCTTCTGGGTAGTCTGCAAAAGGTGACCAGGAAGAAAAACCTTTGTAGGTTTCAAATAACTCTCAAAGGATGTATACCTTCATTGGGAAGGAAAAATTAAGTGAAAGGCATAGTTTTTAATTTTTTCAAATGGGGGGAGGGTATGGCAAATCCCTCAACAAGCATCCAGCAATATTTGTAACAAGCTGTATTGCATCCAGATGCTGTAATTCAATTTAATGTCATCAATTTAATGTTAATCAAAATGAGCTACATGAGAACAGTAGAAAGAAAACCAGAGAGAAATCTTTCAGATCTGACTTCAGAGCTCTTGCCTAGCTGAGTTGATATCTCTGGCGAACAGTTTCTTGTGGCTCTATTTATAGCTGCAGTTTCAGCTGAGCTGCTTTTTATAAATGGGTTTCCTATCTCTCTGTGCTCGGACTAAACTGCAGAAAAGCACTTGCACGGTGGCAAGTGGGTCTCTGCGTAGGAAGCTGATGTAAGGCAGCTGTTGGGTTTTCAGTTCCACTGCTCACTTACACTGTGCTAATTTGGCCCATGCTACAGAAAGAAGAGGATCTTAATTGGTAGAGGGACATTATTAGATAAGCAGATGGAAATTGTCACAAATGATTAAAAAAACCACCCACATCAGTCTGCACATTATAAAGCCTCTATGCTACAGTCGCAAAGAAGCAGGAGTCTGTGTTATTCAGTGGATTAGTGATGGGAGAGTGGCAGCTACATAATAGGGATGAGACTTGTAGGCCTGAATTATTGCCTTGCTCCAAGATGCCTGAAACAATCAGTTGTGAAGATTTCTGGTACTCTGAATGTTGTGGGATTTAAAAAAAAATTTGGATGTTCAGCAAAATTCAAGATGCCTGGGAGAGTGCTATTGTGAAAGGGCTTACCAAAAGACAGTGGTAGCAATAATAACACTAATGCTGTGTCTACAGGACAGTATTTCTACAACTGTGGTTACAGGAAACAAAGGTAAACTAAACCAAGCCACATACAGATCCCCAAGGACCACAGTAAGAAGCAGCATGGGCATAGTTACATATATGTATTAAACCAGGATAACCATGGGGTGGATATCAAAACTAGGAGCCAGGTGCTACTACGGCAGCACAATTTTACAGTCAGTCTGAGATTTACACCCAGGAGACATTTATTTTCAGTGTTCCCAACACAAATATGTGAGAGAATTTTCCAACTGCATCGCCTGAAATGGCTGAGCATCCCATGCTGGATTCTACACCTGGGATGGGTCAACCCTGGATATACAGCCAGACTGCGGAAGGAAATGCTGGAGAGCAGTGCTATGGAAAGGGTCCTGGGGGGTCCTGGTCGATGGCAAGTTGAACATGAGTCAGCAGTGCCCTGGCTGCCAGGAGGGCCAAGCGTGTCCTGGGGGGCATTAGGCACAGCATCACCAGCCGGGCAAGGAAGGGGATTGTCCTGCTGTGGTCTCCACTGCAGCCTCTTTGGTGCAGCCTCACATCAAATCCTGTGTGCAGGTTTGGGTGCCACGATTTAAGAAAGACATGAAGCTTTTAGAGCGTCCAGAGGAGGGCAACAAAGATAGTGAAGGGTTTGGAAGGGATGCCATATGAGGAGCAGCTGAGGTCACTTGGTCTGTTCAGCCCGGAGACTGAAGCGAGATCTCATCACAGTCTGCAACTTCCTTGTGAGGGGAAGCAGGGGGGCAGGCACTGATCTCTTCTCTCTGCTGATTAGTGACAAGACCTGAGGGAATGACCTGAAGCTGAGTCAGGGGAGGTTTAGGTTGGATATTAGAAAAAGGTTCTTCACCCAGAGGGTGGTTGGGCACTGGAACAGCTCCCCAGGGAAGTGCTTACAGCACCAGCCGGAGAGTTCAAGAAGCATGTGAAAACCAGTGTCTGAGTAGGTGAGCTGCTGTCCAAAGAGAGAAGCCCAAGCTCCTCAAGGCACTTGCTCCTTATTTTGGTGGAAATTCCTTGCTGCGGTGTGGTTTTATTCAACTTATCCTCTTAAAAGGGGGCTTGGGGATTAGTGCAAGCTGTCACAGCAAAAAAAAGTCAGTCCCTTTCGGCCAGGCTTTGCTCTAACCTTCTTCCCCAGCTTCCAAGGACACAAAGGAGCAGGGAGCTGCAACCGCTACACACCAGAGACCGAAACCCCCCGAACGGGTGTCCGGGAACCCACACTTCAGGCTTGACGGGGCTCTGTGCAGCACCCCGAATCCCCGCGCAGCCGAGCCCAGCAGCGCCCGAGGTCGGTTCCTGCCGGGCTGCCCCGGGCCCCAGCGGCGGCGGCGGGCGCTGCCCTGAGGGGCGCCGGGTAACGGCGGCCGGGACAGCATGGCCGCCCCCGCTCCTCGCACGGCGGGCGCTGTCGGGACGCGCTTGGCACAGGAGGCGTTGGACAGCGGGCCGGGGAAGAGGCGGCCTGCTCCCGCTGCTTTCTCCGCCTTCAGCTTCGTCCCTCCCAAACGGGAAGGACCTCCGGAGCTCAGCTACTTCAACCGACCGTCCAAGGTGAGGGAGGGAAGGGACCGAGACGGGGACAGGCGGGGAGCGCTGTAGGGTGGAGGGACAAACTTTCTCCGCGGGTCTCTGCGCTGTGTAAAGACACTCTGCTCGGACCCGGTGCAAGGGCTCGCCCCTCATCATGAAGGACGTGGTCAGACAGGTGCCTAAAATCGTCAGCGTCATAGAATGGTTTGGGTGGGAAGAGGCCTCAAAGGTCATATCGGCCTCCTGCCATGGGCAGGGACACCTTGCACTAGACCAACCACATAGCCACATCCAGTCTGGCCTTGAACACTTCCAGGGATGGGGCAGCCATAAGTTCTTTGACCAACCTGTTCCAGTGCCTCAGCCACGCTCACAATAAAGAATTTTATTCTGGTATAGAAATGCAGTGCATTAATTGCTATCTCTAGGCTGTGTAACGCCAAAAAAAGAGCTTTCACCTTCAGAGGCCTTTGCAAAGTGTGTTTGTTACTTGTGAATGACAAACGAGGGTAATGTCTTTCACTGGATAACAAGAGAAGGCAGAGACATGGTTTGCCAAGGATTGAGGATGGACAGGCCACTTGGTATCCATGAGATGTGAGGCATCTTTAAGGGGAACACTAGGAAAAGCATCATCTGTCACTAGGGTTTGATGCAGCACCAGTGGATTTTCTTGTAACGTACACTCATGGGCACTCTTTAATAAGAAACTTCTCCATTTTCATTTTGGGGAAAAGATTTTCAATGTGCATTGCATAAATTTTCTGCATGCTCAGCTTGCAGAAAATCAATAGAGCTACTCACAACAATAACATCAATATATGTGTCTGTAACTGAATGCTTCTGAAGGTGGTACACTGCAACTCAACATGTGGCAACTCAGGTGCACTGGCAGGGAGCCTCACTGCTCACTCTGCTGCATTATAGCACCATTGTTCCTCATTCTGTCCTTGTATTTAAAATCAGAAAGGAAAACAATCTTACACCTTCTGCCTCAGCTGAGCTACACTTCCTGGGTGGCGAACTTTCCTCTCTATGAAGTGTCACATGAGACATTGAATTTAACAGGCTTTTTTCTTAAAAAAAAAAAAAAAAAAAAACATGAAAAGTTCTGAAATATCTATTATGTCAATGTAATATAGCAATGCTTTGGCAATTTATAACAGTAAACCATGAATCTCCTCCTCACCCAACTGATAGGCTGCTGAATGCACCAAGCACCAGGCAGCGCTGACTGGTGGTTTGTGAGAGTTTGCAGGTCCTGTGTCCCTGGGATGTGGGCAGCGTACAGACCGCAGCACTGTACTGGACATTAAAGGAGCAGCAAATTTCCTGCATTGACCAGGTGGCCCCACTAAAAAACAAATAGATCTCTAATGTCAGGCTCTTTTGTGTTGATTCCAGCATTACCTTGGGAAGGTGATCTGACCCAAAGGTGAGTAGGCACAGTTAATGCCATGCTTCACAAAACAGTAGGGAGAGCGCAACAAGAGTAAGGCGAGGGCAGGTCAGAGGGCTGGTGTGGTGCTCTTGGGGCTGGTGGAGCTCACAGTCTATCCAGTCTGCACAGAATCAGCAGCCATATGGTAGAGCTTTTCCTTACAATGTAGTCTGCTTTCACACTCACAACGGCCTGGTTTGTGAAAAATGTTGCTCCAGTAGCACAGAAACAAAAAGTGATAACAGCTGTTTAATAGGTTTCTTCACAGCCCAGGCTTCAGCCATGGGGGAGGAAGGAGATTCAACCAATTCTTCTGCACAATTTAGGAATTAAAACATTAGAATATTTTGATTTATACAGCAAAAGGAATTTCATTCCTTTTTGCAGCTTAAATACCTAAAACCAACCATGTATCAGAGACTGAAGCAGAGAGAAATAAGAAGAAGATGGGCTCATCAAATAGGGAGAAGATGGGCTCATCACATGGCCAGAAGCCAGAAATTCCTGTCTATTAATCCCTTGGCTGACAGTTGCTCCCTGGATTGCTTTACTTAAGTTACTGTAGCCAGTGTGCCTGGTGTTTCCTCTTCTGAGATGTGGAGAAAGCTATTACCTATTTTATGTGTGTCCAGAATACTAATGAGTGCTTGCAAAGCACTTAGCTTTAGCAGCAGTACACAGAGGATGCCTACCCTGAGTGCACATTTATCATCAGCTCTGTGTGTCTTACTTGCTCTGAAGGGTTTAAGAAACAGCTCACCACCACCACCACCCAGGCCAATGAAATTATCATGTACAACAAAGAGAAACAGCAGCATAAAGTTATCAGTGTCAACTGTAAACTTTGAGCAAGGTGTTGTCTCTACACATCTTGAAGAAAATGTTTAACAGATCATCTGGGACAGATCTAGTTTTTGGCATAATAGGCTGGCTGACTATCTGCAAGTTCGAGAAAGAATGAATTATCTGCTCTGACACAAGTGAAAAATAATGCCACATGAATAACAGCAAAGAGCAAATAACATTTTTGGTGGTGAGTACAAATTAAATGCCCACTGAATTAAACTGGTAGTCTGGGGAGGAAAGGAGAAGGAAGGAAGCACAGAAATATCATGAAGGTGACAAATCATGTGCAGAGTGCTCTTGAACATGCCTGAAAGCCTCTAAAGCTTGATGGTTTCTGAGAAGTGAAGGGATAAATAGGTTAAATACCAAATAATCTCTCCTTTTGTCAGAACCAAGTAATAACTTTACAAATAAAGCCTGAAATTACAGCAGTGTCTCTCACTAGTGCTCTTAACTATGGTTTCCTTTTAATGGAACCAGTGTAGCCTTCTTGACCTGCCATGACTTGACCATATTTGGAGAATACCATTGTAATTTGAAAGACTCAAAATATGTGAGATTTTCAAAAGTTAAATTGGACACACTGTAAAATTAGAGGAGAAAAAAAGCCCAACAACATGCACCATTTTTTTAGTCATCCATGCACAAAACCAGTGATGGATTGACACGTTTAACAGAATACGGACCTTTTAATGAAGTTCATTAACAACTGGCAGCATTTTTTTTTTCCTTGGGTTTTTTTTTTTTTTTTGGAATGGCTTTGATTCCATTTATGAGAACTTCTTGACTGGATTTCACAAACACCTTTGTTAGCAGAACAAGTCTTTTATGTTGCTTATTTGGATGCGACTATGTCAACTGTTAAACAATAATATTCTGGCTTGGGGTGTGCTTTATTTTCATGCCTGACATATGAGTGTCATGCATACTATGGGGTCACAGTATTACCACTGTGGCACATTTCTCAGTTCTGCTCTAATCAGAAATTAAATAATGTTTACAGTGGAGGATACCTTTGTCTTTTTGAAAGTGCCTCTTTTGCTTTTACATAATTGTGCCAGATCATTTGACAAATACACAAATTTAAGAAGGAGAATATTAAGTGCAGAAAATTAAATCAGTTAAATTTCAAAAAGTTACAACAGATTATAGGGGAGGAAAATTGAAGTAAATTGACATAAGGGAAATTTCAGAGCTGAACAAAAATAAACAATATCATGTGTCATTGGGTAATTTTGCAAACTATTGCAAAGGAGTGGCCCAAACTTCCTAAGTCAGTAATATTAGAGTTGTCATCATCTAATGCAATATATGCACTGTTTAAGTATTGATTTGACTACATATGTTCTGTAATCTATAAAGTTAAGCAATTCTATGAATTAGCTATTTTTTCCCCTTTTCTCAAGACAGGAGATTTTTTCACCTACGATGCCATTTTTAGACCATCAGAAGGTTATGATCAATATCTTCCATGCTGTGACAGAAAACATGCAAAGGGTCATGGCCTTAAAATTAATGAGGAGGTAACTGTTTGATAAATTCATAATTATATTTGTTAAAGTTGTTTTGTACTTTTTGACATGACTGGAGGCTTTATAGTGCAGCCTATATGGTAGAAGAGGAATCGGAAGGAGAACATCATTGTGCTCAGCCTGCACGTTTAGGAGAAAGCATTATCCCATGAAGACACCTAATTAGCTCTTGCTCTTTCATATCCTGAAGATTTCCAGGTGACACATATGCAAGTTAAAGTAAGGAGGAAGAGGCAAATCCTCTCTTGCAGAGTTCAGAGTGTACTCTGAACCATCTGTGCCCCTCAAGAGTTGTACTTCTGGTGGTTCTGCAGATAATTTCTGTAATGCTTTGAAACTCTTTGCCCTGAGAGGACTGGATTCAGAGGCCATGACTTCACTACTGTCCTCTGACACCCTCTCTATGCCAGCATTTCCTGTGAAAGCCCCTCTCTGAAGCTGGTGAGTTTGTTAAAAAAACCTACACCAGATTGCCCTGCAGGAAGGAAATGCATAGGGAACTAGTGCAAAGGTGTGGTAAATCAGAACACCATGGGCATGCCTGGAAAAGGATGGGCAAAGTATTTGAGGCCAGCAGAGTCTGGGTTTGATGTGCAGCCCAATAGGTAAATACAGCCATGGTTTTACACAGCTCCCTTGGAAACAGAAATACTATCATATATATGCATAAATGCATGTGTATGTATTATTCCATGCAGCATCTAAATAATACACTTATATCTACAAATGTCTGTATATATAATTATATTTATACATACACAAAACTATACATGGACAGAGGCAGAGTCTTTCAACAGCCAAATGAAATGTAACTTTTGTGACCTCAAAATCCCAGTGGGTTAATGGGATGTGAAGTGATGGGTAGGCTAGGGATAGTTGCCCACATTGATGGTTATATGTGATAGAGAAGAAAGAAGGAAGAGTGACACAAGAGTTCAGATTACTCTAATTTCTATGTAATAAAATGGGTTTTTTCTGACAAAGCCCACTGCTTGTGATTCGTGTCACTGGTAGTTATATATGCCAGATATTTCAGTGCAAGTGTGTCGTCATAATGCCCTTCAGCTCCATCAGACAGTGCAGGAAGTATTAGATGCTCCCAAAGGAATCCCAGGAGTGCCCATTAGCATCACCTGCTCATGGCCTAACTCAACTGCAAATCTGTGAGGCCAAAAGGTATATAAATAACTACTCCCAACTAGAAATTAAACTTTTTATTTAAACAAAACAAACACAACCTCCCTCCCCTAGTACCAAGCCCAACCTCCAAGTGTGAAATTTGCATAGAAAGTTCATCAGTATAAAGTTACTGCTTTTTACTGAGCTCATGTATCAACAAAACTCACTTTCCTATCGGTTTCTTCCTAGAGCAAACTTGTATGGGCCAGAATTCATACCAGCCCTGCTGGGCAGTGCACACAAGGGACTGTCCAAACAGGTGTCCCTTAATCCAGCCCTTTAATTAGACACATCAAACCCACAGCTGTTCAATACTACAATATGATCTTCCTGCGTGTCATGACACCCAACACTGGATGTAATCATAACTATGTGCAGGTCACACACTCAATTCCTCTTTAATTATCACAGTGGCCCTCTCAGACTTTATACAATGATAACTAAATAATAAAATAGAGGAAATAAAAATACCACAAGTGACGTCTTTCTAGTACAACACTGAAAGCAGACAGGATTAACCCACCACAGTATACTGCTTTACTTGAAGTAGAAAAAAAGCAAAAGCAAACCACTGCAAGTAAACTCATCATTTCCTGCAGATAGCCTGGGTGCATTCAGGGAATTCAAGAGTACAGTGACAGATACTCAGTTTAGCTACATGCAGCTGAGTAACTGCAGTGGCGTGTGTGCACAGGGCTGCCATTGCTGATTCCAAGTGCTAACAGTGCTAGAATTACACGCTGCGAAGGCGGGTAGCAGGACGCTTCCCAGCCAACTGTTGGAAAATCTGAAACCCACTGAATGCCAAACCCACAAAGATGAAATGCCAGTGTGCACAGTCAGTGCTGTGCTACCAAGGATGCTGAAAACTGAATCTCATTTACTTAAAAGAACACAAACTATTGGAATTACATACTGATGCCTGTCATTAGCACTGTAAACCCTGTATTGCTAGCAAAGTCTTTCTTGATAGTACAGAGATTTTTTTAGTTTCTTACTTTTCAGCATTTATCCACAACTAAGGCAGGGGAGGAAATGGTCTTATTTGCCTGCCAGTCTTCTTGGTTTGATTTTCATTCTGCTGGGGTTGAAAGTTGGTGTACTGAATAGCTTTTAATAAGGTGGAGTAAGATAGACAGGGGAACTGGGGCATAAAGGTTGTTTTGAAATGGGCTTTTCTGTTGAGTGGGTTGGTTAGTTAGTTAGCTAGTTAGTTAGTTAGTTTTTTTGTTTTTGTTTGTTTTGGTTTGGTTTTTTGTTGTTTGTTTCTTTATTTAAAAAGGGTTTACAGCATCTTTCCAAGAACCTCAGGTTCTGTCCATGAGGCTAGGAAGTGTCTCTTAGCTGACTGCCCTGCTATGGAGATCCCTCCAATCTGTGCCCTACCTGCATCCTTGCAGGACATAAGTGCAAATTTGCTCAGACTTGTGTCTCTTGTAGCAAAGAAGTAATTTGCTTGCACTTGAACTGTGGTGTGGCATCTGCATTTTGATTCTCCTTTTAGATACTATTTATATTATAAGACTAGATAAATACATTGCAGATCAAGGCTTACTGTGTTAGTCAGTGTGCAAACATACAAGCAGCCTGATAAATCTGAGACCTTTGGCTAGGGAAAGAAAAACAAACAAATCCCGTCTTTCCCTTCTGACTCCGTAGCTCCCTGTTGCTGTAGCACAGGAAGGAGCTGCAGATTGCAGATAGTGATTGCACAGTCACTTAAAGTGCAGCTTACTAAGACCAAGCTTAAAATAACCTTTTCTTGGTCAGGTTATTTTTCATCAAGTCCACTGCCCATCATTGAAAAGCAGTTATTTCTGCAATCTTACAGCTAAAAGCATTTTTAGTAAAACCTTCCATTGTGCAGAAATAAAGTAGTATATGCTTTATTTCCTTCAGGTAAAGCTCGCACGGATTAGTGGTTGCTCAGGGTTTTTCTTTAGGCTTTGATCTTTTTCATGCTGTGCTTTCACTGAATTGTGCATGACGGGTAGGTGTTCCTGTAACGGGGGGCACAAATCTCTCCTATTTTTCAAATGAGTCATGCAACTCAGTGCACAATAAAAATAAAAATAAAAATAAAATACGTGCTTTTCTAGCATTTAGTTTGCCAGTAATCACATGGTAATCGCATGTGTGTGTATGTATTTGTGTAAAAAATTATCAGTTCTGCAGCTCTGTATCTTATCATCTTGTCATCTAGTAACACATTTATGGTTTATTAAGATACATAAAAAACTAGGGCAGGGATAGAACAGTAAGGGTGCTAAACAAATATACATCCATATAGCAGATGCTGTACAGTACAGTCAGTTATTTTACCCCTGGCCACAGCACACTGAGCAATAGAAGACTGCCAAGTTTTCTATTAACTCTGTGATTTTCTTCTAAGGCAACTTTTATGTTTTCACAAGAAATGGCAAGATCTGTTCCTGTGATGACATCTTCACAGTATGGGAAATGTGTAAATAAGCCCTTAGACCCAGCAACTGGAGAGCATGTAAGGGTTTATAGCCTGCACGCAGCAATCTACAGGGAAAGTAGCCGCACTGCTCAGTGAAAAAACCTTCTCCAGGCTTGGATCCATGTTAAATCTCTTGTATCTGTAATAACCAGCAACATTTATGTGGGAAAAAACCACATTGAAAAGCAATATGGCACTTTTGCCTTTTCCTCAGCATTTTAGTTAATGAGAATGATCTGGATTATAAATAGGGTGAAAAAGCAGCTGCACTTTTTCTCATGCTAATTAAAATGCATGTGTTCTCCTTATATTCTCATAAAAATCTCATGAAAAGCAGCACCAACAAGAACTGAACGCTTTATGCAGCAACACTGGAAATGAGACCTGTTGGGTTAAAAGCTCTCTCTGCAATTCTACATACTGCTTCTACATAACAATTCACAGACCTAACATTTAAGTAAGCTTGCCCCTCAAGGTATCAGTGGTCATGGATTTTTCAATCCTTACAGAGGTGCTAGAGAGTTGTGAAGCATCGTTGTATGTGCACAACACCTGAAATAGAGATTCAGCTCAGAATTTTCTAAAATGGATGGGCTTACTCATAAATGGACAAATAAGAAATTGTCTGACTTCTAGAAGTGCTAGGCAGTTTCAGTAGACTTCAAGTGGAACTTGAGTTAAAAGTAACTTCTGAGCATTTAGCATTTGAAGAGACAAAATCTGGGTTTAGCTGATTTCAGACATTTAGTTCACTGACTTCCACTATAGGAATGATGTCTGACTGATTTAACAAGAAAAATCCTCATTGATTCTGTATCTAATCTGAAGAAAAAGGGGAAAAAAGAAAAAGCAATACTAGCAGAACAAGCACTAAATAATTCGGTAGAGAGGATGGAAAAAACACAAGGATTTGAACAGTAGAAATTTAAAAAGCATGTTTAGTGCAAATGTCTAAATCTGGTTAAACATTTAATGCCTTGTACTTTCATGGAATCCAGTACTAAAATTTTAAGGTAATTTCAGGAGGAGTTTCCCCTGCAGGGTATGCATCTGTTTGGCTCTCAAGAGCCATTGATCCTGTTGTTGATTAAAGCTGAGGCAGTATTGTTGAGAAAGGAACAGCCAGAGTGATCATACCAGAACAAGGACTGGAAGTCCACAGCTGTGACTGACACTTGTTTTGTCAGGTATTTAGATACAGGAAATCTATATAATTTGTTAAATACAGCTAGACTCCTAGTGAAAAGATACCAGAAACAAAAAATTTCTTAATCTGTGACCTGAAAAGGTAGTAAATTAGGCTATCAGTACCAATTGTTTGGTATGATGTGAGAAGCAGAGAAGAGAGAGCAGCCCATTCTGAGAGGTGTTTGTTACTTTCATTATTCATAACCTGCAGTTCTTCTATACTGAGTGGGCTATGGACAACAGGACATTAACTGTCCTGTTGTCCATTCCTTTTCAAAAATAAACATTTCATTAAACAAATTCAGCAGCATTAAATGAAAGGAATCACAGTAAAAACAAAGGGAGAAGGAAATATTTTCTAATACCACAATGCTTTTTCAAAAATCAGTATCAAAGTTATACCAGTAAAGAATGAGATGGAATATGGCCATATTCTTAGCAGGTTATTTTTACTTTGGGACAGTCAGTACAAATTGCTTCTTTTAAGTAGCCTTACTATATTTACAAACCATCTGTGTTTGAAAAACTATTGGAAATCAAATTTGTGTGAGAATACCACCACCTTCTGGCCTGTGTGAGAAATAGGCATCACCAGTTCACTTCCACTGCAGAGAAAATCAAACATAAAAACACCAATTTGAGTTTTCATATCTCATTTCTTTGCTTATGTCACACCCTCCTCATCCCTACTCACTTTTGAAGGTCTTTCACAGGTTGCTTCTCCCACTACTTGTTTCTTTCAGTTCTGAATGGTTCACTTCTTCCTTCAGTGCTCAGTGTCAAAAGAACACCCTGACCATTTCTTCTGTATTAGGGCAAAGTTCCTTATAAATGTTTGCAAAGCCATTTCAGCATCTCTCCTTTAATTTCTCTTTTGCTAGAGTTACAAATTCTTAGGTTACTGATGTTCTGAGCTTACTATTGCACTGTTGGAAAGCATCTCATTACCTTTTGGTGCTTCCTCACCTGTCAGTGTTGACATACTACTGTGAGGAAGGGTTTTATATGTGCAACAAATTAACACGATCAGAATTGATGGTATGACACAATGTAAATCATATTCTGGATCTGGATTTTGCATCCAATAATCTCCAGAGATTTTTTTGGCAACTGACAGACACTTTCAACTCACAAATTTTTAACAGTAGCCTTGGAAGGAAAAAAATGGCCACATTCTGTATATACTGGTCAAATATACAGAATGTCAATGATGTAAAAGTTTCACCTTTTTTGTATCAAAACAACAGTGAAAATCAAAGTAGGTAATGCTGGGAATTCTGTTTTGCTACTCATAAATAGTAATTCCACACAAGGAGGAAGCACAAGCTAACCAGAAAATGTGTTTTACATGGCAGATCATCAAGTATACATGATATGATCAGAACTAAAGCTCTGCTGTTTTTCCTTCATCCATCTGCAAAGCAACGCACTCACCCAAGTTAGGGCACACTGGTTCCGGCTGGAGTGGGCACTGGTTCTGGTTCTGAGTTGCAAAATTTTTGTTCATACAAAAAAAAAGGCTGCCATGGGACATAGTTTTTCTGAGCCTCAGAGTGTAGTTTCTGTAACCTGGAGGAACTCTGGAGTGTATACATGACGCCATTTAGACAGTTTAGCTAAAACTGCCACCAAAGGCAAAACTTCAAATAGAATGTATCTGGAACATTGGCTGGCCCCACAGAGACAGTTGTGCAAGTCCATTATCCTGTGGCAGCTGTTACTTTCAAAGTAAAGAAAATCCTTTTCATTAAAAACGCTCTCATTTTCTGTAAGGCATTGCTATTTATTGAACAGCACTCTACATCCCTTAAGTAAAACCAATAAGCCAATACTGCTTCTGCAACTACTTCAAATTTTAGTTTTATGAAACACTTGGGAAATCACATGAGCAGCTGTAAGTAAATTGCACAATTTCTTCTTATACTGCCAAGAAAAGCCCTGATTAGTAGGTATTCTGTAGGCATATTCTATACATTCAGACTGGCCAGTATCCTTGAAGAGTCACATGTGGCTTTTTGCAGCTGTGAATTAGAACTGTGAATTAGAATTAGTTAAAATGCATGGGAAAAGGAGCAGTAACTGTTTGGCACTTTTATCTGTAAACTTATAATAAATATTGACACAAAACTTAAGAAAATATTATGCTCTTTATTACTGTTTACATGTTAATTGTTCCAAATATTGGAAGGTTTCAAATTCAGAAGCTCAAGATTTCTGAGGTGAAGTTATTTAGAAAAAAGAATTTTTCTTTCATGCACATAATTTACACTTTGTAGTACAGAAAGCCTGTGATCCAGTGGTATTCTCTAGTGTCAGTTGCTGAGTTCATATGTACAAGGAAAGATTTTTTTGTGTAGATATTCTGCCATTTTTCTGGTATTTTGTAGACTTTCTGTCTCAAAAAATGGAATCTGGAAACAAAACAGAAATGATTGCTGGAAATACCTTTTAATAAACAACTGGATAAGACTGATGTCCATTAGACAGGTGCAAAATTACACGTAAAATATTGGTTTTGTTTTAAAGATTTAATCCTAAATGTATTCTTGATCTATAAATGACTTGAATAGAGATTACTGTAAAACAAAGAGCAATATGTATTACAGTTTAAACTAAGTTAAATATTATAGTGTTAGGCTTATGTAATATGTGATGAAAGTGGAAAATAAAATCTCAAAAAACCTAAAAATAACAATTTTCATTCAAAGTGTATTTAAAGAGAAAAAACTATTAATTCAACAGGCAAAAAATAAAGGTTATACTCTGTTGTGAAAATATTGTTTACAATACAAAGCAGCTTTTATTAAACTCCTCTTTTTAAACTCCAAATTCAAACCTTTTAAAAAAGATTTAATTAAAAATTCCAATTCTAATGAACTCTTACACAACATTTTCCTTTAAGTCAAGATCTGAATCTTAATCACTGTAGAGAAGTACTCTTCCATGCAGCAACTATGTGGCAAAAAACATACACAGAATACACTAATTGATCCAAGAAAGAAAAACAAATTTCTGTACACACTCAAAAAGGCAAAAATTAGGCAGAGGACATAATATAGAAAGGACAAGACTACATCTGCTTTAGCAATTAATTCAAACTACAGTTTTAGGTTTTGTTAAATAATTTTTTAATTCTTTTGTTAGCCAGAGCAAAAGTAAATCACTGTCTTTGGACTTTACCTGTACAACTTCATAACCAAGTAACTGAAGATGTCTCTGTTTAATAGTTTCTTCTCCCAACAGATTGTGGCTATTAGCACAAAATCTATTCTGACCATCAACACAGAGGGCAATTCTAAAATCAAGCAGAAGTGTAGCATCAAAAAAAACAAACAAAAAAAAGCCCAATCAGATATTTTAATCACCACAACTACTGCAGTTTCTAAGAAGCATGAGACAGTACCTCCCTCTTATGCCTCCTAGAAGCAGATGCAGGATGGGAGTTACCTAGTTCAGGATAATTTAAATCACTCAGTTTAAGGGTGGGAGGTGAAACCCCGAACCTTAGTAAAAATGATCTGGAAAGCTTTTAATTTGCTCTGAACAAAAATTACCATGCAAGTTAATAACAGTTTGATACTTATAATGCTATGATTAGTAAGCTGTTTTGAATTCTCCTAGAAGGAAAAATGTAAAAAGAACTTGCCTCAGATAGAAAATATTTCAGCAGGTAAATTTATTTAACTTACTAATTTACCTGTTAAATCCATTAGAATTCAAGTTCAAGTTAAGTTTATAGCTATATCTGTTTAAATTAAACCTGTACATATGGTTGGCTGCATCATGGATTATAACTATTTTTTCTTATTGGTGATAAAAATCCTATCAATTTAAACTAAGGTTTGTATATCTGCTGTTAAAAAGTTGCTTAAATTTTCAGTATGTTAAGTATATTGTGACTTTATTTACTTTATGAAAGCTATTACTTAAAAAAACCCAAAACATTAAAGCTCATTCTTAAGAATTTAAGCATGGGCTCTTGGAACGAACCTGTATTAGTCTCGGAGTCTTGTGAAGATGTCCTGGTTTCAACTTAGACCATGACGGAAGGTTAAGCTGGGGGAAGCCTAACCTCTTCAAAGGCTTTTGCTTTATTCACTGAAGCACAGTTGCAAATGCCACACAGGCAGGTTCCTTAACTTTGTATCCAAGGCTTCTAAAAGTAACCCTTGTTTATCACTCTGAAACACCTATGCATGTCTCAATGAAAAAAACCAGCATCTATAGCAAATATCCTTACTATGCAGGATTCCTTGCAGAAGTAATTTTGTGAACTCAAACTGGCTTAAACTCTGTTAAATCTGTGCAAATACACTCAGAATTTAGTTTTAATTTGAAAATGAATCACAAAATATCAAAATACATTACTATAATCCAGTAAGGATCTCTTGATTCTGTCACTGGGTGAAGAGACCAATTGTCTGACACTGTATAGTCAGGTGGCAAAACAAAGCAAAAAGCAGATTGTTAATTTTGTCCTTTTGCCAGTGGTTTCAATGTGAGACCTGAACTTTGTTGAAGTCAATGGCAAAACTGCAAATAGCTTAAATTTTGCCAGGTTTCCACACTGAATGTTCTCTCTTAGTGTAAATCAACATTTTACCAGTGATTTCTTTTATTCTCTTACCGTCTGTGTACCTTCTCAAGTTGGGCCGCAGGTAATACAAAACCTTCTTCATCTAATTTAATCTCAATATCTTGTGTAGAGGAAAAAAGAAGTGACATTAAAAAGTCATTTCCTCTAACTGTTTTTTTTTTTTTTTTAATCACAGACACTGGCAAAAATTGCATAGACAACACAAATAAGTGATAATTAGTAACAGTTCAGCCTTTCATAATGCTAACAAGCAAAGTAGTATTCCAAGTCCACTAAAAATTCTAATGTAGTTAAATAGCACTTTGCTGTGCTAGCTAGGGTCTCTGGAATTTTGAGGGTTTCGGGGAGAGACATGCTCTCTCCCTCTTTACTAACTTCAACATCCTCATGAAAGATGCCATGCCGAATAACTCTGGAATCATCCCTCTTTTTTATTTTTTTAAAAATCCCTCTGACATCCATGGTGTCCATGATGCCCTTCCCTCAACATCTTACTATCATCCACCCCTCCTGGGCACACACCTTTCCTCATTGCTGCCTTCTGTGTTTCCTTTCCTGCCGCACACACCACTTTGCCTTGCTTACTCCTGTCTTAGAACCCACCAAGCCCCACCAACTGTGTAGTCAGTAGCTCTCGCTGAGGGGAGAGGAGCCCAGCTGAGCAGGGCACAGGGCTGACCACCTTCCAGTTGTCCCTTTCTCTACTCACCACTAAAGCAGGGAGATGAGGTAAGTGGCATTGCCTTATTTTGCTTTACATTATACAAATTGTTTAAAGGATAAGGAGCTGATAATAAAAACACAGAATACATAGCAGCTGTTTTAATTGCAGACTGGCTGTCTAAATACCAAGTAATGCTGCAATGCTTTTCTCTCCATTTTCTCTGACTCTAAAAATTATTTACTTAAAATTTCCATGTCAAATCTCTTAGAGAATTTTGTATCCCAGTTTACTTTTTCTGTATTTGCAGAATTAAGAATGCCCACAAAGGGAATGAAAGCTTTGGCACCATGCACTCACATTTAATTACTAATCTAAAGAAATGACACTTACCAACTACATAGAAATGTGATGTTGATACCTCTGATGCAAAATATATTCTTTTTTTCAGTAAATGAAGTAATCCAGTCTTCACCCTTTTAAAGAGGTGAACATCAGGAGAACTGTGAGGCGTGGGAAAGGCCTTTACTTGTTACCTTGAAAGGAGTTTTGGACCCTACGTAAGGACAGAAAACCAAATCAAACAAAAGAAAAAGGGAGATAACATTTTTGAAAATACCTCATATTAACGTAGCAAAATATATTTTGTGCATTTCAAAGGCAAGTCTATTGAGAGACCTACAGTCTGAGGTATGATCTGCTGGAAACTTAAAATCACCCAAACAACCGCTAGAACATCCTCAGGAAGCTTCCATGCTATCATGGTCATGAGAGCTGCACAGCTATTTCCATTCATACAAATATATCAAGTCAATCAATCAGGTAGAAATGCTCCATATTTTCATCAAGGAAAGCTGTTTTGTCCAATTCCAATGTTTTTATGGGAAATACACTCAACTAAATATAAACTAATGAACTTATCACCTCTTGTTAATATCACTTCTGGTTTCACATGTACTGTACCTCATAAAATGGGCACTCCAGGGTAACAGTCAGAAAAAGCTGGGTTAGCATGGACATAATGACTCTTTTCAAACCAGGTGGCTGAGCTGAAACAACAACATTCAGGTTTTCAGGTGTACATTCAACAAAGTGTCTTTACACAAACGATATGCAGAAGTTAGGAAAAGCTACTCAGCATAATGTGCAGAGAAGCTACTTTATCATTAAAATTCACAGTAATTGTTCGAATGAACAGAAAGATCAGAATGAAATGACACAAGTTATAAAAATGAGAACATTATTTATAAGAATAGCAACATAGAAATAAACAACTAGCAAGATCTTAGTTAAAACTATCATATTCTTTCACCAAAAAAATGAAGAGCCAAAAGATGCAGGACATTCTACAGAAAAGAATAAATTTGAGTTGAAGTCTTAGATAAATCTCTCCTTCTTATAAAACCTTTTCCCAAGTTATAATCCCAGGATCTCATTGTTTTACTTTTTTTCTTTTTTTTCAATCTGCAAGTAGTGGATAATACCAAATAATTTCTGGAGATTTGTGTGCTTCATAAAAATCAACTCCTTAAGGTATTTCATGTTGCTGAAAAATTAAGTGACCAAACTTTCTAACCACTTTGAAAACTTCACTTTTGTTTTATTAGTAGAGCAATCTTAGCTGAGATCTTAAGAAGTCAGTCATCTTTCTGGCATAGCTTACATCTTTCATTAATAACCCTAAAAATGCTTTACTATCTAATAGAAAATTATTTAAAATAATAGATTCATAATAGGTTTGTGTCCAAAAACATTGGAAATGCAGTAATTAGAGCCAAGAACAGCTATCACATGGGGGATGTTCTAGCATCCTGTATGAGACAAAGGACAAACAAGGGGAACACCAGGTCATTATTTTTTAGAAAACCAGAAGGATTAACGGAAATAATTTTTTTTAATGGAATTCAAGTCTCTGTTTTAAGACTACAGTGCAATTTTCAGACTTATCTAACAGGAAAGACAATGGCAACTGTGACAAGGAAGTGACAGCCTTTGGCCTCCTGATCACTTTCTCCAGTTACTTAGGTCACTGTTGATTTGACAGATGAAAAGTGATAAAAAATGCATGTTTGATGAGACAAACCACATAACAGAAAGAAATGTGGAACATGCCAGGAGAAACTCTGCTCCTTACCTTGAAGCTTTTGCAGAAAATAGGGACTAACTATTTTTGGCAGAAAATTTATTGGATAACGTTGAATAAGGACACGAGTGTAGCACATTCAGCAAGGTGTGAGGCTGAAAGTCCCTCAGGCGGGTATGCAGCACAGTTTCCAGCTTCCTAAACAAGGAAGCAGCACTTGGAGGCAGATAGTTAAGAGTCCCAAAGGGTATAATATACGCAGCAATCTGGTCAGTGGTAAGTCTGTCAGCATTGGAAATGAAACCTTCTGCCACTGCATCAAAGATGGGCTCTGAAAGGATCATCTTTTTGCAGCAATACTGCATGACCTTGCTGACTGTTTGAGGATGCATGGTGAGGATGGACTTGGGGACATGTGTTTCCAGTGCCTGTGTGAAAATTTGCACTTTTTGCCCAAAGTATAGGAAGGCTTCCAGCACTTTTATGAGTTCATGATCTGTGAAATAGGGAACATTCTTCACTGAATGTTTACACAGTGCAGTGACTAAGGGAACTGCCCGAGTCTGATGAAGAACCATCAGTTAATTCAGTATTACACTTACAGAGTTTGGGCTTAGCTGGGAAACTGTGCATAAAGTCACAATGTTCAGTCTGTTTAGCAAGTTTTGGCATTGTTTCCCTTCCCTGACAATCACCTGCAGTATCTTATAAACCATCACTATTTCCCTGGGACTCCACCTCTCAGTGTCTTTTTCTTGCATGTGGTTCACAATTTGTTCCAGCATTGTACAACTTGGGCCTTCCAACTCAAGCAAACTCTCTCCAAGAGCACACAGATTTTCAGCAGTCAGCAGTCCCTTACCAAGCCGCTCCTCACTCTCTGAAAGCAAGCTTGCCATCAGCGTGCTCTGAGGATCTATACGTAGCTTTATCAAAGCCTGCAATGCATTCAGTAGACCAATGTTTGACACTTTTGCGGCTTCAAATTCAAACTGGAAGCATAATGCCCTGAAAACTTCATTCTCTAACAGTCCAGGGTTTTTAAGACCATTGTCATCCACCTCAATTTCAGAAATCCTCTGCAGGGCTCCTGAGGCCATAGTACCAGACATGACTTCTACAGAGCTAAGAAAGTAAAAAATCTCTTCTGCTGTACAAAGGTTGTTCAACCTCTTGAAAAATAATTGTTCATCCATCCACACATTATTTGATTTAGTACAGTTCCTGATATCTCCATGAAGACGCACAGTTTCATTAAGTGAAAGCAGCTGCATCTGCAGCTGTACATGTCTTTTCCTACAAAACATACACGGAGATTTATCTTTGACACACAGCATCCTTATGGCCACGGAGCTACAGTTTTGGGGTTTTTGCTGCCCACTGATGAAGCTCAACCTTTTACTTAGAGTCATCAAAGCAGACCTGGTTGCTGGTGTGCTGCATGAATACAACTGGAAACTTTTTCGGCTAATCAAAGCCATATTGAATCAAGTGGGCTCTGAAATTATACCTGGGGGAAGAAAAGTAGGCATAAATATATAGCCTGGAAAACAGCACGAGGGTCACTAAAATGCAGAATAAAAACCCCAACCCTTTGGTGGCTGGAAAGACAAATATGATCCCCCTCCCACGAGCGCAAGGCAAGCGAAAGAGCAGAAACTGCCGGGAGCGGCGAGCCCTGTGCGCCAGGCTGCCCCTCACTTCTGCCCCGCGTTCCCGCAGGACACTCTGGCAGATGAACAGGTGAGGGACACGGACGCTTCCCCGGGCAGGAGCTGCGGGGCGGCGCTTTGCCCTGCACCCCCGCAGCCGGGGCGGCACCGCCGGGGCCCCTCCGTTCCCCTCCGCCCCAGCACCTCCTGCTGCTACCGCTGCAGCCGCTGCCGCGGGCCGGGACCGCGCTGTTCCGCGCCGGGGGGCACCCGGCGGTGCCGGGACAGCCTCAGCTCGGCACCCTCGCCTCGGAAGCCATGACAGGCGGCGCGGCGCCTGCCGGGACCTTCCGGCTCTGCCGGCGCCTCCGCTCAGCCCGCCCGGCTCGCCCCGCTCCGCCCCGCCGCTGCCCCTGCATCCGGCCTGGCTCAGCACTGTCCGGGCGGCCGCGGTCCGAGGTCGGGCGCTGGCGCTTTGTTTCGGAAGTGGGATTTGTGCCCGTTCTTGTGTCCGTGTGCACCGCGTCCTCCAGCGCAAGTACTCCCGCTCCCCGCTCCGGGGGACACCGGGGCCGGGCGGAGCAGGTGCGCGGGGCGGAGGGTTTGTATTTCTCTTTTTTATTTGTCTTCGCCCTAGAGTGAAAGCGGTTCTCAGCAAGTCGCAAGCTGATGAAAAAGTGGCTTGGGAGTGGCTTCATGGCTCAACAACAACGCAACTCGGTTTAAAGCCACAGAGGAGTGTGTGAAGCTTTTCTGGTTGATGACAGAAAGACGTTCTGCTGGGTTTCAGAAGGGTGGGACTCCTCCATGTGTGCAGTTCAGGTTGAATCAGCATCAAAGCAGTTTATCCATCTACTGATGACACAACCGACAGTGTGTGCACTGACGTTTCTTGCTTTTTTTATCCGGTGCGTGGCCGCGCAGTTCACGTTTGACAGGGCAGCTCCATGACGTGCGCGGTCTGGCCTTGCCGTGCATCTGCGGCCCTGCTGGGGCAGCACGTGTGCTTCAGCGGCATTCCGAGATGCCTTGTCTGCTCCTACAGTGAGTGTGTCGCCTTGGGGAGCTTCTGGACTCCCTGCTAATCTTCTCTGGACTGTTAGCTTTCTGGTTTTCCAAATATTGGGTCAGATGAGCTTTGATTTGGAATTTCATCCTTAGTTTCGTGTTAAGCCGTGGTTTGATCCAGGAAATCGCAGGCTGTTTTCCCAGCTTAAACATTGTTTTTTGACGTGCGTCTACCACCACACCATGTTAAAGGTTGCTGGTGTAGTGGTACTATTAAAGGTAGAGGGATTCTCTAGGAAGCTCAATAGTTTAAGAATTACCTTTTCCCCCCCTCTTATTTATTCCAGTTTTCACGTAAGTGGAAGTGTCATGTCCTGTTTGAAGAGTGTATAGTGCAGCAAAGCAAGAGCAGTGTGGGCAGCATGTTCGTCTGAGAGCAAGTGTGTGCCTGGTTTATGATTGTTCATCTGCAGGTAGGCGTGACTCATTTTTCTGTCTTTGAGCAGGCATCACTTAACAGTTTGTGCACAGACTTCTTACGGCTCATGATCTTTTTGCAGGGTGAAACTCCTCAACTTGCGCAGAATAGGTGGAATCATGATCAAAGATTTATGGTCTATTGATGACATAATTGACAGCTAAATAAGCTACTGTTCAATCAGTTAATTGAATTATAGATTTAAGATTAATAGCAACAATGCAACAGATAGGATACTAGGCACCTGGAAAATGTTAATAAACACCTACAAATATTTAAACAGCTTTCTGTATCTAATTCCAATAAGATGTCTAATTGCGTTCTCTCCCATTGCTACAAGGATACATTCACACTGTTGCATATGCATGCAGTACCCTCTCCCAGGAGGTCTGCATCTGCATCTCCAGCGTCATCTGCTCTTCTGATACGTGGGTTTGCTTGTTTCCACATGCTATCTGTAGGAGGTGTGGTTGCTCCACATTTTTGTGTCTCTATGCAATCTAAGGGTCCACTCACCAGTGAAAAAACTTCTCCCCAAGTTCACATATATGTACCAAAAATACGTGTGGCTGCTTTTTGCACCCTTTATTGTTGCTATACTAACTAGAGTAGAAAGCGCATGATGTCTTAGGGGAATCCTGGCTGCTCTGCCTGACTTAGGCAAGGGTCATGGCAATGTTAGGGCAACATCTGACCATGTCAGACCGCATCCTGGCTGCTGTTCTTTCTGTTGCCCTCTCCATTCCCCCTGCTATTACAAATTTTTGTGCTTCTCAAGCATTAACAGCTTCCCAAGCTGCCTCTTGTTCTAACAGACTCTTGTTGGTAATGTTGGCAGCTTACTCCTCAGCTTTTCTTGTATAGAAGGCTTTTGTGCTATGGTGACATCTTAGTGGGAAACTGATTATTTTTCTCCCTTTCTGAGGTACGAGAAGGAATGTAGTAATGAAACACCACTTCGTCTTTATTGGTTTTATCCATTTGTAGTTGGGTGATGCCACCTGCTGACAAGAGTTAGGTGAAAACAAAGCACGTGACCGGGATGAATCTCTATTTCTACAGGGCTCTGAGGGTATTTAAACGGTATTTACACTATTTTATATGAATCATCATAATTAGCACATTTCTTTATATTTATTTTGGAAAAGGAGGGTGAAAAATCATTCTGTGGATTGTTTTGTTTTATGGACCTTCTGTGCACACTTGCACATAAAACCAATTATGTAAAGTTGACTGTTAAGGTAATTACTAATAGTTTTAGGTAATGTAATTAATTTAAAATTAAAACTGAAATGGAAAATATAGTAGAAGAAAATACAATGAAAACCTCAAAAATTTAATTTTTCATTAAATTCACATGTGATACAGGCACTCTTTAGAGTATAACTTAAACTATAACTTAGTTTTGCTACTTTTGAAGTATAATGGTGCTTTTTAAAAAAATTGCCATAGGAGAAACCTTCTGCAGTAGTGTGGGCAGAAATACCCTGCCAGATCAATGGAGTACAGTATTCTTATACAACTGAGCTATGTTTGTTTTCCCTTGAGAGAAAGAGAAAAAAGAGATACCTCAAATTATGTAGCCACAGGTTACCATAACTCAGTGTGTGTGGCTACGACACTGAATGCTTTCCGTAGTTGAAGCTGTGTGAAAGGAATAGGTGAAGTACAGCAAACTGGGCCCAGGCACATGGGAAGTACCTCAAGTTGGGGACTGAAAATTACTCAGTTGTAATTCTAAGTATTTGAGTTCTACTGCACTTCCTTAAAAATGACAAAATATTGTCATAAAATTAATTTGCAATAGCCACACAAAAGACATTCTGCTTCTTTTATTTGCTGCTGCCTGAAGTTACTTATGTCTGTTGTGTTCTTTGTGTCATAATAATGGAATAAAACTTCTTGTGTTCAAACTTTGAATGGAGAGGTGAATGGATAAGGATATGCGTCTCATTCATCCTGCTGCTCATGAGGGACTTTGTGACACCACAGCAGGTTTCTCTAAGATTGATTCTTAATTTTAGGAGAAAAAAAGCACCAGTCAGTCTATAGTTCAGAGAATCACAGAATAGTCTGAGTTGGAAGGGACCCAGAAGGATCATCGAGTCCAACTCCTAAAGTGAATGGCCAATATGGGGATCAAAACTGACACCTTGTTGTTATTAACACCATGTTCTGACCAACTGAGCTAACATCAGGGTCAAGTTGCACTTGTGTAAGAAGCTCCTTTTTGAAATATGAAATTAAAATCAGTGTTTGTGCTCCAAAATACAGACACATAGTGGAAAATAAAGTGTAAAGTCACACAAGCAAAAAATACTGATTTCAGAAAAGAAGAAATTGAGAATTTTAATTTTTTTCCTCAGGCTTTGTAGTTTGACTTCAGCAGGTCTATGTTTTGTTTTGTTTTGTTTTCAGACAGCTCAGAAAAGTGAACAAAGCAGCCACTAACTTGAAATAGAAAATATAACTGATGTAATAAAAATAGTATGTATTTTCATAAAAAGCTGTTTTGTATTGTGTTTCCAAGCTAGGTTCTTGATATTGGAGATATGGTAACGTTACTGCAACATCAAGGCAGTACAGCACATGGGACCAATACCGCGTTTCCTTCACAGACTGATCTAGAAATCTTGGTTGTGACAAATGGCTTCATTTCAGAGTAGACGCCTCATTTCCAAGTTAAACAGAAATGCTTCTTTCGTTAACTATCTCTTTTTAATCTCATAAGCGCAGTAAAATCTTGTTGTTCGGCTTACCAGAAATTCACTTTTTAAATTCTTTTTTTCCCCTGCAGTGTCTCTTAAAAAAAAAAAAAAAAAAGCCAAAAAACATCTGTATTGGAAAATGTGCTGTGATTCAAAGAGGAGGTTTTTACTCCTCTATGCAACACAAAAGGGGCAGGCAAAAGCCATAGCTGAGGAAATATGGCAGCAAGCAGGTGCCCATGGACTTGAAGCTGATATGCACTGTATAAGTGAAATGGATAAGGTGAGATACTCCATACTGTTTTGAAAAATATATGTTGAAGAACTGCATTCTTCTTCACATGTTTGACTAGCGCCTCGTGATCATCATGAAGGCTAGCAGATGCACCCACCTAAAATACACCATCTAGTGTCAAATGTTTGTTCCTTGTGAATCAGTAATTTCAACCAGTTCTCACAGTTGCTTAATAGCCTTCTGCCAAAGATACATCTTTGATTGTTCTTATTAGAACTGTAAATTAATATATCTTTATCTGTTTTCTATCAGTGATTCAGTGACTCCTTGAAAACTTTTTATGTATGCAGTAGTGAATTAATTCTGTATTTACAAGTCAGGTCTGCTGTTACTAGAAATGATGCTTTTTTTTCTCACTTGGTCAGTTTTGGGTTGGGTTTGGGTTTTTTGTTCTATTTCTTTTGTTGCATTGATGTTCTGTGTCTGGTTAACTCTGGGCTCCAGCATGGCCTGGAGCTCTTGTGGGTCTTTTGTGGGTCTTTGTTGCTAGCATATGCACTCATTTCAATTCCCACAGGACTCACTCAAGTTATATTCTAGAACAAAATAAAAAACTTGGCTGGAACAAGGAAGTGGCTTTTTATTACTTGCTGTTATCCAAAAACTTAGCTCTGTAACTAAAAGCAATATGAACTGTAATTTCATTCACAAGGTACTCTCAACTGTATGCCCTCAAACAAGAACATATAAAAAACAAATAATCAAAACTTGATAGCCTGGTATTTCATATGAGATGAGGAGAAAATAACATCTAAAAGAGTTTTCTTCATGCACTTGAAAATGTGAGACATTTTGAATGAATGTTGAGTGAATATGTAGCTGAGTGTTACAAAGAGACTTTTATGCAGCCAGCAGGGAATGTGAAGATTCTCCTTACCTTCTTCCATTTAATTTCTTCTGTGTTTGACAGGTTTGGAGATTAGTTTCAGGAAGGTGGTAGTCAGAGCATTTCTAGCCCTGTTTTTGGCCTGCCACTTAAATAAATGTATTTTGCCAAATTTGGCAAGACAATTCAGAGCTGCGAATTAATGATGAATTGAAAATCTGAAAATGGGCATTGAAGAAAAAAGTAATTTCTGCAGCTTTGTAAGTTTTATCACATAAGCTGTTTTTTCCCCTGCTTGTCAGTTAGTCTGTCTTTGTGTAGCTGTTGGGTATTTTCAGACCTTGTCATCACTTAAAGGGATTGCTGTGAAGGTCTGTGAATGGAATAGGTGGCTACAGAGTCAGTAACAGTAACGTGATTCTCTTGCCATTCAAAAGTTAATGGTCAAATACTGCTCTGGTCTCAGGAACACTGGCTTTTTCCAAGTAGTCTCAGGGGTGAGATAAGGTCATAAATCTTTGGTTGGTTACAGTGGTTACGTTTTATGAAGATGAAATGAAGTGGCAATGAGGTAGGTGCAGTAAAAAATGGGAGGCTAAATGTAGATCATCTTGGGTCACAGTGTGTGTAGTCGGCCTTGGATGAGTTATCCGAATAAGTACGTTTGTCATGATATGTGTTGTTCTGGATGAGACAAACCTGGCTGTCTGATCCCATCCTCTTCTTTCAGCAGCCATACACAGCTTGGGCAGGCTGCTCACTGCTTTTGTGTGGCATTGCTGTCCACAGCTGAGGAGAACATTTGAAGGAAAGAGAAAGAATGAGACAAACCTAAAACACAAAGGATTTAGGAAGAAGTGGCAGGTAAAGTGAAAAAATATGTAGTTCTGTTAGGTTCTTGCTGGTCTACTGTTGTAGCAGACCTCGCAGTAATTGACAGAAATTATTGCAGAACCTGTGTCACCAAATGTTTGATTTCCAAAAGGTGCCTATGTTTGCAGACAAAAATCTGCAGTGGAGTAAGCAAGAATTTAGTAAGCTAATCATACTGTTCTTATACACCGCTTCGTACTTTCTGAGCTCATATGTTTTTTTTGTTTTTTAACAGAGCTCATTTTAGTGTATATTCTCATGTGGTACCAGTAGAGCCTTACTTCCTTTACTTCAAGAATTTGCTTTTGTTTGTAAATGCAGTAGTCACCTGTGGCAATGCACTGTTGAAGCTGTTGGGTCTGTACTTATCAAATCAGCTGTGGAAGTTTTGAAAATCTGAGTCCTTATTGCAATGGGATCCTTAAGGTGCTTTTTTGTACAACTTATAGTTCAGATTTGAAAGTCTCAGGGTTTTTTGAGTACTTGGAGTTTGACTGAACTTGTAGAAGACAAAACCTCTGTTTGGAATGTTCCTGGACCACAACTCATTGAAGTCTGGCAAAGTACCTGGGGAATATCCTTGCATGTTTATCCTGTTCACTTGTGCTTCTCTAGACATCTGCTGTAGGCCCCTACCAGAAGTAGGACTCTGTTCCAGGTAGTAACTTAAATTTACCATGCAACTGCTTTTAGGTTCTTCAGGAAAGATTTGGAAACAATGTCAGCAGCAAAACCCCCTTATAGTCTGTTTCTATGTATTGCTCGCCTTTTGGGATTGTAGGTGTCAGGTTATTTTTTACATGACTTGAGGATAAAGTTTGAGTGATTTATTGAGGGAGGTGTTTAGAACATACCTCCTCCAAATCTGGACTTTTGAATTGCACTCTTGAAACTGCTCTAAGTGAAACATAGCACCTCTTGCAATCTATCTTTTTTTTTTTTCTCATAACCATATTATTCTTATTAAACTTGGCATGCTGGGAGATAATTTAAACTGCAGCCTACAAGGAGCAGTAGAAGGAGCTTAAGTTGCTTATTATGGCAAATAGGAGGCTAAGGAGTGATCTATTAGCAGCCTACATACGCCAAACTGGACAACAGGAAGCCAAATCCATTGGCTGCTGCCTGCTAAACTCAGATTTGACACTAGCGGCGAAGTTCTGCATGGAAGAAGCTGCCCAGAAAATGGGAATCTCTACCCTTAGAAGTTTTCAAAATTCAGCTAGTTACAGCTGACTGGATGCTGTGCTGGCAGTTAGTCCCACTTGAGGCATGGGGTGGGACTAGGTGGCCTCCAGAGGTCACTCCTAAACAAGGGAGTGGAGCTATGTTTCACATGGGTCACTACCCTTAGGCCATAGGGGTGCTGTGAGAGCGATTTGTGCGGGTGAGCCAACTGACAGCACATTGGCACGGTGCTGCACCCTGCTAAGGATGGGATAGTCAAAGATTCTGAGTGCTTTTTACTTGAGAAGTAATACATGGTTGCATGAGATCTGAATTTATGGAGCTGACACACAGTCCCTACTACAGGCAGTTTTTGTCAACCTGGTATAATGGGAATAGCCCCCCATGAAACTGGGAAATGTGGGAGACCGGTATTAGGGAAGGGGAGAGAAGTGAATTGGGGGCAATGTGAATGGACCAAAATCAATCAGACTGTAGAGCATGGTGACCGATTCTCACTATTCAGAGCTACCTTAGTTCCCCCGAAAGCACTGGGGTGTTTTTTGGATATGATGATCTTGAAGGTCTTTTCCAAACTAGTTAATTCTGTAATGCTGTGATTCTGTAACATGGAAGTTATCAGACAGGACCAAATGATACTTAATAGAATTTACAAATGATCCCTACAGTTTGCATGGCCATACCCCACTTATCTGAGTGAAATCGTGAGGATTGTGGCTGTGTGATTGTGATCATAGACACAAAAATACTTTTTCCACTTGACAAATAAAATACTGTAGGAACTGTGTATTTAAGGTGTCTGAGTGCAGTTGTGAAGTATTCTTCATGTGTGCACTAGCCTGCTCAAAATGCTGCCCTTGGACATTTGTATATGGGATCATAGAATATTTCAGGTGGAAGGGGCTTCGTGAGGTCATCTTGCAGCAAGGTCAGTTGAGGTCAGAGCAGGTTCCCCAGGGCTTTATCCAGTCTGGTCTTGAAAACTCCAAATAAGATCAGAAGTTGCATCCCCAAAATGACTTGTAAGTACTTGAAAGACTTTCTGTGGCTTCATATGGGTAAGATGAGATTAAACATTTTTCTGTGTACCCTTGGGAAGAGGAAAGGTGGGAGATAGAGTATCTAAGGCCACAAATATTTATCAAGTGGCATCTTGTAACTTAACTTGTTCTATTGCTTGTAGTACAACCTGGAAACAGAAAAGGATCCTGTAGTTATTGTTATTTCCACTACTGGGACGGGTGACCCACCAGACACTGCCCGCAAGTTTGTAAAGAAAATTCAAGACAAGACCTTGCCTCCTGACCATTTCGCACATCTCCAGTATGGATTGCTAGGTGACTTAGTATTTTCTATATTATTGCAGAACTTGTCTGTCAGTGAATAATTTTTATACTTTTTTACTAGTGAATAGGTGATTTGGGCTTTTTTAAGTGCTTATAAAACATTCGCTTTTATAAACAGCATTTTTGTGTAATGTCCTCTATGAGCAATAAAGGAAAAATGTCACAGAAATTATCTGAATGTAAGCTAACAATGTAATTTTTTATAGTTTAATTTTCTTTGCATAAAAACCATATGATATGAGCTATCTATAACTGTTTGAAGTTGAAATATCATGTCAAAAATCTTCAGAGATTAGTAAACTACATTAGTTTACTTGACTGTATGAGTCATCAGGCATTTTATTCTACAGAGGGAAAGGCAGTATAAAATGTTCTTAAAAGTAAAAACCTTAAATCATCCCATCCCTTTAAACTTGGAGTAATATTTTAGTTACGAATGTTGTACTCATCAAGAGAAGTAATGTACCATCAGCTGAAAGATGGATAAGCAAAATACAGATTTGGCAAAATGCACGATCTATCTTGAGCTGATGGTAAGGTTAGTTTGTTGAGTTTTTAAATTGCATTTATAGACAAACTCCAGAAATGTCCATTTAAATTTAGGTTATTTTTACCTGACAAGTTTAAGTTGATAGACAGGAGTGAGGAAACTTCTCAAGCTTCTAATAAGGAAGAGACCCATTGGAAGGAAATTTCTACGGGATAGATAATGTGGGAGTCTTGAGTTACATGCATTCTAATCATGTAGCATTTTGAGAAGCTGTTATGCTGTTGCTTAGTTACATGTTACAGTTTGTGAAATGGTCAAGTTTTTCATAGCTGAATGCACCCATATGTGTATGTATAAAGGTGAGTATTGTATTAACACTGAGTTTTATCATAGCAGAAATTATTTTGGTGTCTAAATTACAATGTGATTCAAGTTTAACAAGTTATCAGTCTTAAAATGCATTCATGGTATCCATCTCAACTAGTCCAATGAAATGTTTGCTCAAAGTACTGTACTTGAGGGAAAGCAGAAATCCTCTTAAAAGGAAAAAAAAAAAAAGTCTGTTATAAAGACTGAGGAATGGTCCATTATTAGGTGGCATCACGATTTAACCCCAGCCAGCAGCCAAGCCACACCCAGCTGCTCTTACTCCCCCAGCCCCTCCTCGGTGGGATGGAGGACAGAATCAGAGGAGTAAAAGTGATAAAACTCACAGGTAAAATTCCAATAGCAGTAGTGAACCAGTGGTGTGGGTTACTTAGAGAATTTGTGAAGATGACCTAAAACCAGTGGTCTTTAGGATTGCTAGACAATCATCTGTAAAGGATGATTGATTACTTTCACAGTCAGTGATTTAGTTGACCTCTTAGAATCTCAGATCTTCCATGGACATAACTCCTGAGTCCACTGACTCTTCATCTGATGGTAGAGAACATCTTCATCTAAAACATCTTCACAACTTTTAAGGGGCAGAAAACCCAGTGCAGTTGAGACAAGATCTACAAAGAAATCTTTGATTCCTGAGGAGGAAGTTGCTGGACCAGATTTCCTCATGCAGGTTTTCTTACTTTCTTTTTGTTTAAAATCACTGCTGTATTTGATCTTTTTTTTTTCAAGTTTCCAATTTTTTAAATTTCTTTTAATACTCCCTCCCTTATGTTGCTGACATTATTAACAACTTCATCCTGAAAGTGAGAACATTTCTTTTGGTAATTCACACATAGTTTATCAGTTTAAGTTCCTTACATTTTTCCTGTTAGAGGAATTTTGTATTTTTTAAAAGCCTAAACTAAAGCAGTATTCTTCTGAAATGTGATATATTGAAAGCAAAGCATTTTCAGAGTATTTCTCTGTCTTACATTTGGGAAAGAGGAGCCACTTGTTCAGCTCTATTTTGGGACAAACACAATTTTGTTTGAAATTCATGTACATACGTGTATTTTTCCATGCAGCATCTGAATAAAACACTTACATATGCAAGTGTATATATATATATATATATATATATAGATATAGATATAGATACATAATTATATTTATCATAGAATCATAGAAGGCCTGTGTTGTAAGGGACCTTTAAGATCACTGAGTTCCAACCTCCCTGCCACTGGCAGGGACACCTTTCACTAGACCAGGTTGCTCAAAGCTGTCGCAGAGCCACACAAAGCCCCATCCAACCTGACCATGTACACTTCCAGGGCTGCGGCATCCAAAACATATTTTGGGCAACCTGTTCCAGTGTCTCACCACCTTCACAGTAAAGAATTTCATGCTAATATCCAATCTAAACCTACTCTCTTTGAGTATGAAGCCATTCCTCCTTGTCCTGTCATCACACGCCCTTGTAAAAATCCTTTGTGTCTATCTTGTAGGCTCCCTTCAGGTACTGGAAGGCCACAATTAGATCACTCCAAAGCCTTCTCTTTTCAGGCTAAACAGGCCCAATTCTCTCAGCCTTTACTCCTAGGATAGGTGCTCCAACCCCCTAATCATCTTGGTGCCCTCCTGTAGACTTGCTCCAGCAAGTCCAACAGTCATGTTGGATACTTCTGCTTGTCTGCAAGAAAAGTAGGTACTGTCTTTGTGTAGCCTGGGTTGCTGCCTGATTGACACAGTTCCTCTTTCCTTGGATTTTCTAGGTCTGGGAGATTCAGAGTACATGTTCTTTTGTAATGGTGGACGGACAGTAGACCGACGACTTCAAGAACTTGGTGCCCAGCACTTCTATGAGACAGGATTAGCAGATGACTGTGTAGGGTAAGACCTGAGTGGGTTTGGGTTTTATTTCTTCAAGATGCAATATTTGGATGGGCATTTGTCTAAATGTTCTGAGCCATTTGAAGTCTGTTGAACTTGGATACTCAGCACTTCACAGGAATGAGTTCTGCCTGAGCACAGTATGCCTATTCAATCTCAATTGCCATTAAATAAAACTCCATTTTTAAAGTGCGAGGAAACATCTGTAATGTTTGGGAAAATAATATTTAACTGTTTCACTAATTAAATAAGCCAGAGTAAGTGGAGGGATTTGAAAATGTAGTCTGTTTTTTCTTTTTTCTTCTTTTCTCTTTTATTCTTTTTTGCGGGTGGGTGGAGGATTACTTTAGAGGAATTATGTAAGAAGATTTTTCTGTTTGCTTGAGAGAAATTATGTAAGAAAAGAACTCCCTGTTCTGTTGCTCTTTCTGTCCGGTAGGCTGCAGTCTTGGCTTAGTTATTTTGAACTGCAGTTTATATTGATTCTGTGCATGGTGATGCAAGGCAGTTGAATACAAACATTGTCATAACCATAAAACTTATCTTTTGTGTTCTAAAATAATAAAAATGGGCCATTAGTGTAAGCTATTGATGTTGCTGTTGCACAATGAAAAGTTGCATATTCTGCTGCCATTTCTTCAACTTTCTGTCACCAAGTTCAGTATATGAAAATAAAAATGAGAAACTGGAAGAAGAGCAAGGCTGTTATACATTTTAGACTCTGTAAATTTACATAGTGATAACAACTAAGTAATTTGTTTTTATAAAGAAGTAATCTTGGTAACAGCTGCAGATATATATTAAAAATAGAAAGTGAATAGTGTTTTTAGCTTTTGTGGTCTTTCATTATTTGTAAATTAACAGCACAGGAAGTCACAATAATTTATCCATGCATTTCTTCTTTTTTTTCCACTCCATTCCCAGTTTGGAATTAGTGGTTGATCCTTGGATTGATGGACTTTGGCTTGCCCTCAAGGAAGCATTGCAATTGCAGGAAGAGAAAGAAGGCATGAGCAGTCCTGTCGATGCTGTTTCCAGCTCTCTCTCTTCAGCTCCCCATGCTGTGAATGAACTAAACTTAAGCTCCAAAGTACAGAACTTGAAGCTAGAAGATGAGGGAGCAAGGGGTTCTGATGTTCTGTCACAGAAACTGGATGACATCAATCTTGCGACTCCAGCTAGTGACACCGAACCTTCACTTGTTCATTCTGTCCCTCCTCTCTCTCAGTCTGCCCTTAATATTCCTGCCCTGCCACCAGAATATGTAGAGGTGCAGCTTCAGGACATCCAGGGTGAGGTAAGGACTTCACTTGGAGTGATGGAAGCCTCTAGCGCTCATAGGAATATGAGTGTATACTGCTACATATGGCTCAAGAGAGCAGGTGGATACTCACATAAAGGAGATATGTCCCCGAATGTAGGAGGTTTTTGAATTTTAAGTAAAAGGTCCATTTATATTGTGAAAATGTAGCTTCCTCCATATGGGTTATGGACACATATGTTAAGATATAATTCAGCGAAATAGTAATTTGGTATTGCACTATCAGGAATGCAAGAATTCAAATCCTCTGTGGCTTATGTTACAACAGCGAAAACATCTTGCTGTAGTGAGGAGCATAGTACAGATTCTGTTCAAGTTTTTAGTACTTTTGGAATGTACTAAGAGGCTGTAAAATTGTTCAAAATCTTGCTGTATACTTAATAACAGACAAACTTGTCGTTGTGAGTGCATGGTCATTATTTTACTCTGGGAAATGGAAGATGAACTGTAGATCAAAAGACAGTATGCTTTTCATGTGAAGCCATGCTGAACAAAGACCTGCTGTACTAAGAGAAGGATTAGCATGAGCTGGGAATCATCTCCAGTTGGCAAGAGTGAGTCAAACTTTTCTGGTTGCCTGCAACGGGCAGATGTTTCAGTTATCCATGGAAGGAAGCAGTGAAGTCTGGCTGCTCTTTAAATGCCAGGGAGCCAGGAGCTGAGTGTGGTAACAGCCAGCATTGTTCCCCACTACCCAAGCAATGCAAACCAGGAGGTGGCAGCCAGCATCAGCCAAGAGTACAGATCATCAGGCAGGTTTATGGGAATCAGGCAGCTCTGGGCCCAAGATAAGAAATTGATCTCAAGCTCCAGGCTTGGATCAGTAGGATCTGTGTCCAGTCATGGACATGGTGGTGGTTGAGCTGCCAGCCAGTACTCCTGTAATGTAGCTCAGGCAGGGACTGAAGACCCAGTACTGAGCTGTGATGGGGTTTCTGGGCCCAGTCCTCTGGTGTGGCTGCTCATGATCATGAAAGCCCTGTAGTATCCTCTGGACTCTGACACTCTCTCTGTTGAGACTGTTAATGGAAATGTTAAGAGAATCACATCGTCTAGCTAATAGAACTATGTAAGAGTGTATGGATTTAAACACTGGATAATTTTGCTTTACTTTTAAACCTCATGTTGTAGTTGGTTTTGCTCGGATTGTTGAATTTGATAATCAAAATTCAATTCTTGGAGATTTATGATTTAGAGGTACTCTTCTATTAAAGACTAGTAGTTGGGTTGAATATGCTGCTACACTCCTTAAAAGAGTCCATTTTCTTAAAATCAGCATATATTTAGACTGATCTCTGAAATAAGTCATCAGGTTCTAATATGGATACCTTAATTTTTCTGTATGTACCCAAAAAAGTTAATTTTGCTTTTGAACAGAAAATGGATAAAGCTGAATCTGCTAATCTGGAACTCAGTGACAGATTAAAGATTATAATCCAGATTTCAGGTACCAAACAGGGTGGTTGTCTTGAGTTGTGTAAAGAATCGAATGTATGTTTGTGTTTTTTTCCTGTTGTGTTATTTTTGACATAGTTGGGTAGACCTTGTCAACAAGTAGGTTCTATGTAGGGTCATGTTTGGTTTTGCAGATATCACACAATTCATGTCCTTTTTTTGGTATCTCACATTGCAACAGCAGCTATGGGTATTTTTCACCAAGTACAGCTAAAGTCAGTGTGTTTTGAAGTGCATCAAGGTGAGGTTTGGGTATTTCCAAACAGAGAATCCCTGCCATTTAAAGAAGGCCTGGTACACAATCTCTCCAGTTATTTAAATGATCTTGTCTTGGGCTATTGAGTCTCAGGGTTGAATTAACAAGCTGATGCATCCTAATATCAGAGCAGCAATGTCTTAAGCATTTGTGGGAAGTGTAAAATAATACAATTTACCTTAAAGCTTGATTTCATTATGCCTTGAATTTGACTTGGAGAGAATACAAATATAGACAATTACCACAGTCTAGCTGATGCACAATGGCTTCATATGGCCCAAACCATTAATCACTATGTCAGAATTTTAAGATAAAAGAGAAACTTCCAGCTGTTGGCCTCAAGTGATTCTCTTGTCTCCTTTTTAAAATAGGAAATCTTCAGATAAATGAATATTCTCATATTGGTAGAAAAATTCCTTTACATTTGACAGTGTATTGTTATAGACATTTGGTATCTCTCCTGCCTCTTTTTATTTTTGTCTGCATTGATCTCTAATGTAACTTTCTGACTTCTGTGATGGAGAAATGAGGGCTGTAGTCTGATCTTCAAGTAGCAGCCCTTGACATACGTGATCTGGAATTATTCTTGGTGCCCATTTGTCATACTTGGGGCACATTTTTACCTGGGTAGAAATGTATCATGACATGGTGCTGTTTTGTAGTGTGGGGTTTGCTGATAAGCTCTAATTTAAAACACCTCTTACAAGTTGCCTGTTATAGTACCCATATATTGACCCCAATGTCTGAAACTGTAAACCTGCAATGATATAATTTCTGTTCTTACTTCTTATGTCCATTCTATACACCTAGTAATCCTTTAATTAGGCAGGAGTTTTCTGGGGTTTAACATAAATGCCATTCTCTAATTGGCTATTTTCAAGGCAGTTCTTGAAAAATGAAACAGCTCACTGCATTTGATAATAATGAAGGCCCATTAGACTGTTAAAGCCTACTCACTTTTTATAATTGAATATATGTCTGTTACTGCTTAGATGTGATTTTTTAAAAAGAGCAAAGCACTCTATGTATATAGAAGATTCATGTTTTTCCTTGTTGTTTTGAGTTGTTTTCTGAGATTGTTTCCAAAAAAGCCTGTACCAACACCAATTCCTGTATGTCACAGTAAGATGTCATAAAATTGATTTGCATTTTTAGTGTAAGTTTTTGTGTTGTCTTTTTCAGAATCCACATCTGTCTTCACTTATGTCAGAGGGAACAACCTTTGAAGTCCCAGTTACAAAAGCAGTTCAGCTCACTAGAGGAGATGCGATAAAAACTGCATTGCTCTTAGAGCTTGAAATTGCAGTAAGTTGCTGATGGCTTTTTCTTTAGTGGGTTAAAATAAAGGGTGAAAAGCATCATGTTATGTATAATAACTGAGGGGAAAAAGTATTTATTTGACTGTTTAAAAAGAAAAAATAGTTTTCTTTACAAAAGGATGTCTGCTTATGCTGATCCATTTTGTAAATGTAAAGGTTGATTTATTCACTGAAAAATAGGACTCTGGAAGTCAAAACAGGAACAAAGTGCCAAGTTAATTTCTTTGTTCCATGGATATTGTATTGACTGAAATACTTTTATGAAGGGAATTTGGAGGTGAGAAAGGCAGGGAATATTGAAAATGAATAATCTTTCAGTTTATAAGTATGCAACATGAAGAATATTCAGAAACTGTGTCGTAAATTGTGACTGTTCCTTATGGTAGGTAATCTATACAAGTAGTAATTTGACTAATATTATCAAGTTCTAGGAATTGTTGACTCTTGAGCTCTGTTTCTGCCTCTGATATTCATTTGCTCTGACTTGTTAACATGCTACTCAAACTGTCAACCTCAGTTACCCTCAGTTAAAAAACTGGTTTAGTTTCTTCAGTGAAGATCATATTTTGTATACTGCTTTGAAGATGAAAGGCAGGCAAAGAGTGCTCGATACTACTTCATAAGAAATCTTTAAAAGAAAGGTATGTTGCTTTTGAGTGGTTTCCCAAATTTATAGAATAGTGCTTTTGGGATATTGTGATTTTTGGCAGTAGCCTCTGTTGGACTCTCTTAGCCTAATCTATCTCAGCATACATGAGACATCTTTAAATCTCAGTTATAAATAGATTCTATTAAGTTTTGATCAGCTGATTCTCCGAGCAACATGGGTTTTTGCATGTATTTGTATGTATAAATGCATTCTGTCATCAGCACCCACTAAAAATGTAAGCATTTTCTTGCCGTTTTCACCTAGTGTTCTTATCAGTCTGTGTATGCAGGTCACTCACCCGATGCATAAGGGAAACATAATGATGCAAGTAGCATTCCGCGTGTTCCTTTAACAGGCAGAAGCTTGGGTAGCATTTCAGCAGGTGCACACAAGAATCTCAGGCAGCTAAGTAGTATCTAGGTCTTAAGATTTGAATTTTCAATATGCTCTTGTCTGGCTATTTTTCTTTTTTCCTTCCAGAAAATAAAAGCAATAATAGTCATTTTTGTCACAGTTAATCAAATAGTTTAACCAGCAAATTTTCTTTTAGTGATGATGTATCTGTAAAAAATTGCATTAATTATGAGGACTTCATTTCTCTGCACTTTTCAAACCAGAAAATGTAGTACATCAGTAATTAATGATCTGGGCTGATTATATAACACAACCTTTTAATACGTATTTATTTTCCATCTGTTTGGGCTGCTCAGCAGTTCTCATTAAAGAGTGTCCAAATATTTAAACCAGAAAAGGAAAGATTTTTTTCTAATTAGTAAGTTTAAGCTTGGAAAGAAAACAAGACTATTTCATTTCTGATCTGCTCAAAACAGCAAAGTATTAGTACAGAATAAAAGAAAGTATGACTAAATGTAAGCATAATAGTAGGAAGACAGTTGTCAGGAATGGGAATGCTGTTAGCTGTGGTTTGTGATATGAATTAATAGAAATGTTTCATGTTTTAAAATAGGACACAGTCTTTGACTACCAACCTGGAGATGCCTTCTGTGTAATATGTCCCAACAATGCCAGTGAGGTGGAAGAGCTTCTGCACTTCTTGGGACTTTCTGAAAAAGGAGACAACTTTGTTTGTGTAAAGGTTAAGCAGGACACTAAAAAGAAAGGTATGACATGATTCACTGGTCATGGACCAATGCTCCTTCCTGTGTTTCTAATAGTTGGTGTGCATACTTTTGAACATTTTTACCTTCAGTATGGGAACACAGCTGTCTTTTCATGGCGGCATGTTGGAAGTCACAGCAGCGTGTTAAAAAAGAGGATGCATAAGAATGCTGCTGCTGGTTTTACTAGAGATGAGTAGATGAGCTCTTGACTGGGAACTGCAGCCTGGCATTGGCATTCATCCATCTCATCTTACTCTGCTCCTTCATGTTTATGGAGATAAGGCTTTAATCACATAACCTTACAATCCCCACTTGAAAGTAAAATCTCCTTGCACAACACTGCGTGTCAATCTGTTCTACATCCTAAGAAGGCTGCACTTCTCAAGGACAAGTCTTAATGCTGTTGCAAGGTGCCTTTACAGGGGCTTGTTGGTCTAAAGATCTGTTCTGCTGAGTCTTACGATGCCATGCTTTAGAAGGAGTAGCTGCAGGTTCAAGTTATGCCTGTGTACTGCCAGTTGGACCTGTGTGAATTACTCCATTCTTGCTGTGCAGTTGGTGTCTTAATGATGCTACTGAGTTGTGCCTTTATTTCCACAGGATGGTGTAGGGCTCTTTTTTTTTCTGGTTTATAGGTAAATCAGTTGTCAGGTTGAGATTCCCTGCATCTTTGAGGGCTGCACAATTTTTCCATTAAGTATGAGATGTGTGATGCTACTTTTGTATACTAATAGATGCACATTTTGCTTTGTTCTTTTTTTTTCCCCTCCCACTGAACTAGGAGCATTTCGTCCACAACACGTACCTGAAAGAAGCACTCTCAAATTCATTCTAACCTGGTGTCTGGAAATAAGAGCAGTTCCCAAAAAGGTGTTTATGTGTTTTTTCTTTTAAAGAGAAATTAGTAATTCTATGCTATATGGGCTTTTACAGGTCTGTCCTTGCTTTGTGTGTAGTTAGTATATTTCTTGGTGAATAAAGATTTTCAGTTTGTATGCTACTGCTTGTACTTTACTCTGAGAAATGTCACTTCTGGTGCTTTATCTGGGAGAGATTGCTGTGCTGCAATATCTTGATTCATGACTATTCTGGTAGTAAATAGAAAAGTATTAGATAACTTGGTGCCAGATAACTGGAAAGGCTGACTGAACCTGGGCCCATAGTAATTTTAAAGAAAACATTCTTTCTAATCAGAGGGAGCCACATCTGTCAAATTCTGTGGCTAAAAAGACAGACATTGCTGTATGCAAATGTTCCACAGTGTCCTTTACATTGGCTCAGTTCCCCAGGGCATGGTGCTGGTAACCCTGTGTGGCCCATTCACTTAAGGGTTGGAGTCAATAATCCTTGTGGGCTTGTTCAACTCAGAATAGTCTGTGATTGTGTGAATTTTTAAAGCTTTTCTTTAGCGTTTCAGTAACCTAGCAGAATTCAAAGAAAGATTTCTGCTTGTATAGTATTTATTCTCACAACATGTAAATATTATTTTCTTTTCATTCTGGGCATGTAAAAAACTCAAAGCTTGCAACTGAAAATGCACCTGTACTTCTGGTATTGTCAAAACACATTTTAAAGATAACTTTGTATGAAGGATGAAACGAAACAATTGTGTGGTTGAGTCTCTAAGGGAAATCAGTTTTTGGAAGGGCCTTTTTACTCAATTTAGTGGATTTTTCAGCAGAAGATGATCTCCTGTTGTTTCAACCTTTTCAAAACCACATTTAATGTTTTTGAAAATTTGTCTCAAAAATAAGAGTAGGCAGAGAGTACTGACTGGGGAATATCACTGAAGCCAGTTTTTATAACCTGTCTGCTGTATTAACTGTTCAGCCTAAAATGTGCTTTATGTAACTTCATACCCAAAACTATTGTCTGGAAGCTCAGTGACTGAGTACACTCACATTGCATTCCAACTGTTCCTTGTGTAGAATGTGTCATCTAATTGCACTTGGTGCTTTGTATCACTTTTCTTTTATGCACTCTATCTATTGTCACCTTTCTTTCTGGAAGAAAACTTGTAACTGTTTACATTTGATTTTTACTTTCTCTTACAATGATCAATTTAATTTTCTTTTAAGAAAAGTTTACAGTACCGTTATGTAGGCATAAAGTATAAAATAAAATACAAAAACATTTACATGACTCATTAAATACCATGCTTTATTTATAGTAATACCTCTTCTAAGATTTTTATTGTTCATTACCTGGCTTCTGTAACTTAGCAAATGGTGTTTTGTCTTGAATTAAGTTGTGTTATGGAGCTACCTAACTAATGCATAAATAGGGACAATAAAAACACCTTTCAGAAATTTGGAATTTTGGGGGAATGGCTTATGCCTGTTTTTTTGTCTCTTCCCCCCTCAAGCTAAGTAGGATTTTCTGACCTGCTAGCTTGTTCCAGACATTAGAAGAGCAATAAAAAAAAATAAAAAAAATTGGCAAATAAAATGTATTATCTGTTAACCTAATTCCTGTCCCCAAGCAACCCAAGTTTTTCTCAGTTTTGTGAGCATTTTCTGAAATGGACAAGTTTTTTTTTACTCTTCACTCTTTCCTTTCATCCTACAGGCATTTTTGCGAGCTCTTGTAGAATGTACCAGTGATGTGGGAGAAAAACGGAGGCTTCAAGAGCTTTGTAGCAGACAAGGAGCCTCTGATTACACACGCTTTATTAGAGATTCTAATGTTTGCCTCCTGGATTTACTTCATGCATTTCCAAGCTGCAAGCCTTCACTTAGCCTGTTAATTGGTAAAAGACTGATTTAGATTTAATTAGATTTGGTTTCTGAAAGTGCCCCAGACTAAATGTTCGATTTCCCAAGAAAGGGGAATAAGTGTTGAGTTAACTGCTTTAGGAATATTACAGTTTCTATAGTGATCAAGCTGAAACTGTTGTTGGGGAACAAAGCTCTGTTCTACAGTTTGTAGTCTTTGGCCTTCATTCTGCAAACACTCAGGTTCATACCAATGCTTTAATTGACTCTGGATTATTCCTGTGCATAAAAAGTGCTTAAGGATAAGGTGCTTGCATGATTAAGGTCTTTATTAATCAGTTCATCAATTGCTTACAATTAAAAAATACATGTTCTTACAACTCCTAATTTCTCTGCCTACATGGTCTTTTCTTGCACTTTTACCTGTTAAAACAGAATGATTTTTCCAGTGTATTTGTATTTATGTAATCTCTATTGTGCTCACTGGGTTCCTGATGTAAAATACTGAAGGGATGAGACTACAGCTGTAACCATGTCAAGTACATATGAAATTACTGGAAGTTATTTTTCAAATTAAAATCCAGAGTTTCTCAATACGTTTCATAATATGAGTCAAAGAAATTGCTTTCTGCATTCTTGCAGCCATCTTGTCCACACTTACCAAAATTTCTGAATGGTTTTAGTGTCTTCTTTAAGTGATTTCACTGCACTAGTAGCTTTTCTGAACTCTGCTGAGCAACTATCTTATGTAGCAGAGCACCTTCAAAATTTGTCAGGGTGTCTGTGTACTGGCAAAAAGGGTAGTTCTGTTTATGTACATACATATGTAGGTATAAATGCGTGTGTGTGAAATACATATATATATATATATATAGAGAGAGAGAGAGAGAGAGTGGGTGTCTGGTTGAAAAAATGCCCAGTAAACTCCTGTGTCTATTGGTTTTTTAGCTGAGATTTCAAAACTTCACATAGGTAATGATAGTGGTTTGAAACTGAACTGGAACATCTGCTTCTAGGACATTATATATAGGAAACTTTCAATCAAGCAGTCTCTATTGTGAGAGCTTTTGAGCTCATAGAGGAAGGGTGGGGAAAATTAAATTTCATGCTTCACCTCGTTTGCTAGCTACTGGCATCTCTTCTGTGCACCTTACAGTCATTTTTATTTGACCAAGAACCCCATAAATTAACTGTTATGGTCTCATTGGATAGGATCTGTAATTGATGTTCCACGAAGTCCAAAAACCTGTTCAAAATAGAGTTCAAATCTTAATTGCTTGTTTTGGAACCACAAACACTGAATGTTACTAGAATAAAATTCTAGTTAAATTAAAGTACCTTGTGATCTGTTGTAGTGTAAATACTCATTATATGATGTTTTCATTGGGTTGAATCAAATAAGTAATACTTTTTTTTTTTTTGTTATTCAGAACATCTTCCTAAATTGCAAGCCAGATCCTATTCAGTGTCAAGGTAATGAAATATTCAAATTGTATCTTCTTAGTTATTTAGGTATAGTTCTTTTTTTCTCGTATGCGTTTGTGTACATTATAATCTGAAGAAGAAAGAGAGGAGTGAAGGATAAAATGTAGTGGTGACCCTATTGCAAAAAAACACTGTTTGACTATTTCACACAACATTTGTGTGGCAAGGCTTTGGTAAAGCTCTCATGAACAAGCTCACACACACATGAATCTGGCCAGAATTTGGATTTCCTTCTGTAGACACTGTTCTCTGAGTCCAGCCTTAAGACAATTTCTAATTAAATTAAAATATTATGCAGTTAGCTGAACACTGAGAATTTTGATTCAATTGAAATGGTTTGGGCTGCAAATAGACTCACTGCAAGATTGTCCAGCTGTCTCTCAGGTTTTGGGTTGGTTTCTAAAATATTTTTGTCTTTGCAGTTCAAACTTATATCAGCCAGGAAGGCTGCGCTTTGTATTTAATGTTGTGGAGTTCCCTGCTGGTCCCTCTAGACCAGTCTCACGGAAAGGAGTATGTACAGGGTGGCTTGCTGAGTTAGTTGCACCTCTACTGCACCCCAATAAAAACACTCTGGATGCAAAGGAAGAAAGCTCTTCAACTAAAAAGGTATGAATATTATGTCTAAAGTCATTAACTGTTAAATTTATGCATGTTTGAAGGAACTGAGGGTTTCTTTGTTCACTGCTGTGATGTAGTACAAGTGTACTACACCTTAATTTTGCAGTTCTACCCAACTTCTGTACAACATGTCTAGAACTTCATTGCTAACCACTAAACTTAAATTTTACTTATGTATGCATACCTGAATTGTGAAATTTCCCATTGCTGTAAGGCCAGAGTTGTTTTCCACCCCTCTTTAGTCCTAAGTGTATCTTGGAGAATGTTTCCATGGACTAAGCTACCACTGTGCAATTAAATGGCTGTGACTGTTTACGTTGCAAGAGAGAAGCACTTGGTCATTTCCAGGAAAGGGTGGCAGATAACAGAGGAGAAACTGTAAAACTCACACTTCTTGTCAGGTCTTCCAGAGTTTGCAAAGGCCAAGTTACTGAATGTGATGCAGGGAATAATCATCTGTATTTTTTTCTGGTGTGTATCAATGATTGTTTGGCACCGTGGGTGTTGCTGGGAGAAGGTATTTTTTTTCATTTTTTTTCACCCCTTTTCCTTTTGTGGCGGAGATTCTCTATAATTAATTGATCTCAAAGTTGCTAGGTGTAAGCTAATTATTAAAATATTGGGATTCTGTTATATAATTGATGTGATATACATACCTTCTCTCAAAAAGAACTACTGACAGCGTAATCTAGATCTGATTATGAAAAATGGAAACAAGCATAGAATTGGGTTGAAAGAAAACTGCCAATAATTCAAGATGTCAATCTGACAAAATGGAAAAAACACCATACAAGTTATCTTCATTTTTTAAAACTAATGCAAAGATTAATACGTGCATCATATATCTTGTTCCAGTGTTCACATCTGCTCTTTATTTAAATTATAATTTACTTGAAGTTAATTAAAGATCAAACAAGAAGAAGAGGTGGCTAAAAAGAAAAGAAAAAATTATTACAAAATTAGTCTGGATGAAGTTTAGAGCTATTTCCATCTGCTACAGAAGCTAGAATGCAGCATAGATAAATGTGCAGCAATGCACATAGATTGCAGAAATACATGGAATAGCAATACAAAATCGATGAGTGTGATCTTACGCAAAAATACATTAGATTAATTGAATACGCTTTACAGTATAAATGTGTTTACCATTTGCAGTCTGTTTTGAAAGAATTTTGGAAGTCTGGAATCATTAATAGGGTAAATAGCCTCCTAACTCAAGTGTGGTTTGAAGTATATATATAAGTATTGTTCCTCACCAGCAAAAATTATACTATTTTTTCATTGTCATGAAAACAGGAAATAATGCTCTTTAACATTGTTGTATCTGTAGTGAACTAGAGTGTAAAAAAAAAGGAGTAGTGCTAAAGCATTCAGATTTACACAGCAAAGTTTAAGTAACTTGGTCTAGTGCCTTACTCCTTCCTTAAAGTAAATTCAAATCCTTTCATAATTAACGTGCAAAATAAATTGGATGTTTGCTTATGACTTTAATGGATGAAGCTCTGCTATGGCTGCTATTGAGTCTTGAGTAATCTTTTAGAATTAAAATAGTCATCTCTTGTTTTTTATAGATGATGTTGGCCATGTCTCAGAGGATAGGTACGGAGGTCCTGTCAAAATATGACTTCCTTTCTGTCACAGATATGAAAATTAGAATTACTGTTTGTCAGTGGGATTATATAAAACATTTTCCAAGATATTTGGGCTGTTATATGCCTCCTCTCACCCGTATGCACTTCTTCAATGTAAAACTTCTATGAAAATTAAGAAAGTAAGCTCTGTACCAGTAGGCTTCAATTCACTATAAACAAATCCTGAACTCCATTGGACTATTATTAGATGTAAAAAAGCAGTTGAGTTGCCTTTAGTAGCAATAAATTAGCTTTACTTCCCTTTGAATGCCAACACCGAAGTTTCTGTGCATTCTGTAACAGTATTCCCCAAATTTGTGGTGCAGTCAGTTTTCCTATTTAGAAACTCATGTCTGTGTGGTTTATCCCAGTTTTCTTCCTGATAGATTGTAAATATGGTGTGGTTTTTGGTTTGTTTCTTTATTCCCAGAAACTTCTGTGAGATTTTATTCTAAATGTCTGTGTGGCTTTAAAGATGAACTCTGAAGCTCAGGATATGGAAGGGTGTGTGGATACATATGCTGTGTAAATATCCTGAAGGTTCTAAAAATGTCATGGTGTTTTCACTGCTTAAGAATACTCTTCATTTACATTTTACCTAATTTAATTTTAGATATCTATTTTCCCTCGTCCAAACAATGCTTTCCACTTACCTGGAGACCCATCTGTCCCGTTCATTATGGTTGGTCCAGGAACAGGAATTTCACCATTTATTGGTTTCCTACAACATAGGTGTGTACCAAGTTCTTACCAAGTTCTAGCCTTTCAAAAAGTGACAGCACATTACCAAGACTATGTAAAAACTTGATCTTTCTGAGGCAAGGAAGAACAGGAGGTGTGAAGTATTTGGATGGGAATGGTTCTAAGTTTAAAGGTAACCAACACATATTCCAATCTGACTCATTAGTTCCAGCAAGATAATGGAGCTTCTTGGGTCCTATAAAAATTATTTTTAAAACATTTTATTTGAGAGAAAAGAAAAGCTTTCACATGATAGTTCTGACTCCATGCTTCTGCTTTATCCAAATCATTATGTACCATCCTTGCTCCTTAATTTTAATTCCCAGATATACCTTTGTCTCTCAGAAGTATTTTGCATTTTATTTTAAAGCATAAATGAAATCTCTCTCTCAAATGTAACTAGAAAATTGCAGCTAAAACTCCTTTAAAGTAATACTTTCAGCATTATTTGAAGAAAATGAAGTTATTTTTCTGATGATGTGGTAGTTGATAAATTGTTATTCATAAAATCTAGCAAGTATCTACAGCTAAATGGAAAGCCTTCTAAACCTGCTGAGTTTTCCTAGGTGGTTTTACAGGGCTTTCAGTCAAGGATAAAAGGTAGTGATCTCCTTATTCAGTGGTCAGGATTATTTTGTGAGTTGTTTGGATGTGTCAGTCTTGACTATTCCAATATGAAACTGTCAAAAAAAAAAAAAAATTGAAGTTGATTGATTTTGAGCTAGTCCAAAAGTGAGTAGTCAAGAAAATCAAATAAGTAGGGTTTGACTTTGATTTAACTCAAGTCATTTCACATTTCTGCCAATCCAGAGGTTTTTTTTAAATACTACTTTAAATGAAAAGTAGGTTATAGATGTTTTAGATTCTGCACTTGATACAATAGGGTTGGAATTTTTTTTGTCTCTTTAGGCAGAAGCTCAGAGAACAACATACAGACTGGGAATTTGGAGAGACATGGCTGTTTTTTGGTTGCCGGCATCAAGATCGAGACTATTTGTTCAAGCAAGTTCACTATTTAACATTCATTTTGTATTCATGAGGGAATGCTCATCTCTGAACCATTGCTAACAGGTTTTTATTACCTTTCAGAGATGAGCTCAGAAGTTTTCTTGAAAATGGTACATTAACACATCTCAAGGTTTGTTTCTCAAGAGGCTCTTCAACTGCAGAAGTGGCCCCACCTAAATACGTGCAAGACATCCTTAGACTTTATGCCAAGGAAGTTGCCAGAGTCCTGCTGAAAGAGAGAGGTTACTTCTATGTATGTGGGTGAGTAGAGTGGAAATAAACTGTTCAGAAAGAGAGTAACAGACGTTTGAGGCTTTAGAAAGACTTAGAGCTGTCTACAAGAAAGGACCAATATCATGCTGAAAGAGCCTTCCTGGAAAGCCAGAGTTTCATCCCTATGTCCATTGTTTTCCAGCTTGTAACCACACAGCTCCACTGATTGTTTTAGTCCCTTATTATTTACTCTCCTTTTTTTGGTTCAGTACTCAGTTAAATTATAGGAGGTTTCAAGCTAATAGATTTCTCTTTAGAAAACAAGATATATGAATACACGTGATGAGAAATTGCTCAGCTGTGAGATAGTAGCAGTCTTCTGCTGTGTTCCAGGTTTGGGTGCTCCAGAATGCTCAAGCTGTGTCGTAATAAATTTTACAGTGCACAGTTTTATTTGTGAATGCTAACTTACCTGGAGGTTAAAGATTTTTAGAAAGTTTGTTGATAAATGGACAAACTGATTGAGTATAGGGTGCAATGTTAATGTGTTCTCCTGCAGGTATAAATGTCAGCTATTTCTATGAAAAACAGCATTATTAATAAGTGAGGGGTTTGGTAGCATTTTTTTCTTGTTTTTTTTTTTTTTTAATATTGAAACTATGTAGTGATATAATAGTAAAAACTTGTTCAGCAGGTCCAGTTCTTCCTAAAAAAACACAGTTATTCTCTGACAGCTCAACTAGGTTTGCAAAGTTTTTAACTTATAAATGACAGCATGCTGAAAACTTTGTAGTATGTGATTGAGAGAAACCTTAGTTACTGTCAATGCTATGAAAACATGAAAACTCTGTGAGAATCATGCTGTACAGTATAAAAGCTATATTCTTGTTTGGGATTTTTTTAATGATTCTTTCCTATATTGTCCTGCCACTGAAGCTATTGATAAGTGGAAAAGTACACTCTTATACATTTTCCTTCTCTATTTTTTATTTTTCAGCGATAAGAAGCACATGGCTGATGATGTAAGTGATGCCGTAGTAGACATTTTACGCACAGAAATGGAAGCTGACAAATTGGAAGCAATGAAAATCCTGGCCATGCTTCGAGAAGCTAAACGATATTTGCAGGATGTTTGGAGCTAAATATTTAGCTTTTCCTATGCCTTTGTAATACAAAATACTTCCTTTCACACATGTTTTTGACTAAAAGTTATTGTCAAAGGTTCTGTCTGTAGTCACACAAAGGTTAACTTTCTCTATTGACCTTTCAAACAGGAACGTGAAACCTTTTAAATGACAACAAACCAGGCTGGCCTTTGAAGTGTATGGTTTTTTAGATGTTACATAATAGACTGTCTCAGTGCCTTGATTCTCTCATCTTAAGATTGGGTTGCTGTATAAGCTAAAAACTTCTGCACTCGTACAAGCATAATTGTATGTTGACATTACGTCATGTATCTTTTCCTATAATGTATACATAAAGAAGCTGCAGAGTAAATATGTTACACACTGATCTGTGCATCATGAAATACATTACCAACTTGCCAAGATTTATTTAAACACTTCCTAGATACTTCCTGACACTGCTTATATTTTTTCATCTTGCACAATGACAGTAACTGCCAAAAGGAGTGAATGTCCACGATGTTGCACAGAAAGGTTACTGGAATTTCAACTCCAAACTTCTCGTCAAATAATTAGCTTTTTCATCACATCATACCTCAAAATTTGCAACACACCATTCTAATGCTTATTAAATCTTCCTGCATGATTATTTTGAAATTGTTTTCATTCCTGTCTCTGAAATGTTTGTGGTTTAATTTATGAGCAGACTCACCAGTTGTGTTGAATTTCATTGATGGAACAATATTGCCTAGTAAATACTTTCTCAGATGACTAAATTAACCTTTTTAAGTTGAAGATATAGTAAAATATGGTGTTTTGAAATCAGTTGCCCTTACATATGGCCACCCACTGCAAAAATCAAGTGGCTGAAAGCAAATTACTGAAGTGTCTGGTCTTCATTCTAACTAGGGACATTTAGAGTACAAATTGGTGGAAAAGTAAGTCATTCATGCTTCTCTTCAGAGCCCTGCACCGTTCACTCTGCTTTTTCTAACTTTCTAAACATCCATGTTGTGTCCTCAGTTCGAAGTCATGCTTAGACTGGTAAAGATAAACATAAAGTATGAAAGAATGTTTTAGACAAGTAATTTTTTCCCTGGGGAGAATTGTTGTTTTGCTTTGACTTACACATAATCAGAACCACATCACTTACTGCAGGTTTTTTGGTTTTTTAGTGATTAGTAGTTAATTGGTAGGTAAATTAAAAAAAAAAAAAAATTGAAAAATTTGGTTTATCAGTTAGAATAAAATCCTGTGTTTAAAGTGAAGTGCCTGGAATTGAGGTTATGATATAACCTGTGCAATGATTATTTAAATAATCTTGGAAGAGATCAACTAAAATTTTGTGCAGAGGTTCTTCAGCAGAGTGGTTATATCAATTTCTGTCAAGTAATCTACAGAAGAAGCTCCATGGGGAGATGTGGCTTACAGAACTGCAAACTGTATTTCTTTATCTTTGGCACATAAAGAAGAAAAGTGCTTATTTTTCAAAGTACTACAATTTTAAACTTTTGTGGAAGTGTTGGAGACAATGCAAATGTCAACATTTTGCTTCAGTGAATCAGCTTTACATATTTTTGAAAATTTAATGAAAGAAAAATCTACCAGTATTGGAATAGTAAAGATAAATCTTTAACTACCTTCTGCTGGCTGAAGTTTTGTTTGGAAGAAGTGCTTATTATATCATGTGCATTCTCAGCTAGGATTTAGGGTTTTCTCTTCCATTTGGAAGTTCTTGGAGATTACAGAATAGCAGTCTTTCTCTGACTACATATTGCAGCTTTCCCCCTATCTCTTAGAGGTATTCATTTTCATGCCACTTACTTCCCACAGTACAGGGGTTGCAGTGACCATTTTGGTAATCCTGCAGGTCATTGCATAGTGCCCTTTGGGATATTGGCAGCTGAGCATCCTTTTCTGATTGTGTGTGTTGCATTTGAAAGGGTCTGATATACAGCTGGTACCTCTGCATTTGTGCTCTCCTATATCAATCCTCTACAAAATTAAAACATTTGGATTATTTAGTGGTAATTAGTTAAGTATGTGAGCTTTATTATGATCTCTTCGAACCACAAAAAATGATTGCAGGTTATTCTTAAATTTATAGCTGCATGGTGCAAAACCCAAAGCTCAAACAAACTTAAATAACTCCAACAAACACCACTGTGTGTTCCCTGAGGAGAAAGTATTTCTTTCATTGACATTGAACAAGCAGAACTTTTGAGATACAGGAATCAGGGAGATGGAAAAGTCTTGCTGTAAAAACTATGTTTTTCTTAATTGAATTGTGTCTCTCTGTAATTAGACAATGCTGATTTATGACTTCTCCTTAGTGTTTCTTTTAGAAAAGCATACAGAGTGGATTTTACTAAATTTCCTAAACCTAAGCAGGGGATTTTTTTTAACATATTTTAATTTTTTTTCTATTAGAGAAATACCATGTATGTGCTTTTCATCAAAATTACAGAATTTGTTACAGAATATCTTTGTTATTTGAAAGAAGTAGTGAAGATTGTATGCTGTTATATTTAAGAGGTTTGCAGTTTTTATGCTGCTAACAGGAACTGGTGCTTATGCTAAAGCTGCTGTTCCAGAGCATTCCTTATGGCCTATTTTCTCATTAGTTTTTTAATGATATTCTGAATTTGTGAAACAGGGTTGATGTTGAAATTTCTCTTTTAAACTACAGTTTCAAAAAGAGGGTTAACTTTTCAAAGTATTAAAATCATGCCAATTTTTTTCAGTTTGCTGCTTCTAAATTAAAGCTGACTTTGCTGCACCTGGAAGCAGAAGCAGTGTTGAAGTGTTTCTTGCACCTCTTTTTCCTCTCTTTTTCCTTCCCCCTTCTCTCCCAGCTTTTCAGGAAATCTAGAATATTGGCAGAAATAGAATGAATACGGTTTTTTAGCAGTTTCTGAAGATACTGAGCATCTTGAGAAGTTTCTTTTGAAAAATTACAAAGCCAGAATAAATGGAAAAACTACAGAACATCACTAGTGTCCATTTTAAGGGTTGCACTTACTGAATGGCACCTTAGTTATTGAATGACACAGGGATGAAGGGTTGGGGAGAGGTTATTGGGAGTAAAAGTACAAGTTGATTAAGTCTCAAAGCAAGATAAGCTTCTGGAGTAAGGTGGGGGCTGTGTTGCAAACAATAGTTTGTAGGCAATTTGGAAACAGAGAAATAACTTTTTCCTTTCACCATTTCTGGTTATCAGCAACCATGATTTGTGATGAATCAGTGCCTTACACAAAATTAAATGTTTTGTTCTAGGGAGATTTAGATCAGTGAAATGAAACTTTTTGAGTAGTTTTCTAAACACTGGTTTATTTAGTAAAATTGGCTTGTCCTCTGTAAATAATTTTTCTGTCCAATTTTGTGAGCAGAGCAATGTCAACTGGTGTGTTATGCTTGTTGAATCTGTTTCACACAGAAGCCTTGTCATATTTTTTATCAGTCCTGGCAAATGTGTAGTGTATTGCTGTCCACTTGTTTCCTTTGGAAGTTAAGCCCCAAAGCCACAGTTTTTGGCTTAACTGTGTTCCAATTTTACTTTTGGAACTGGAAATGGGGAATAATAGTATTAGTTAAGGAGAAAGTAGGTATTACCAGTAGTGTAATTAGGAATGATGCTTATAAGTCTCTTCCTTCTTCTGTCTTTGGTACTTGGTGTTCTGTCTGAGATCCTAAAGTAAAGAAGAAAAGGAACAAAGCCTCCCAGTCCAGATCAGTGCCTGAAAGATTGTCATTTTTGTGTTTACCAGTAAATGTTCCTGTCCTCAGATTTCATCCCTGAAATAATGCAGTTCTAAATGTATTTTAAAATAAAACCCCAAACCTATATTTGCCAAAACTTAGTGTTTTGTTTGTGTATAGTTTATCTGAAGATGAGGCCACATATGGGAACGTGAATATTTAAGTATATGTGAACCCACACACAGATTTTGTAGCAGAGGCCTTGTGTCTGCTCCCCCCGCCCTGATTTCACAAATGACTGCACATGTGTATGTACAGAAGAAGCAGAAGTTCTGCAAAGTCATGAGCCATTCCTTTCTCCCATGACATCCTGTTTACTCTCCAGTTACTCTCAAGGTAGATACACAGCTGATAATTAACACATCAGCTGCTGCTTATACCCAGGAATGTGGTGAAATTATGTTGTGTGGTTTTGTTGGTGTGCTTGCTTGCTTTTAGACAAGGTGTATTTTTTGTTGTTTCCATCAACTACATCCACTGGTAAGTGTTAGCTTCAGATATGTCCTGCTTTTAGGGGGACTCATGGGACAAAATTATTTCTGTCTTCCTTGCCCCAACAGAAATGCCTGTGTGGCTATTTCTTCTGAATGAAGTGTCTTCCTCACTTCATTATTCTATAATTATTTTAATACATTTATCTTGTGCTTTCAGATTGTTTGTTTCTTTGTTTGTTTAGTAGGGCCCAGCAATAATAATTTTGTTGATTTTTGTTAAGACTTTTAAGAGCATTTACTGGGCAGGTTATGATGTTCAGTTTTTATTCAACTGGTTAGATCACGACAGTGGAAGTGTTGCTATTCCAATGTATTCAATGAAAAAATGGCCTTCTTTCTGCTTGTTGGGTGTTCTTCAGTTTCCTGCTTGTTCTTTGCCATTGGTCATGTTGCTGCACAGGGCAGGAGATGCATGGAATACTGCTAGTGGCAGTAGTGCAGGGTTGATGTGGACTCTTCCATTAACCAGTGGCTCACTGTGCTCTTAGTTACTGTGTTGTATTTCATACTCTGGAAATGCCATCTTTTCTGAAACATGCCCTGAATGTTATGCAAATTCTTTTCCAGCAGTAATATTTTCTGTGGCCTAATAGCAATTACTGCCACTATGCAAAGATGTGTTGTCACATAAACCATATGGAAAATACACACTGCATGTTTTATCTAAATGTTGTGCTTTATCCTCACTAATGCTGCTTCCCATATGATAATTTCTGTGCTGTTGAGGATAGAAATACTTTGTCAGGTTTCATGCTTGGCTAAAGTAGTGTCCATGGCAGATAGCATATCAGATATATATTTGTGTTTTTTAAAACCTTGGTCAACACAATGACAGAGATAATTTTAAATGTATCTGACTCACAAATACCCTGTTTGAATGGACAAATTGAGCTGCAGGTCTAGGCAGTGCTGAACTGTACTAAATGGACCTATTCAGTCCATTATTCTGTAGCTGAGTTTTTAAAAAGAATAAAAGAACTCTTACAGCAAGCGAATATGAAATGACCTGCCTGTAACTCAGCTTTGCGCTTTATGGCTCCCACAAAGTCACATACTTGCAACTTTTATTTTCTGTAGCGTAAAAATTGATGTTCTCATTGCATATTTATACATTTAGTAGTTTGGTATGTTGATGGGTTTGCACAACCAATTTATTAGTGTCTTAGTTTCACTGGATGTCCCTCATATAAAAGGGACTTTTTTTTTATTTTCTGAGTAGCTCTGTCATTCTGCATCTCAACCTGACAGCTTCAGATTTTTTGCTGCTCTTCAAATGGAAAAAACTTATGCCTCCATATCTCGATCCATTTCATTCCCTCCAGTTATGTATCATCTGACTTGGGAAGACCCAAACTGAATCCAGTAATCCAATTTCAGACATGACAGTGATTATGTAATAAATAACAACAATATTTTCAATAGAACTTTATATTCTTTACTGGGTTTTGGGGTGTCATGGAGGAATGAAACTGGGAGAATCACCGTATGCTTGCTAGTGATTATAGGAAAAATATTACATCACTGAAAGTTTTGATCTAGGAGCCCTGGTCAGTTATGGTAAATTAAGAGATGAATCAACATTGGCAGACTATGAACAATTGATTTGGATCTTCAAATCGTACTTTTTGATAACAATGGTCTAATATAAGAGATATAGACAATTTTAATGAATTTTGAGAGTCTGCTCTCCAGTTGAAGAAAATGTGTAAGTATAAAAACCTGCTCAGTATTATTAGAGTTGCCTTGCATAAAGAAATCAAAATGCTTTAAAATTGATGGCAAAAACAGTATATCAATTTGTTTAGTCTCAAAACCCTATTCAAATATATTTCATATTGAAAGAATCAGAGTTTTATAGAATCTCAAATTACAGCCTTGAAAAGTTGATTCAGCACCGCTACAAATTACATTCACTTTCATTAGCATTTGAATAAATGCTTCACTTGTGGTGGAAAAGGTTTGTCACATTGACAAAGTACTCCAAGCCAATTGTGCTTATTAAAAAGAAGGGGTTCTACTGTTGGTTTCAAAACAGCAGTTTTGGAGAGCTCCATCAGTCAGGAATATTCATTCCTAATCTGCTTTTAACTCAATTGCTTGGATGATTCATTTGGTTTCCTTATTTATTTTTTTTTAATGCATTATATGGTAACTTGCTAGAAGACCAGCAGGGCTGCTTCTGGTACTTTCTCCTCAATGTTTTCAGTTTTTCATGTGTTGTGAGAAAATGGTGTCATTTGCCCTTGCTTTATGAACATCAAACCAAACCAAAGCAGAATTATGGGGCTGTGACTACTCAGCATTTTGGGTGGGGGCAGATGTTGAAACAGGCACTTCTGTGTGCATCTGTACATCCCATGTGTCTGTAAAAACTCTGTTTGCCAGAGAAATGCCAGCTCCCTGCTTATGATTCTTGCAGATCATTAATTTGAGATTAAGATAATACTGCAGTCTCTTTTTGTTGATGGAGCAGTATATGAGCTACCAAAACTGAAGTCAGATAACATCTTGTGGCCCTCAGAAGAGACTGTTTTAAAGGCAGAATCGCTTTCCCTTTTTCATGTTACAGTTCCTAAGTGTGCTGGGAACAGGTGGCTTTGCTGCCAATGGAAGCCCCAGAGGCACAGCTTAATTACTATAAATTTGTATAGATTTTTATATTTTCCTTTCCTGAAACAGCCAGAACAAACACAAATAGGATGGGGAGAAATTAATACTGTAACATTTTAAAAATAAATTATTGGATGCCCAAGAATTTCTCACACATTAGTTTTTAAAAGATCTGTTCCTATGAGAAGCAGAACACACTGGTATTTTTTAAAGTTATTTTTGAAGAATTCTCAAACAGAAAGGTAATTTCTAAGTAAGAAATAGCGGTATTTATCTACCAATGAGCAAGTTTGTTAAGGCTCTTAAAACTTTGTACATGGAGAATATTGCATTTTAAGGTAAATACAAACATTTTTCATGTTTGTAAAACTTCCTACGAATCTATGTGTCCTTCAGTTTACAGAGCTATATTATACTCTTGAAATATATGCAAACCTTTATTCAGAAAAGGTCAAATGAACACTTCCAAGAAAAATAGCTTCCGGGTAGTTTCCTCCATTTATTTGTATCAGAAGAATATAAGATTTTCATTTTTCAGAGGAAAAGAAACTTGTGAATGTACAAATGGTAAATAAAAAAGAGGCCATAAATCTGTTAACTGCTCTACAGATATGGTGGAAATATTTGTTTCTCTCATTTATCATTTCTTGCAGTGCCTGTAGCATGCTAGGGGCTTTCAAACACATGGAGAAACACAACTGATCTTGTTCATATTAATCTCACCAACTTTTGCTGTCTTTTGTAGAATTTCATTTAATCAACTGACATTGCTGTCAAAATACAGGGGAATGAGAGAACCTGTGTATTCTGTGAATACATTGTTATCCAGTGTTTCTCTTTATGTATTCAACATGTAGATTGTGAGTCCACCCTACATTATCTCTGAAACGCCATGACAACCAGGAGAGATTCCTGAGGGCTGGAGGAAAGAAAATACCACTTCACGATGAACCAGAAGGAATATCTGAATAACTGCAGGCTGGTCAGCTTTGCCTTGATTCCTGGGAAGGTGATAGAGGAAATCCTCCTGGAAATCATTTGCTTTCCTGACACTTGGTGTTTTCTGAAATGTTCAATATTACACATTTGGAAGTGCTGAGTTGGGGCAGGCGATTTAATGGACCACTGCTGCCATCTATCCAGTAGAACCTTTCCCCTGATGTTTGCTTTAAAAATTACCACATTTGTTTCTTAATAAAACTTTTATGTTGGAGCTCAACAGTATTTTTCCATTATAAGATTTGCAGCAGCAGCATCTTAAGCGCTGGTATGTGACTACATGTGATTTGTGCTCCTGCTTTGTTTCGGGCCAAAGCCAGATTAATCTCCTAATAGAAAATACTCAAGGCATGGTGTGAACTTCTGCAATTCAGTACATCTGAGCAAGTTTGTCCTCAGCAGAGCTAAATTAAAAACAAACTGGTTGACTGTGAGTCAGGCTGCAAAAAAAGGGTGCATGCAGGCTTCAGAAAGACAAAGTATACATGCCAGCTGGGCTAATAAACCACATTTTGTTTCATATTTTTACCGCTGGTCTTGTGCAAGCAGTGATTACATTGCTATTTTTCGAGCCAGTTATTGAGGCCCTGCAGCACTGGAGGATAGTCAGCTTTGATCTGAAAAGAGATCCAGGTAATTGTGAGTTTCAGATGATGACATATTTAAATTTCTACTGCATCTGAAGAGAATGGTTGATACTTATATGTAACATTGATGTACAGGGTAGACCACACATTTTTCTATTTTATGGCAATAATTCCATTTACAGCATCGATGTTGGAATTCTGTCTTTCTTTTCTGGGACTTCTGTTGCAAAAAAGTGTAAAGCAGCCAGAAGTCAGCAACGGAAAAACCTTTTCCTGTGTATTTCAGAAATAATTGCTGTAAAATCCCCATTTTTAATAGAATACTCTATTTGTCTCTTAATTAATTGTTTTTTTTGTCTCTGAACTTATACTGGGGAATTTCTGCAGACTCTGGGTTGTCCTCTGCAGAGGATATGCCCTTCTTTTTCTCTGGCAGACCATTCAGAATAAAGAGATGGAATATTACTGTTTTCTCTAGCACTGATACTAGTGAACTCCTAGTCAATATGATGGAGATAGCTGTGTCATCCTTTCAGTTTGTTTAATTCCAGGCTCAAAAAATGTTCTGTCAAGGGAAACAAAAAATATACACCCGTGATAAACACACCTCCAGCACTGGTCGTGAGTAAGATGACAGAAGAACATGTGCAGCCTTTTTCTTATCATCACCCATGCAGAGGCTGTGTGTGTGTAAATCATCCCCAGGCAAGCCAGCAAATAAGCAATCAATGATCAATGTAGTATACACAGATTTTTCTTGCTGTGAATCTGCCCTTGCCATATTCATCAGCCTTTTTTTTTTAAGAAAGGAGGAGAAGGGTCATTAAAGCAGGTATAATGAGTATTGGTTTTCAGTATACATGGTTTTCATTCTCAGGTTTTTGTCTCCTTGCTGCATGCTGGGGTTGAGAAGATTCCTTGACAGGGTGCCTGTGATTCATTGCCTGCATTGTTCAGAGTAAACACAGTGCTTTTCCTGAGACAGGCAGCCCAGTTTATCTCTACTGGCAAACTGCAGCAGAGGAATACAATGAAGACAGTTCTGCAGCAGGTGGATCTACTCTCTGAGCATGCAGAGGATGCTTTCACTGCTGTCAGGTGCTGTGGGCTCTGCTGTCTTGCAGTCAGCTTTAATTTGTTGTTGAAGTTAGATAAAAATTCCACCAAAGTCAGCAGTATGGGAAATGTGCTGAACTAACACAGTCAGTCACCTGCTTTGAAGGATGAGTGCTTTCTGGCCAACTTATGTTGCTGGTGAGATACTGTTCTGGAGAGTGGCGTGCGCATCTGCCTTCAGTGATTTCTCCGACCTCTCCTGGAGAGTGTGTCCCTGTGTTGCACACTGCTGAGTATATCGACAGCTTCCTGCAGCCCTCAAACCTCTTCCCACCTTACACAAATACAGTATCACTGATCACTCATTGCCAGGGCCATGGGCAGATGCAGCACCAGAGAAAACATTTTGATAGTGTTTATAATACCTGCTGCCTTTGAGGTGGGGAATGATGTATAGGGCAAAATGCTTCTGGAAATGGCAGCCTGTGTGATGGTAAATGAAATTGTCTGATGTTATCTTGTAGGAAGAAAAAGCTAAGGATAAGAGGGGGAAAAATTATAATTGCTTTAGAGGGAATGGTTCCTCTAATTAAAATAAGGCAAAGTACAAATATCAGAAGTTAACAGGGATGGAAATTCTGAGCAAATAATACTGTCAGTGAGCAGAAATTTGTGCTTGGGCACTACTATGTGGTTCTTATGTCCTAAATTAGGCCGTGAGTGGATGGCAAAACCTTCTGTAACTCAAGTATTTTGTGAAATCATTGCTGAAAAAAATATAATGTTAAGGGTGAAGCATAAAAGGAATCCATTGTGTCTTTATTACAGATGACTAAATACATTATTTTCAGTGTCCCATCCTCATTGTGTCATGATGAGTAATTATTGCTGTATCCATTGCTGTCTGTTGTTTGTGTTCCAGTCTAGCTGATACCTGACATCCCATTTCTGAAAATTTTTACATTCAATCTCTTCTAGTTGCCTGCCATTAATTAAATACTTTTATACTCTGTTCTCACAGTTTTATTTTCCCTGATTGGATCAGAAAGAGAACACATGAGCTATGACTAGTTCTTCTCTTTTTATTTTTGTGGTTGTATTTTTCTGGTCATGTGGACGTGCCTCAATAGCATCTGTATCATACAGAGAGAGAGCAAATAAAGAGATAGCCATTGGGATGACAGTTGTAAGGAGAGCTGAAAGTATCATGACAATGTTCAAAAGTAAATAAAAGATCACTTTAAAATAAAACAGTAGGAGCAAAATCAAAATGAGGCTGTCAATTGATTTAAACTCAGAACCATTTTAGAAGAGCTGAAAATGATTGCAAGTCTAGAGACTGTTTAACAAATTTAACCTCAAGCACTTCTATTTATCATTTTTGGCTGGTAGAATTACCTTCATTTCAGAAGGAATGACAGATGGACTTCTTGATTTATGATATATTTTAGCTGAGGCCTGAAATAGCTTCTTAAAACTCTTGTAGCAGAAATCTTTTATATTGACTTATGCAAAGTTTGATCTCCAACAGAAGGTGAATTCCTCAGGTAGCCACTAAGTCACATCTTTTAAAGGTTCATCAATCTTGATGCTCTGTTTATTGTTTGTTTGGTTTTTTTTTAAGAGATATAATCGTTCGTAGTAATACTGCTGTTAATAAGATGAAAAAAAAAAAAAAGAACCCCAAAGAAATTATCAATGATTTTGAAAATGGTTTAGAGCAGCAATTTATTTTCCAAGACTGGTAATTTTGATCCAAACTGGGATCTATGCTTCTTAGTATGGCTTAACTGTAGTGTTTAACAATGGCCATTTGAAAATGGCAGCAATGCCTCCAAAGGCAGACAATGAAAGAGTTTGGGGGCTGGAATTCTGGGCCTCTCTGGGAAACCTTTATGAACATTACTCCTGCTCTTCCAAAGATAAACACATATCAGAGCTTCAAAAGATTTTTCAAGTGAGCTTAATTATTTACACTTCTAATTTTCTTGGATGCACGTGGAAATTTGACCCCCTTCTTAGTATTTTAGTATTTGAGTTTATTTGGTTACCTTTCTTTCCCACCTACTGTTTCTCATTGCTTTCATCTATTAAAATATGTGCTAGATTTGTTTTTTGGCAAAAACAAACAGCAAATATAGAGACCTTGGCCACTCATGTAAGAATGCCATACAAGAAGTCAAAGAGCATCAGGAATTAACACTTGCGAGCGATAGTGAGGGCACCAAAAAACCTCTAAATCACTAGCAAAAGGTCAATCAAAGAAAGTATAGCCCTTTGCTGAGTAGGGCAGGTGCTCTGGTGCCATTTGAAACACACTGGGTTGAGACACTTGGTTGCTGTTTTGCCTCAGTCTTCAGCAGCAATGTCTTCTAGGCCTCTCTCCTTAAAGAGAAGGAACTGCCAACAGTGGATGCAGATCAGATCAGGAATCACTTGAGATCAACTCGTTCAGACCCAGAAGACTGGACAGGCTGCATCCAAAAGTGCTGAGAGAACTGGCTGGTGCATATCATAGTGAGGATACTGTCTCATCTTTGATATGACTGGAAGATCCCCAGTGGCTGAAGGAAAGCAAACATTGCACCAGCTTCATTTCAAACTAAAAGGACAACTAGAGCAGTGACGGACTGATCAGCCTCTCTTTGTTCTCTACAAAAATCATGAAGCAAGTCTCTTTGGAGTACATGTATGGGCAGAAGATTGGGAATGTCAGCATGGATCTAACAAAGGTATAACATGTGAGTTCCTTGTAGAATAACATAGCTGAATTTGTAGATAAGCAGACAGAAGTACATGTTTTTACCTTAATTTCAGCAAGGCTTTTGGCACTGCTGTCCACAGTATTTCTGTATCTAATTGTTATGGGTTGACCCTGGTCAGCCGCTAAGCACTGCACAATCTATGGTTGCTTTTCTGTTATTCGTGGGATTTGTGGAAGCAGGTAGAGAGGTCAGGCAGACAGGCTCCAAGATGGGGAAGAAGAAACTTTATTTACAAGAAGTTCTTTTTATACACACTAATAAACAATTGTCTATTGGCCAAAGACAATCCACCCCCAAAGACCTATTGGTTATGGCTCGTACACCTCTAACACTAAACACAGAGATTAAGAAAGTACAGTTTATCTATATTCTCCATGAGAGAGAAAGAAAAATCCTAAAACACTGCAACTACACACAATCCTTCTTCCCCAGCAGGACTGGAGAGAGAACAGCAAGAGCAAAAGTGAAAAAAATCATCAACCAGTATCAACAATTTAAGAAGTGAAGGACAGAAGTGGGCAAACCACCCCCCACACCATTGGTGCAAAGGCAATCCCCCACCACCTGTCCCCAGCACAGCAATGTCTTGCAAGCCTCTGAGCAACAGCTGCCTCAGGAGACTGAGTGTAGGGAGAGCAGCTCTACAGAGGAAGAATAGAGGTCCTGGTAGACCCAAGCTACATATATCAGTGTGCCCTGGCAGCAAAGAAGGCCCAGCACTTCCCTGGGTTGTTTTATCAGCCAGTAGGTTGAGGGAAGTAACCCTTTACTCAGCACTTTTAGGACCACATCTAGAATATTGTATCCAGTTTTGGCCCCTTAATTCAGGAAAGGCTGTTTTAGGGGGACCTAATAGGAACTGTCTCATACTTAAGAGCTGGCAAAAAAAACCCCAAAACAAACCAAAAACCACCAAGATGTAAGTGACTTTGGATCCCTATCATGATTTTAACTCATGGAATTAGCTATGACTTTTCTTTCATTATGAGGAAAATGGTTTGCTGAAGAGCATGGATATGCTGCTACCTAAGCAAGCATTGTTTCTTCCCAGAACATCACCTGTAGGGAATTCCAAACTACAAGGCAAATCAACTTTGATACACTTTAGAACGCCTCCTGAGTGCCAATAGGCAGATACAGACTGTCTGTATCTTGTTTGATATATGTTTGCAGGATTGCACTGAGGCTAAACAACCAGGCATGATACCAGCTGTGAGCACAAAAAACCCCATGTACCTACTGCACAAAAGCATTTGAATGTTCAAACTCAAACCTGTTTGTCTACATCTATTGCTTCTTTCATGAGAGGCAATAAAAAGGATTTCGTATGTGTGTTTGTGTTGAGTTGGTTTTCTGAATCCAGTTAGCAAGGATGCACAGCAGGCTGGATAAAACCCATCTTATAAACTGGTAATGTAGTACAATATAATTTTCTTTAAATGAGGAAGCCAACTTGCCTGATTTTTCAATGTTTTTGTTTTAATCTTTGGGAAAAAAAATACAAAGAAAAAAAAGTGAGGTATGAAATTCAATAAATGACTAATACCTTGCATTTCATTTCTGAGCTTCTGCTTATCTTTGCATGAAAACAAGCAGCTCTGGGGGGCTGCCCTTGCAGCAGGCACTGCTCGAGGCAAGGCTGGTCAGCACCTGGGGTCACATCTCCAGATCACAGGTAACAAAAAAAAAGACTGAATATTCATCTTGTTATTGAAGTAAAGTGTCCTCAGATTCTACCCTGGGGAGGCTTCTCCTTTGCTTCCAACAAGCTAAAAGCTGTTGATTTTATTACTGCCCCTGAGGGCTGGAATTTGAACCGTTCCACTAGAGAAACTGGAAAATACCAACAGTGAAATACCAGATATTCTGTATTTTATTTGGCCTATTTATTTTTCTTATTTTGAGAGAAAAAGTGGTGAACTAAACAGCCTTCCTGGCAATGGGAATTCTGTGTTTGGTTGGGGCTTAAGGATGGTACAATTCTAGCTTCACATAAGTACTTGCCTGTTAACATAATTAATGCATGAGGTTCTTGCTCCGGGTCCTAGGTAGAAGGGGCCCATTAGGTATAACCAGATAGAAATATATGTGCAAATATCAAATCTCTCTCGTATAGACTGAGTTGGTATTAAGTCTTCAGGGAACAAAAATCTTATTTATTTTGGCTTCAACATGAGAGTCTTCAGGAGCTGTACATTGACCTAATCTGCCCTGATTTATCTAAGCTCTATACAAGGGTGCAGCCTTTTCACTTTGCAAGATCATCATTTTCAGTGAGATTACTTCAGAAACAGAGAGGGAAATAAGCCAGCCATCAGTCATTGACCTTCATTTAGTTAAAAAGAAAACCAACCATGGTCACCTCTGCTGTTCCCACATAAGAAAGGACAAATTTACCCACAATGTCTATTTCCACATTTTGAATAATAAAGAAGTGTGGTCTGCATCAGCTTGTAGTCCAAATCTTCCCTCCCTGGTTGTGCATGGCTATTTTGTCTGTTTCAGTAACATTTTAAGAGCTCTGTCTTTGCTCTTAATGGGACTGCAGTCTTTTGCAAGAAAAAATTTTAAAATCAACCACTAGCTTGTGGAAGAAATTTCTGCAGAAGAACATCAGAGTAATAGTTTTGGGTCCTCTTTCTTTGCATTGGAAAATCATAGGCTTTCTACCTGTGAATAAAAAACCAAAAACAACAACAAAACAACCCAACAAGAAAAGGCACCCCAAACAAAAATACTCAGTTACAATGGATCCCATTATCTTCCCAGCTGTGGTTTTGGATAATACAAGAAGAAGCAACAGGTGATGCCAGAAAATCTTTGGATAGTTTAGAGAGAGCAGTACCTTCTTAAGGTGTACATGTAGTTTGAGTACTGGAAAAGAAAATCCTATATTTAAAATGTATTCTAGTTTTATTACCTTTAAATAGGTCAATTTATTTTATTGCCAGATGTAATTGTTAAGGCTCATCTGCCTTCAGACACTTGATCAACTTAATGGCAATATTTTTTTACAGTATACAATTCTGTAGGTTTCAACATTGAGCAAAGAGAAGTTTTACATGCATATATCCTTTTTTTTTTTTTTTAAGTGACATACTCACTTTCTTGAAATGTAAGAGGTTGGGCTGAGAGCCTGAAGGAAAATTACCCTTAAAACTCAGAAGCATTCACATAATCAAGACTGATTTAACTATGACTTGGGAAGTCAGGGGTTCTTGATTATTTACAAAAATCTAGGTTTGGAGGTGTTAAGCATAGCTCTTGTGGTAAAGCTTATAAAGCTATTTTTGTTCACATTTAGGATAGGAAACAAACATGTTTAATATTTGGAAAAATAATTTTGAGTTATTAAGGTAGGAAGCGGTAAATATTTGTGTATAATAAGGAAATGATTGCACTCCTTTAAAATATAACAAAATTAGCTAACATTTAAAATTTGAGTCTTGGCACATAATAACCTGAAAATATACATCAACTTTTTATTTATTTATTTGCCATTTCTTTGTTGTTTCTTTTTTTTATTACAAATGTATTAGCGAATGATATTTCCATTTCCCCCTTTCTTATTTGATCAATATGTTTTTCAGACTTTATTTGAGTCAGCACTGTTTAAATAAACATTTTGATCTATCAATGAAATAATACTTTGCACACTGTTGTAGTATTAGCAGTGTAAAACTCAAGCTGGTCTGTGTAAAATTGTATGTGCAAAACCTGATAAAGTAAGTAAAAATATTTCCTATCCATTAAAGTATAAAAGCTGCAGCTGAATGGCAGATGAACCCATTCACCTATTACGTTGCAGGGTGATCTGAAAGCCATCAAGTTTTGCTAACTGAGCCAAAGCTTCAACTTTTAGAACACCTCTGTTCTCCTCAAATATTCCTCAAGTACTCCACAAAAAGCCTAGAAGCCTCAGACAGCATTGAAATGGCTATCTTCACTTTAGCAGTTCTAGTGTGGGAAAGGGGCTCTTGGACATTCCATCATACCATTCTTGTGAAAATAAGTCAAGTATGTAATGAAAAGGGGCATCTCCTGCAGTTTTTCTTTCCCTCAGAGGAGCAGTGAAGAAATGCAAGTGTTAAAGTTAGAGCCCCACAGGAGGTCAAGGCTTCAGCTTGTCTTAAGCTTGTAATCTCTTCGAGGGGCTTTCTGCTACTCAGTTACGGTTTTGAAGCCTGTCCTAATCACTTCATAATCACTTAATTTTTGTCCTGGAGGCTGGTAAGAGCTATTGGTAGCTGTGTGCTACCTAAGCAGGGCACATTTCACAAAGAAACTCTGCAAGAAATCTTTGGACACAAACATCTGTAACAAATCTGGTTGCTCCAGTGCTGGAAGCCTCCTGCTTCTTCCATTTCCATACTAACCATGCATACGATAGCTCATCCAAAAAGCATATCTCACAATTTTGCATTGCCAGACTTGCAACAATGGATTCGTGGGGACTGTGTGCTTTCAGCTTGTGATATCTTTTTGATTTCTACACACTGCAGAGAAACACCAAAACTAAATAAAATAAATAATGAAATATCTAAGAAACCTAGTTTTTACAGCTGTGGCTCATGGTGGTCTTATCTTAAGACATCTTCAAAGAAAGTTTTTAGGTGTTTACTGCAATAAGAATATTATGTTAACATTTGTGATATGGATGGCAGACACTAATTCACAGGAATGTATTTTGGGGATTCTCTCTCATCTGTTTACAAAGAATTTCCCAGCCATTTTTCTGGGCTAAAATTTTGCCACAAGCCTGCTCTTATGTACTGATCTCAAGTGCCAACTTGCTGCTGTCAGTGATTATCAGCAGCCTTTTCTGCTGTTTAGTTTGTTTAGGTTTAGTGTTCGGTGTTATCAGCCTACTGAATCGACAAGTCTGATAGATGTTGTGTCTGTGCTTGCTGCAGCCATAGATAACCACATAGTCTCTATAACTCAAGGAGAGATCACTCCATCACAGCATTTCATTCTGTTCAACCGGTCTCTGGAAAGGGAGAATTTGTCAATATTTACCTCAGTATGACATGTTCCCAGTTAATAACAGGACCAGTTTGATGCGATGCTGCAAAATAATCACAACATAATCTCTGTTTATAGTTTTCAGTCCTTTTGCAAAGTCTGCATGAAACAGGCTTTTCACTTGCAAAGTGACTGAAAATCTTTACAAGATAATAAAGAGAAATTTATGTTAAATGCTGTTGTTAACTGGAGGTTATTGACCGATGCCTTCAGGTCTGGGATGGAAACTGACACAGGATTCTTTCTTCATCCATATGGATACTCCTTTTCCATCCTGGGAAAGTATCTGAATTCATCCCTGCACTGATCCTCCTGACCACAAAACTTCTCTGATAGCAAAACTATTGCTCTTTAAATAGAAGTGTTCATTAGAAGATGCAGGAATAACAGCTAAAACTCACCCATGCAGATTGGTGTTTTTACTTTCCTGAGGAAGGAAGATGCCTCTCTACAGATCTCAGGCTTCAGGGCACGCCTGGAGCCCCTCACAGGGGCTGGGCATTGGGAAAGAGTCTCAAAGTGGGCAGGACATGGCTGCATTGAGGGTCTGTGCTGCCAAGTAAGGGAACTGTGACAGACATTCAGACAGGCTGAGAGAGTTGGGGTTGTTTGGTCTGGAGAAGGCTCTGGGGAGACCTTATTCCAGCCTTTCAGTACCTAAAGGGGGCCTATAAGAAAGCTGGAGATGGATTTTTTTACAGGGGAATGTAGTGACAGGACAAGAAAAAATGGTTTTGAACTGAAAGTGTGGGTTTAGATTAGATACTGGGAAGAAATTCTCTGCTGTAAGGGTGGTGAGGCACTGGAACTGGTTGCCCAGAGGTGCTTCCTCCTGGGAAATGTCAAAGGCCAAGTTGGATGGAGCTTTGAGCCGCCTCGTCTGGTGGAAGGTCTCCTTGCCCAAGGCCGGGAGGTTGGAATCAGATGATCTTTAAGATCTCTTCAAACCCAAAACATTATAAGATTTTAATTCTTGATGATTTCCAGCTGTACTCCTTGAGTACATCTGCATTTTATCTCCCTGAGGGCTCCTGTGCGTAATTTCCCAAATTTTCATTTCCCTGTCTCAGGTGCTGCTGTTTCTTCTGCCTTTATGGTACATTATATTCAATTAGAACTATGAAATGCTGGTGTGAGAGACCTTTGCAAGCAAGGGATCAGAGATCTATTAAAGCCCGATTCTGCAATTCTGTGTGGGCAAGGGAAATACCCCTTGCAAGTGGAGTATCTCAAAGGCTGCCGAGCAGTGGTGGAATTTCTGTTGCTGGAGATTTTTGGAATGTGCACGAACTGGACCTTAAGCAACCTGATCGAGCTTTTGGAGTTAGCATCAAGAGACTGAGAGATGATGTAGATGTAGAGAGAATATGTATGACTGAGCATATGACTGAGCATATGACTGAGCATATTTCTTACCAGCTGTCATCACAGCCGCAGCGAAAGTGGTTGAGGCTGACTAAGACAACTTTGTCAGGATTGCAAGAGTTTCCTCACTCTCCTAAAGTGAGGAAGTAGGAAGCACTGCTGTTTCCAACAACTAAAGAGCCAGCTTTTCTTATCATGTCTTTTTTATTCCTTTACAGTTGGAGTGCATTTCCACCATGAGTTACACAAAAATATATAGTTCATAGCCTTTTTTTGCAGTGTGGCGCACACTAGAATGATTTTGAAGCTCATCCTTTGGTCTTGAAAATTCTGTATATTTAAATGTGCGCTTTAATTTTATTCTGTATGTCTCCCAAAGCATAAGGGATTTAGTGAATTCAAATGATTAACAAATATTGGCAGTCAGGTATTTGTTTTTTCAGCTGGCATGCTGGTTGTTAATATTATTAATTTTAAAATGGTTGAGATAATGATCTGTCTCTTTGTAGCATGTTACTTTATCTAGCCTGTACAACCCACTTTTTTCTCAGTCAAGTTACATGCCACAGGAGTTTTTTATGCTGATAAAGAATAAAATTGAAACACTGTCTGATTTCTTTGTACCTGTGGCAAATTCAGATTTGAAAAAAATATTCTCGGATTTAAATGTGCAAGTGCAAATTTTTCATGACATTTTTGTTAAAAAGTTTGTATTAAACAGAAAAAGATAGGCTCCATGGGCTTTAAAGGGAAACACACATAATCATTTTGAATTGTACTCAAGCTGAACTGTGAAATCAGTTTGATTTTATATTATAAAGACAATAATATCAATTAGATTAATTTTATATTATATTTGAATGTAATTATTTTCTATTTATAGCTAAAGTTCAATAAAATATTTCATTATAGTAAGGCTTTTGCTTTACTCTTCAGATGATATTATTTCACAATATGTTCTTCTAGAACCACTCAAAGGTTTTTAAAAGTTCCCTTTCCAACAGTGAAAGTAAGGTATCTTGGGGAATTCCTAGTTGAAAGACCTCCTTCTCTGGAGTTCTCTAGTCCAACCTCCTGCTCAGAGCACTCCTGCTACAGTCAGCACTACCTTGGGTTAACTGTGGCTCTGTCCTGCTGTCTCAAAAACTGCTAAGGGTAGAGAAGGATATATGTCTATACCTACATCAGAATAATTTTTCAAAGTCTAGATTTCCATTCCATATTAGATTTTATGGTTCCATTTCAATTTCTAAAAGTATTACAGTTATATAGAGATAATTATTATAGGAGAGTGAAGATGGTCTCTTTTTAATATATGCTGTTTTAATTTTAGAAAGTTTCACAGTTGTGATGATGGTCTTCTAACAAGTTTTTCAGGATCTGTTCTAAAACCTTTTGAAAACAGTGAGCATCAGGGGAAAAGAGCAGATCCAGATGCAGTTAGAGCCACCTGCTTTAGGATCAGCAGAAATTTTCCATATAAATACATTTCTACCACAGAATGCTGACGCGCTGAAGGTGAAACACCTTGTGGAAACGTGTCAACACTAATAAAACTTTCAAAGAATATGAAATATTTTTCTTCCTTCTTTTTGGCCAGATGCTTGCAGCATCTTCCCTCCTCAGCAGACCTGCTGCTGCAATGCGATGTTTCCAGATTTTGGAACCAAACTGACAAGTAGCAGTGTTTCACTGCCATTAGATTTTCTTTTGTCCTCTTGACATTTCCTCCTCTCTGCTGGACAGATCTGTCTTAAGGTTTGTAGGCAAGCAGCAATTGCTGTCTAGACCAGGCCTTGATAAGAGCTTCTGTGGGCAGATCTACCCTGCAATGTGTGTGAAATAAATAGAAAGGGGGAGAGGAGCTGCTTTCCTATAGTTTGTAGCATTCTGCCTCTTCTCAGGCATGGAATAAACACTGTAAAAATTGGGCAAGATGGGATGTGGAATAAACCTTGAGTATACTAAACCAGTCTGTACATTTTAGAGCATAATTCTAAGCCTCGGAAACAGGAGATATTTTTGAACATAAAGAAAAAATGTGCTTTTAGGCATGTTATTTAGTTAGCAAAGAAGAGATAAACTAATTTATGAGAGTCTGTAATATTTCAGTGTGTCTACACTACTTATTATGTGTGATTTCTTGTCTGTCTTACCAATGAGAAGAAAGTTTTATGACTGAAGTTCTCATTACATATTATTCAACTTCTATAGTTTTAATATTTAAACATCTCTCCAATGTCTTGATTTATATGAAGAACTGGTCTTAAAAGTATTGCTTTATTCTTAGGGAGAAGTTTTTCTTAGTGTCTGTTGTATCTCCCAATTTCAATTTCTTTCTGCAAATATTACTTTAAATTTTGTAGTATCCCATCCTTAATATGTATTCATCTTTTTACTGCATGATCATACATTTTGTCTACTTAAAGAATTGCAGTTGTTGGATACTAATCAACAGTTACCATCTCTTGCTAAACTAGAAAACATTAACAGAAAACATGCATGGTGGTTCAGAAATGGTCCCTTTTACTGCACTAAAAAGGGGGAAATAATAAGTATATTAAACTGATGCAAGTGAAGTTTTTGCAATGGATGGGATAAATTTTTTTTGGTAGTAAGACGAGAAGAATGCATGACAACAAATTGTGTAACAGCCTCTTATCAGAATATCAAAACTTGAAGATTTTTTTCTAGTATTAGGACAATGTGATTTTCTTAGATGAACTTCCTCTTGGTACTGTATGTAGAAGTAACTTTTCTGATTTAATCAAAAGCAGGTTTCTTTTAAGTCCTTGGGCACCTTTTTGATAAATTCCAGTTAATCCCCAGATCTCCCTTTCACAACAGATTTCTTTGCAAATTTTCATATTATATTATCTGAAAAAGTTTACAGGAAAACATCACATGGGAAAGAAGCAGGGACTCTCTGGCTGCAGTTACAGACAGAGATATGGGTTCTTACTGATATCAAAAGGACTATAATGGTACTCTGAAGGTGTTTGGGAGTAGTCAGCACAGATTTATGAAGGGGAAATAGTTTCTGAGTGTCTGATACAATTTGATGACTGGCTTGACAGGTGAGGGGAGAGCATTGGATTTTGTTTATCTTGAGTTGAGAAAGGCTTTCAACATTTGCCTCCTATAACCTCCCTCTCAGACAAGCTGATGAAGTGTAGGGTAGGTGAGCGGACAGTGATCGAAAAGCAGCTGAACTGCAGGGCTCAGGCTGTCATCAAAAGCAGCACAAAGGCCAGCTGGAGGCCAGGCACTGGTGGTGTGCCCCGGGGGCCTGTGCTGGCTCTGGTCATGCTTAACATCATGAATGACCTGGATGATGGGGCAGGATACTGATGGATAAGGCAGAGCCAGGGCAGAGAGGTTAGTGATTAGTTAACAAGAGGAATGTCCTGCCTTTCACAGGGAGCCTGACAGGCTGGAGCATGAAGCCAGGAATCTCATGGAGTTTAGCAGGGGGATGTGGAGTCCTACACACTGGGAGAAATAGCCCTAAAATATTTGACAACAGGAAATACAAAGTATTGAACACCAGGAGGAACAACCCCATGCAGCAACAAGCTCAGGGCTGGGTGGCTGGTGGGCAGCTCTGCAGACAGGGACCTGGGGGTCCTGATGGAGAACAAGATGAACATGGACAGCAGTGTGCCTGCGCCGCACAGGCTGCATTAGCAGAGATGTTTCACAGAATCACAGAATAAGCTGAGTTGTAAGGGACCCATGAGGATCATCAAGTCCAACCCCTGGCCCTGCACAGCACCATCCTCAAGAATCACACCATGTGCCTAACAGCATTGTCCAAATGCTTGTTGAACTCTGTCAAGCTGATGTTGTGACCACTTCCCTGGGGAGCTGTTCCAGTGCCCAACCACCCTCTGGGTGAGAAACCTTTTTCTAATATTCAAATCCAACCGCCCCTGACACAGCTTCAGGCCATTTCCTCAGGTCCTGTCCCTGGGCACCACAGAGAAGAGATCAGTGCCTGCCCCTCCTCTTCCCCTTACCAGGAAGTTGTAACTGCAATGAGGTCTCCCCTCAGTCTCCTCCAGGCTGCACAGACCAAGTGACCTCAGACACTCCTCATGTGGCTTCCCCTCAAGGCCCTTCACCATCTTCACGACTCTCCTTTGGATACTCTCTAGTAGTTCCATGTCTTTCTTACATTGTGGCACCCAAACCTGCCCCCAGCACTCGAGGTGAGGCTGCCCCAGTGCAGAGCAGAGCAGGACAATCCCCTCCCTTGCCCGGCTGGCGATGCTGTGCCTGATGCCCCCCAGGACACGCTTGGCCCTCCTGGCTGCCAGGGCACTGCTGGCTCATGTTCAACTTGCCATCGACCAGGACCCCCAGGTCCCTTTCCTTGGCACTGCTCTCCAGCATCTCATTCCCCAGTCTGTCTGTACATCCAGGATTGCCCGGGCACTTTCCCTTTGACTTCATACGGTTGGTGATTGCCCAGCCCTCTCATCTGTTGAGGTCTCTCTGCAGGGCCTCCCTGACCCTGAGGGAGTCGACTGGGACTCTTCCCAGTTTAGTATCATTGTGAACTTGCTCAGTATTCCTTCCAGTCCTGCATCTAGGTCATTAGTGAAGATGTTGAAGAGCACAGGGCCAAGGACGGAGCCCTGCAGAACCCCACCAGTGACAGGTCACCAGTCTGATGTCACCCAGTTCACTATAACCCTTTGTGCCTGACCCGTTTCCGGCAGGTCAAGGAAGGTGAGCAGCACTGGTGAGACAGATCAGGTCTGCTGTGCCTGGTTTTGGGCTTCTCAACACAATAAGGGCATGGACTAACTGCAGGATGTCCAGCAAAGGGTCATGGAGCATGTGTTATAATAACAATAAGACTAGTATCTGATTTACATAATATTTATTTTGTTTGTTTTGTCTGCTTTTATGAACTGGTTTGGTGTATTATTTGTTTTGATTGATTTATTGACTTGCTATTTTAACTTGGAAAATAGATTTTATTATGTAAAACAATAACATCTCAAGCTAAAGCAAGACATATAAGTAGCAATAACAGTGATTTTGGTTTTAACCTCTGCTCTTTTGAGATCTATTTTGGCTGGGACATATGATATTCCCTCTTTTCTTTTTAATTTCAAAAAATGGTGAAAGACTTCAATGTTTTGAAAAGTGAAGGGGGTTGGTATACCTAAAGAACTACCATCACATAATCTGTAAAATCAAAAGCATATGACACAAAATTTGATTTTAGAATGAGGTGTTATTACACCAAGATTGAGCTCATAATAAAATAATAAAGAAAGTGGATATTTCATATTTTTGATATATAGTCAAAGAAAAATTTTAAATCCTATAAAAATACTGGTGTCCTAGGGTGTCTGTGTTGGAAAAGCATTTCAGGGAAAGATAGGGTAGAGTTAGGAAAATGAGAGGTGTAGCTGACTCTTAAATCTACTTTCCACACTAAGCAAATATACCCCGTTTGTTGCACCCTAAAGCCAAGTGTTAAGCTTTAAGTTTGCCCTCAGGTGGCAGCTAAAAAAGAGCAGCTCAGTTTTAAGATACAGGATCCTACAGGCACAGCTCAAGCTTATCAAAAGTGATTCCTTGTCCTCCCCTCTCTCACCCCAGGTCAACAAATAAAGTGAATCCTAAATTAAGTGACCTGCTTCTGGCAATACTCACTGTCTTAGGATCACACTCTACTGAAAATATTTGAATTAAAAGGTCCAGACATAAATGTTTTATAAACTGTGTGAAGAACGTTGTCCTAAAGAAACAACCTGTTTTGTTCATCGGTGATGCATTACTGCAGACTTGCCTCTACAGCTGTATGTTTACACAAAGAATGAAGCAAATTTAAAGTGCCATCAAAGTTCCCTTCATTATGTGCTAGAAAAACCTGACCTGTTATGTGTTTGAGTACCCTGCTGTGGTACTTGGACTTTCAGTCTGCCACTTCCTCACGATAAGCGTACAAAAAACAGATTAGACCCTTACTTTTCTGGAAGTAGAAAGCATCATGATCTCTGAGACTTGTTTGCTATCCCACTCTGGTGCCTGTGGACTCAGCTGACTGCCCACTTTAAAGCTGTGCAAAAATTGCCATTGTTTTATGGGGATAGAAGGGAGCAGCTGAGGATGCAATTGTGCTTCCACCTTCATTTACACAAGTAATACTCCTGGATACAGGGTACGAAGAGAGCCAGAAGGAAAGAAGGGATCCTCTCTGAGGGATGCTCTCTCTCCCCAGAGAGTCACCATAGAATCAGTACTTGGTGACTTCAGCTGAGCTGTGACATGCCAGCGTTTTGAATTCAGTTCCTCTCACAGTATACTATTTGTGTTTTCTCAGCTTTCCAGTTCCACGCAAGTAATTATGAATTTGATTTTGAGTGAATTGATGACAGATGGTCAGGCCTCAGGACAGTAAGAAAGACCAGGCAGGTCTGTCTTTGATTATACCTCATCTAAGGGCTAAAATTTTAGCTGAATTGCTTCAGAAGTGTTAGAAGGGCACAAATGGAGCACAAGGAGGAAAACATATGAAGCAAAAATACAGATGACAGACAGCAAAGACTCAGAAACACCTCAAGAGGATAAAAGAGCGTGAAAAAAAGATAGCAGAGCTCCTTGTCTTAGGCTGTTACTGACTTATTTGTGCAAAACAATGCCTTACACATGCTTGACTTTCTGGAAAGGTGCTGTTTATTTACCCAGTACCTCCCATAATCAACTGACCAGAAGAGGCCTATGGCTGCTCTCTGAGCCTGTCTCACTTTTTCAAGTTTCTTTCCGTTCTTCAGGTCTCCCTCATTTTCCTGGAGAAAATTATTGAACCTTTTTGTGCTTCCCTTCATAGGCACTTCATAGTAGAACTTCTGTGCTACTTTTTCACATCTGTCCCAGAAGTGATGAAATGAAAGAAGCTTCAAAGCAGTAGGAAGAGGGAGATCTCAAAATAAAAGTAGAAGCTATTGCAGAATAGGTTTTTTCAGTTTATTTATTTAGGGTATACATGAAATTCATAAAACTATCTTTACCTGTATGCTGGTTTTTTCCAGTGTTATTTATTTACAGTATAAATGAAATTCATAAAACTATCTTTACCCATATGCCACTTTTTTCAGATAAGATGATCTGTTAGTTGTTGGAGACAACTTACTTTACCTGGCAGCCCAAGAGCTAAAAACCACAAAATTCCTCACATTTAATTTTACATTCAGTTGCCTTTATTCTTATATCTAAATAAATAATGTGTTTGAATGATATATGTTTTGGAATAAGGTTATCCCTACACACAGAGGCTTTATCAAAATAAAACGTGTGTATTTGTATTAATGGGAGGATTCACTGGCAGGATTTTCTGTCTAGTGCCAGAATTCTCTATCTCCAGTGATTATTTCTGTCATTACATGCTTTACTTATTTATTTTTTGGCTGACATCTTGTAGGTATCATCTTTCATTATTAAGTGTTAGTGAGAAAAATCCTGACTTGTAAACTGCACACTTCTTCAGTACTTACAAGCCATCAATTGTTGATGAAAAACAGAAAAAACATGAAAGAATGGCCTTGTGAGTAGAGCTTTTGTACAGGATTCAAAAAACCTGTTATAATTTGTGGTTTTGCCACACATTTCTTATGTAACATCTGGAGAATTGTGTAGGCTCAGAATCCAAGCTGTGTTAATATGATAGTGATAATTCCTCCAATTTATATTTACCTTGCTCTTGCATTACAACCTTTTCAGAAAATGCTATAAGTTTCACTACATTTGCACAATGTAAAACAGTGGCCCCTGGGCTTCTTTGAGTCCGCAGCAACACAAAGGATTATGTTAGAAGCAACAAATCATCCCTCTTTTTATGTATATGTTCAGTGGAAAACAGTAAGTGGGCCTGCCATGACTTATCTTGTAGAGTGTCACCAGCTGTTTCTAATTTCATATGATTTATCCAGGGATGGCTCTAAAAATATAAGGAAGGCAGTGAAGAAAACTTTTCTTCATCAGACTCAATCACTCATAAATACTGGTGTAATAGATCTCTACTTGAACTGGCAATCCTTTATTAACTCTTCATCAGGGATAACATGCTGTCCCCTGGACCAGGACAGTGCTGTAATTGTGTGGAAGGAATCCCTGGTGCACCATTTTGGAGAGAGTGCTTAGAAGGTTTACATGCATTTCATGAAAATTATGTCCAGTGTCAGAAATCCAAGTTGCAAGAATTACCAGGTTTATTGGGAATTGCATAGAATTCCTCCAGGAAGGAAGGGTTCTAATACCTCTCTGTATTAAGTTCATCTGAAGCTTCAAAATGAAAATTAATCACATTCCATATATTTTTTTTCCTTAGTATACATGAATAAAATTTTGTTTGTGCCACTAGAAACACATGGATTTACACCCAAAATGTAATTCCTTACTTCACAGGGAAAGCTCTCCAAATCCAAAGAGGAAATAAACCAAATCATTTCACCTTCAAGTTATTTTGAAATACTTAATTTGTCTGTCATGTACTCAGAATCCAGCACTGCCAAGAGCTAATTTCCAGAAAGTACTAAGAAGACCTGACAGTTAAACTATCCCCTATACTACCTACTATTGGGGAGAATGTCCTGTCCTGACCTCTGTGAAAAGTTAGCATCTGTCATGAACTAAAATCCCTGCTTCTTCTGTTTGGATATTCACAAATACTGATAATGATCACTGGGATTTTGCCCAGTTTCTCCAGAAGGGAAGACTTCATGCTGTTCTCCCTGAATCTAAAGAAATCCCTATGGCTGTTTGTTTAGCAGATCATTCAAAGCACTTGCCTGGAGAAATGTACTACACATACAAGCTAAGAACTGGGAAGTTTCACACACAAATCAATTTTGACAAGAGCAGACCAGAAACAAATGCTCAAGCTAGTTTAATATTCCACCCTGGCAGCCCATGTGGAGAGCTGACAACCACCTGCCTGGCTCGGACTGCTGTAAAGTGTCAAAGAATTTTCAAAATTTGGCAGCACTTTGTGCATCTGCAGTCATTGACCAGACAGGACCTGAGCCCTGGTGGTTCCTAAAGGATATTCTGCACACAAAGTCACGTTAGAACGAAGGCTGAAGCACTTACAAATCTGATTTAAAACTTAAAACTCTTAGTGGTGCAATATTGAAGACTTCATGTTGTCGTAATAGAAGACTGTTAGGGAAGCTACCACAAACTTTTTTCCTTACCTCTTAAGAGAGCTCATGGTGTAGCAAAACGATTTGACTTACATGAGATTCTACTTTTAAAAGGGTTTTTTGCATTTTTGAGAACATTTTTTCTTTTTTTCTGCTGAAGGAGATGTAAAGCAAAAGAGTTGCTGAAGCAATGTGTTGCGTAGCACTTTGTCAAATCATGCATGGATAGCGCTGGAGTTCCTCTGGTTCTGTCTAACTGAGATCCTCCTGAAGAGAAATCTTGACCAGAGAAATCTAAATTGAGGAATCTTCTGGCACCTGTAGCAGGAGACAGAAAGGAGACTGAGCAAGGAGTGACAAAGCACAAGGATTTAAGGCATCATCCTCAACTTTAGAAGCAGATATTGCATTGGTAGGAGCTGAAACAGCCCCAGCATCAAAAAGAACACACACTGAACCAACATGTGGAGTCATGTTGCACAATTTCTCATTTGTTGTCTTTGGAAGAAAGAAAAATTTTCAAGGAAGCTGCAGAAATAGTATAAATGAAAATAAAGGTTATTTGGTGTTATGCTTTGATATTAACTTTCTATGCCTAACATATCCGAAATGTCTGTTTCCCTACCTTTCACTGCTTTGCAAATCCAGAATAGTTTATTCTAGCTTTAGTCTGCATTTAACCCCATGTTTCTTCATTCTTTATTCTTTTCTGTATTGCTACAGTCCTCCTGCTGCTCCTTGATAAGCTGCTTTCATGAATCCTCTCTTTCCAGCTCCATCCATCCTTCTTGCCTGCCTGGGACATTGACAACTCCATGTGCTATTCCAGGTATCTCCAGCTTATTGTCTGCCATGTTCTACAATGTCTCCTGCACTGAGAAACATTCCCCCAATCCCTTCCACTATCCCTCAGCACATCTTGCACATCTCCCCATCACTCATTCACCCTGCTGTGGGTGATGCTTGACTGAGGCTGGCAGTGCGTGAGATTATAGGCAGCAGTGAAACCCAAGGCAGCTTGGAGAACAGAAAATTGCCTTCAAGGTGCACCTGTCTGTGATTCTTTCCCAATCCTCTAAATGTTGCCATGAAGCTGGAAGGTGATGGCTCTGCTGGGAGATGCAGTGTGCTGTGCCGAAAACTTGGATGTTCTGGAATCTGAGAGGCTTTCATTGGAAATGATGCACTTCAGAGTACTTGTAAGTGCTATTACTGAGAGCCTGTCAAAACTAATTTTGATGAAATGACTCTTCGTTAAAGTTGAAATTACTTTAATAAAAATTACAGGGAGGGAAAAAGTATCTAAGACATTTTCCCAGCTATGTGAGTGGATTCTTATTCCTCACTCCCTGGCCAACCTAATCTCCGGTTCCAAACAATTCAGTTCTTAAAGACAACATTGTGCAGTTTCGGCAGGTGTTCTACTATTTAATGAAAACAAATTTCAAGGCAAAAGAACTGATACCCTTCAGGGTGCTTTACCTCTAAGTTTTGATAAGTTTTCTCTCTTTTTAGTCTCTCCATGACCATGCATAACAATAATGTCCAGAAGAAGATGCAGATATTTATAGCATATTTGATCCAAGAATAGAATATTTAAATATACAAAAAGGGTTTGATATTTCTTTTAAACTTTACTACAGTAATTTTTTTTGCTTTCAGGGATGTGCTGTCTTTTCCAAAGATAACAGTCCAATTGAGAAATAAAAAGTAATTGATCAGATGCATATGATGGAAGTAAGAAAATTCAGCTCATTCAGTTTATTGTATAAATTATCATCAGCAGAGAGTAGGAGGGAAAGGCTCATTTCAGACAAATCATCCTTTCAGTAAACAGTTATTTCTTACCTCTAAGAATTTTTCCTATATGGTTTTTCTACAAGGCAGAAGACACAGAATTTTCTTTTTTAAAAAATCCTCTTTGTGTTTATGAAGAATAGGGAACTACAAGGATTATTTGTATTATTTATATTTATATTTATATTCATATTTGCTATGCAAATTGTATCCAAGGTGTAATGGAGAGCATCCATTTTTTGTTTTTTTTTTTTTTCCAGTTTTTGTGCTATGTGCCTTCAAAAAATAAGTAAGTGGATTAGACCCTCCAACTCAGATTGTCCTTTCTCTTGGAAGTAGCTGAGACTGTTTCTGGAGGGCTCTTGGAGCCCACAGACTGGAGATAGAAGCAAAGGACTGGAGACTGCATTTCACAAGAGACACTACAGGGAGCAGATAAAACCCACACCTGAGGTATGACAGTGAAACCCCAAAGGCTAAAAAGTATTGTGCTGTTTCCTGCAGTCCAGAAAGTTCTTGATCACACTGAAAGCAAGACTACAGTTGATACCATGGAGTGTGGTTTATAAGCTTTTAAATTTTCTAGTTTCCCCATTTTGATAATTTAGGGGTTTTTTTGCCATCTTTTATTTTCTCTGTTTAGAAATTAAAGTATCCTACATTCTTAGATAAAAGTTAAAACCTATATTCCTTTATTTTTTCTTTTTTTCTTACCTTTTCTTGGTCTCATTTTAAAACAGGCCATTCTTAGAAAAGTTCAGTGTAAGCTCATTACTGAGATCACTCAAAACTGTAGTTGTTTCAGAGTACTTTTATAGATGTTAAGAGCATTAGCATACAACTATTTCTCCTATCAATTCTTCAAATAACTCAAGTATAAATAGAATGCATTCACCAAAATATAATAAAACACATATAAGAAACAAAAAAAAAGTAAATAAATTACCAATGCAATAAAAAAAAAAAATCAACCAATTTGAAATTGTTGCTGAATTTGCATGTTTCAGTCTACTGAGTTATACAAGGCACATTCTAATTTTCCAGCTCTAGCTGTCTGATTGATCATGAAGTGTGGATTCTGCAGTCTTTCCAATACATTGTAGGTCTCTGGTATTTTAACTCACTTCATTTCACTATCTGATCACTGATACAGTAACATAATATTACTGTAAGCATTCTATTGCTCTTATTCAGGTATTGTGAGGATTAATGTCAGACTCCAAGTGGCTTTGCCTCCTGTGTTGGGCTTCTGAATGCATTCATGTCCAAAAAATTCTGAGTTACCAGCCCTGGCAGGAAACATTGATTGGCATTGGCAAGATAGGAAGCCTCCCATTTGTAGTAAACTCCTGTTTAGATGTTAAAGGTCATAATGAGCACAGCCTAATAAAGCAGTTGGGAATTTGCAGTCGAGTCCAAACAGGCAATCGTTGTATTGGCTGGGATTCTGTATCAGGGACTCTCAGAATATTCAGACATCTGGCATCGGAGGCTCGCGGCGTTCAGCCAACAGTTTGGGTTGTTATTCCAGCTTTCTGCCCTCTCCTGCACAATTCGTTCACTCAGCTGTGCTTGATCCTGTAGCTCTTCCTTCCTAAGGGGTCCTCCTGCCTTGCTTCAGTTTCTTCTCTCTCGTAATTTATTTGAGAGCTCGTTGTTTTTTCTCAGTGAAAGGAGGAGTTTTATATCTTTATTTTTATGTTTGAATGGACTTTTGCTGACCTGGTTGTTGAATGAAAAATCTGTGAAAGAGCTGCCAAAGCTTAGTGCAACTTGTTGAGGCTTGGACAAGCTCTTCCCTGCCATACCTGAAGGCACTAGGAACAGAAAAAATGAAGTGATCTTTCTTTCATTATAAAGTTTTATGATCTAAAAAATTTCTTTGTGGACAAATAATTATTAGACAACATCTAAGAAAATAATTCCCATCAAGACAGACAAATGGAAACAGAATTTTCTATTGATGCATGAAATCTATTAAAAGGAATTATTGATGTAAAAATTGCTTCTTAGGTGTTTTCTGTAACAGTGTCCTCTGCGGTCTCCTGGTGATATTAAAAGTACTGAAGCACTGTGCTAAAAAGAATTCTTACAGGACCTGTGCTCATAATTACAGATGAATTGCAGCAAAAGCTTGGTTCAGGTATAGAAGAAGATATACCTGATAAATAAGACATCTGTTAGAAAATCCCTCAAGAAACATTTATGTATTTACCATATGACTCTGTGTGACAGAAAATCTCACATCCAAATGAAAAAAGCCACACAGCATACTCTCTTTTTTTTCCCACGTAAACTAATATTTCCAGAAGCTGGATTTTTCAGAGGACCCTTAGTTAATAAGGGTTTTTTAATTGGGTCTTATAGGTTGACTGCTTTTGTTTTCATCCAAAAGAACTGGCTGCTGCTGCTGCTGCTGGGAATAAATAATAGCAGTGACGCTGTGTTTGCTCTTTACTCCTTCTCTGTCTTAGTCATAGAAAAGATGTCTTATCATGCACTGGAAGAATGTAAGTTCATTTTTCTTTGCTGCACACTGATGATAAAACTTCTTGAGACAGTACTTCTGGTAGGTCTCTAACTCAAATAAGTTCTTAATTTTGAAAATTCCTCTCTCTCAAAATCCCCATAAGAAATAAATAGGTCTAGAATACACAGAATTAGATACAGGACTTTTGAAAAAATATTCCTTTATTACCTTCTGCTAAATTCAGATTGTCTTGAAACCTAATCTTTGCTGCCAGCCTAGAGCAGCTGTGTGCATTCACTCATTGTGACTTGCATTTTCCATCTGCTGGAAACAACTTTCTTTACATTGTTTAGTTTCCCCTTGAGGAAACACACTGTCTTGCATTTAGTTACAGTTACCGTGAGTCCTCCTAACCCTAGTGTGTGAGGTTATGGCTCCCCTTCACCATTCCAGATCTCCCTCCTTCCTCTTTTGTGAGTGTCATATACACAGGATGCTTCTTCCTTTCTTGCAGGAATCAATTCTCAGGAAAGCAGGAACAGCTGACCTTCCAGCACAACACCTTTTGCCTGAGAGAGAGAGACAGAACCACTGTGTTGCCTTGTTTGAGCCTGTTTCAGGCAGCCCTTTCTTGATCCTGAAAATGTCCTGCTGCATGAGCTGGGCTCCTACAGGAATCTCTTCTTAGGTTACTGGAGTCAGCCCATCTTCCCTCACTCCTCTCTGTGGCCAACAGTGTTTGCCCTGTACAAACAAGCAGTAAAGCAGAGCAGGTTTAGAGAGCTCTAAGCAGGTCTTGCGATCACAGATGTCACATACAGAAATCCCCGCTTTAGCCTTTTGTGGAGAAGGGACAGTTTTCATGTACCCCTGCTTACTCTAAGCCCTGGTTTAAAGTCATACTTCAACAGAAAAGATTAGAAGATATAGGTCAAATCACTGTAGCAAATCAACACAGTCCTTAAAATCTAGCAGTAGAATTTACTTAATACTGGAGAATTCATGTTTTCCTCACTGAACTGGAGAAGTTGAATCTCTCTGAAAGGCAATCTTTCTGAAAGATACATGAGTCTGATTTCCAAAGCTGCTTGAAAGCCCAAGAAACACCAAGATCATGAGAAACAGTAAAAACCTACTTGTCAGTGCAAATCCCATCAGCTGCAGCTTGTTTTTCCTGTCATCTTGCATGCAAAGGTGATCAGAAGGTTCACAAGCCTCCATTTTCCATAACAATATCACCTGAAGCATTCTCCAGTGTTTTACCGCATAGAGTTTGAATGACATGAAGTGATTTTAGCAAGATTCATCAGCAAAATTAAAGCCCTTTGTGCTTTGAAGATCAAAAGACTGTCAAAGATATGATAATTCCCATTTTTCATGTTATCACATTCTCTATTTTCACCTTGTACTTCTGAATGATGGCAAATTCTAGTTTCAATAACTCCAGCTGCAGCACTTAGGACTTTTATTTCACACCTTTCAGTCATGAGACCTTCAAATCTAACTAACTGCATCACTTTTATCCACTCACTGATGACTCTCTGGCTGACATGTTGCTACAATAGAGTGAAGCTTGAAACCACCTCTGTGGGCTTTAAAGGTTGATCATTCATATGGGGCTGTTGATGAATACAAGTTTTGCCTGCAAAATTTGAAAGTGAAATCTTTTCAGGATCTATGTCACCACAAGCCCTTTTCAGATTTTTGGCCACATAACAACTCAGAAACTTGTCAGCCCATCATGAATATTGATATAATAAAAAAATACAAATGAGACCATCTAATAAAGCATCCTATTCTCCCCTCCCCACACCCAGCAAGTGAATACTGCTATATTAAAACCTGCCATTTCAATCACAGCAGAGGCACACTGCTGATATGAAGGATCACCTAAATGGAATAAATGTAAATGAACATTTTCACAGCCAGATATTAAATGTGCTATGGATGTGACTCCATCTGGGCCACATGTGAGACAAATATAAATATCATTAATCAACTTTGGAGTAGATTTTTCCCTTTGCATCTAAGTATTTTCCTTCTTTTTAACATCTAAAAGTGCTGGGGGAAAAGGGGCAAAAGTAGTCTCATTTACTGATGAACTATAGCACTAAAAATCATCAGGGGGAGAGCCCTGGTGTCTGAGCACTCAGAAAAATAACAAGGGCTACTTTTGACAGCAACATGAAACACCACATTTTTCTCAGTAAATTAACCACAGTAAGTGAAATGATGGCTGAAGGCTGCATCTCTGGGAGACAAAAATGCCACTTTCCTCTTACCTAGACAACAAAGTTTAGACAAGCGTGCAAGTTGCCCACTGGGTAATTGCTTCACAGCCTTCATGGGTGGTGTATTGCTTCTCTAGATGAATTAATTCTGTGGTGGTGCAAAAATGGTCATCAACTTGCAACTGCATTCTGTACTTTGAAAATACACATGCCAGACACACTGAATATGGGAGCTGTGGATGCTAATAATGCCTGTGCGGTGCTGAATTCCCAGATGCGTTAGGGAAGGTTGATACAGTTCTTTGAAGGAAGAAGGACAGGTGAAGATGTAAGCAGCAATGTTATTGTACTTCTTGGAATCTGTGTGTTTAACACTGTCTCACAGCCCAGAGAAGGCTCCAGCCGTGCCGGCTGAATTTCCTCACTGGCAGCATGGTGGGACCATAGGCCAATGCTGGCTGCTTGGGCCGGGCTGCCCAGACTGTCCTTTTCTCTACAGGGAACATCTTTGAAAGGAGCTTTGAATTCAAATGGCTTTTTCTGCCAGGCTTTTTCTCAGGTCAGTTCAGAGACTATATCGAATGGTGCAAATCCTGACCCCACCTACCGTCTGCCACCTTGGCACGAGATGTGTGTTCTCCTCACCTCCACAGCCCAGAGGTCCTTGGTTCTGTAGAGAGCTCCCAGCCAGCTCAATCTGTTCTGCCCTGTCTTCTTCTCTGTCCTGCTGGACTGGAAGCATCTGTCTCCCCAGCACAACTGCTCCAGAGGGCCCCACAGAGTGTTGTATGCAGCAGCCTGAAGAAAAAAACCACTGGTGTCCCTGCAGAAGAAACAAGCCAAAGCAACTGTGAGTACAGACATTAATTCCATAATTCATCTGAAATAATAGTGACCACGTTCCTTCATGAACTGAAAATCAGAGCTTGTGACCTAGTCATTCACGTACCAGGAAGCTGGATTATCAAAACAGTCAATTTTTCTGCTATTCTGTACCCCTTTTTGCTCTTTCAGAAATGCTGCATCCCAATAAAAGGTTACTTCTTCAATATTCTCAAATGATCAAGAAATGTATGTTTTCCTTTTCCAGATTAATGACTTACAGATGCTGCATTTCTTATTCACTCCATCTATGGTAAAATTAGTGTGGTAGAGTTGTTAGTAGCTCTTAATCTCACACAGGAAAATGTCTCATGACACACGTCCTTACATGTACATGCCAACTACTTTCAGCTAATTTAGTTGAAAAACAAATCAAGAAAAGATTAAATAAGGAGAGTCTCTAGTGACATCAAATTCTTGACCACAAAATATTGCTTCCTTAAGTGCAGTTTGAAGCCAAATGTAAGCATTTGTAAATGAAGCAGCTAATTAACTGCTCCAGTAGAGGATAATGGGTGGAAGCAGAGTTTTAAGAAACTGCTGCTCTCCAGCATAACAGACAAAGGCAATGTATTAAGAATGCATCAGGATTTTAAAATCCATGAGCAAAAGACATCTGAGTTTTAAGACAGGAAATACTGGACGATCAAGTCAACAATTTCCAGTAACCATTAGCTTTCAAAGGGCTTTCCAGATTTCTCTCAAGACCCCTCATTCTGAATCAGCTTCTCACCTATTTTTTCTTCCCATTAGTGGCAGTCTGTTTGTTGCAAAGATAATGAAAGCAAGAACATCCTAGAAATCATGTAGTTCTTACCCAGACCTCTGCTAATGAATTCTTGTCTGATTGACTGTTTAGAAGTGTCGAATTAACTTCATTGCTTGGAGGCTTGTATTGACTTAAAATACCTCAGATCAAATGTGCAGGTTCTCTCTGATTTGTTTATTACACCCAGCAGTACAGAGTCTAACAGCATGAAAAGGTTTCAACAGCAGCTCTGGTGAAGTGAATTAACAGAATGACTTGCAAGATTACAGTGCTTAGTAGTGATCACAGCACTGTCAATTTTCATCATCCTGTGTGAGGAAACTACAGACATAAACAACAGTATTGAGTAGGTGTTCCTCTCTTGGTCATAGAGAAGCCTTCTTTTCCTAAGATATTCTTCCAAGAAGTTGGACCACATGAAAATGAGTAAACTTCGTGAAGAGTGTCTTAAAGGGTTTCTCATATCAAACAGAACTATTTAAAAAATAAAGATACCTTCAGTAGTTAAAGAAACAAGTGGGGATGTATACAAGGGGAGGGAAAATATCCTGTATTCTACAAGCTCCCAGGCAGGGCATTCCTGAAAAGGAAAGAGAATACAGGTCAAAGAAGTGGAAAGGCAGAGTAAGAGGTAAAGCATCAGACACATTTCACCCCATAAAATTCCGGGATAAAGAGAAAGATACTATCAGATTCTCATTGGAGAGGAGGGATCATAAATTAATCAAGTAAAATAATTTGGAACACAAGGCTCAGAAATGAATTTCACTTAAATTCCACTCCAGGTTTTTCCCCAGGTGGTTTGCGGTGGCATGTCCATAACTCAACAACACGTCGTATCTCAAGACCATTCTTTTTCCATTTAGGGAATATATTTAGCACAAAATATTTAAATCAGATAAAGACCTTTTCCTTCTCTCAAATGCTTGTCTTTTTCAGTGACATGTGTGTGTGGTTCTGATACATATTTCATTTAAATAGATTAACACTAAAGAAAATATTTCCCATCTTGATTCTACAGGTGTTACTTATTGTCAGTTGGGACAGGAAATGCCAGAAGACAGTATTTTTACTATGTATGAAATGAAATTCTGTGTAATAAAGCAGGTTTTACTGGGTTAAAAAATATAAACAAAATATAATTGTCATCCATTATGAAGAGTTTTCAAGTTTTGCAGTGCTAGTACTTCAGTGGCTAAAGTTTTCTTGCTTATATTTGTTGTCAAAATGGGTAGGAATATACACCAGGAAGGACTGCCTGGCTCACTGAGACCATTTTCCTGCTGTTGTAGACAGCCAAACTAACTTTTTCATACACCGATAGAAGCTCGATTTTTAACACCAATTATGTGTTTTCTCCCTTGTGTCACCCAGAAAGATGTTTCAGAACTCACTCAAGTAGAATTAAACCTCTAGATTCAAGCACACCTCTATTCATTAACAGAGAACCATTTGTTCCTGTGACAAAAATGTCCTTTAACTTAAGTATTCATTTCCTCCCAGAGTTCATACTTCTGAAGATGTACTTATAGACAGTAGTCATATCTCTTCTCACTCTTATAAGTACTTTAAATTTTGCAAAACACAATAGATAAGAAGATATTCTTTTAGAAGAATATGTTGAATTTGGAAGTAATGCCAATAAAATGCTTGAGACTCTTGATCCTTTAAAGTACAAAATGCTCAAATTGTGGAAAATACAAGAACTCTGTTTATTCATCACTTTCAAATATAAGATAGGGAAAAACTGAGTACAAAGGAAGTAGTATGGAGACTGTTCTAATGCTGAGGTGTGTAGGAAAATTTATTGGATTTTACACATATCCTTGGATTATTGGGAAATTTGTTTTATTGAAAGAAGAAATATTTGCAGAGATTACCATCTGAGCTTCTTGTACTCATGCCTTGACAAATTCCCTGGACAGGGACACACTGGATAAAAGGGGGAAAAACTCTGTTCTCCAGACCTGATCACGTCTTGAAATTTTTCTCTTTGTGCTTTGTGACATTACCTTCCAAAGATACTTACAAATAGTCACTGTAGAACTCTTTTCAGGTGTAATTGTCACTAGTACTTAGTGGCTACATAAAATTGCATCTGTGAGAAGTTAAATTGTGTGGTCTACAATCACGGACACAAGATTTGCCAGAAAATAAAAGGTCAGTTTAGTGCAAATTAAGCCCACAGGTAAAATATTTCCAGATACTTTTGTGGACTTTAGTAGGCTTTGGATCCCACTTTAAACTGTTGTTCTTTTTTAGATCAGGTTTTGTAATATTTCTGGGTATCAAAGTGCATTTCTATAAATACGAGAAGCAACAATTCTTGATCTTCTAGCATAATGTAAGATAATACTGATAATTTGTTTGAAAACCACTGTTGATTTACATTTCACCCTTAGAGGTCATGACTAACAAGCAGAGGAGACCAGAAACCATAGAATTTGCATTTTGTTAGGTAGATTGGATGCTGAAAGTACTAACAGAAATGCCTTTTCATAAAGGCTGTTCTAAAAGTGGCTATGCTTTTAGCAGTTCCTCTTTGCTAGGTTCCTGGAGAATCAAACATTCCTGAATGGCTGCAGATTTGGTTTTCAACAGCACCTTAGGTACTTTTAAAATAGATAAGTACTGGTCTCCATCAGAAAAGAAGTGTTGAAGATACTTTTAAACATCACTTTATTTATGTGAATATCACCCTGGTGTGTAGATTGTGTGTTATCAGGTTTTCCAAAAGGAATTTGTGTTGTTGGGCTGAATTTGATTAATACCTGTCACAAAACTCATAGTTTTGTTCAGAAGACACTATTGAAAATTCAATTCAGATTGAATTAAGTTCAGATTATATTTCTCACGGTTTTTATCCTGCAATATTAGGCTGGAACACAAGAAGTTAAAGGCTAAAGGCTTTGCTATTAAGAATCAACAAAATGCATCAAACTGCATTTTTTCCCTTTCCTTTAACCAAAGCATGAACATCTGGGCAACGGGTTATAGACAGCTCTGTTCATCAAGGTAAAATTACCTTGTTTCTGTTGGATTTGGTAATGAAATTATGTAAAGCACTCACTAATTGCAGGAATTTTTCTCTCTGATTTAATAAGACAGGAAGTCTGAACCATAGGAAAAAAGTTAGGAAAACTGAGAGAGATGTTTGAAGTATTTTGAAGCCCATTCCCAGCCTTGGATCCTTCCAGTCATTGCCCCTTCTCATTTTATTTTTTCTAGATAGTGCCAATGGCTTACAGTGCTCAGGTGTATTTCATCAAATCACAGATGTTGTGTGGCTGGAAGGGACCATGGGCAGCGCGTCATCCAATCTCTTGCAACAGTGCCATGGCCAACATGAGGCCAGGTCAGCCATGGCTTTGACCAGATGAATCTTAAAAAACTCCAAGATCTTCCACATCCCACTTACTTTGGGGAATTGTTTACACAGGACTTTGTTTTGCCTCACTGCCGATCTTACAACTTTTAAGATGAAGTCACAAGAAGAAGACTATTTTCTGCTATCTTAAAAGTACTAGCCTCTTAAAACTTTCTACTTTTTCTATGATTTCTCTATATTTTTCACTCCATTGATTATAATGTCACTCACTTTCAGAAGTCTCCAAATTAAAAAAATGTTTCTTCTGAGATTTTCTGAGATGTGTATGGTTCAGTCAGGGTGCTAAGTGTAACAGTCATCTGCATAATGTAGCGTGTGGGATCGCTATATGAGCGCAACATCTGTGATGTGACAGAGCACAAGTCAGCTTCTATGATGCAAAGCAAAGATCTGTAATGCCTGAACACAAAAGACACTTCCTTAATTGTCAGAATTAATACAGCTTTTATTTTACAGACAAAAGCATGTTAGACACATATTAGGTATTAGTTTTAAAAATCTGGGTTATTTCTTAAAACATTGTTGCTTCCTTATTGATGTTTCAGTATCAGTAATTCTGCTTGATATGTCACCATTGCTCTGACTTTGGATTTTATTGACAAGCTCATAGTACTCTACTGCCTGTTGAAAAGTATCTGTTTTGTTGATTATCTTTCTGCTGTCAACTCTATTATGCCATCCCAATTCTCAGATCTTCTGATGCATCCTGCATGTGTAACAGCATCTAGAAATGCAACATAAAAGTCACACTGAATCTGTGGACAAAATAAATACATAGTCTATTGTGTCTGTCAATGTCCAGTATGAAAATGCTCGTAGATGAATATTCAGTTTTGAGGGTAAGGGGCAAACTGAACAAAATAGGCAAAAAAAACTTTGACAGGAAATTACTCCTACAAATTTCTACAAATTGTGGATAAAATCTTGGCACATCAATATATACGTATCTTTGAGAGAGTGAGAAGAAATTACTTTGGAGAAAAAGGAACGATTTGTTATGAGTGTCATGAGAAACAGTGTCAAATATCTTACTGAAATCAAGATTCCACTGGTCTCCCCTTGTCCACTGAGCCAGTCACCTCATCAGAGAAGAGTAGCTGCTCAGGCATTTCAACTTCACAAACATATGCTGACCAATCCCAGTGACTTACTTTTGTTTAATATGGTGGGAAATGGCTTCCAGGAGGTTTGTGTGCATCACCTTCCCAGGGAATGCAAGTGAGGCTGATTGGACTGCAGCTCTCCTAATCTTCTTGGAGACAGAAGTGATGTTGCTTTTTTTCCAATACTCAGGAAATTTTCCCATTCCCACAACCTTTCAAATACGAAAATGAGTAGCCTCACTGATGCTTTCATAATTTCTGTTTTTTTACCTTAATGTATCTGTAACTTGCTGTAGTTATGTGCTTCTTACAAAGTGCTAAAGGCCTATGTTCCCAGCACATTTAGCCAAAACAAAGCTCTCTGAATACAGATTCAAGGACATATTTGTTGCCCTAGAGCCTGAAAATATGTAAACTATTGTGGTATGGGGGAATTGCGCCCGGGGTGGTTAACATCATCAACTAAGGGTGTGATTGCAGAATTAGGGGCCAATGTGCTAACGGGACAGAACTTATAAAAGGTGAAGGGCTCATGACCTGTTGTCTGTTTTGGGTGTAGTCCCCAACAGGGGATTTTGCTTGCCTGGATGTACCTTCAAGGCCTTTGCAGGCCTTGAATAAATTTGTCCGCTTTTTATACTCCTAATTTGTCTTGGCCTCTGTTTCAGGTAGCCTGTCTTTTAGGCATCATCACAATGACAACTCCCTTAATACTCAAGGATGCATCCTGTGAGGTCCCATGGACTTGTGCATGTCCAGTTCATTCAAATGTTGCCTGAATTGATCCTGCTCTATTGAGGGTATATCTACATTTCTACAAACTTTGTCATGAATTGGAGGGTCCTGGTATTCCTGAGGACAATTCTAACAAAAAAATTACAAAGAGATAAAGAAGACATTCAGTGTTTTCCTTGCCCCTTGTCAGCAGGGCTTCTTCCCAATTCAAGACTTGCACATTCCTAGCACTTCCCAGTTTTCCATTTGCTGCTGATATTCCAACAAAAGCCCTCATCATCTGTCCCCAGCCACAGCTCCATCTGTTCCAACTGCTCACTGCTACAAAGGACAGCTCAGAATCCCAGAATCCCAGAATAAACTATGTTGCAAAAGACCTTTGAGATCGAGTCTAACCCATGACCCAACATTGCCTTCTCAGCTAAACCATGGCACTGAGTGCCTCATCAAGTCTTTTTTTCAACACCTCCGGGGACGGTGACTCAACCACCTCCAGGGCAACCCATTCCAATGCCCAACCATTCTTTCTGTGAAGAATTTTTTTCTCCTCCTCCTCAGAGGGTCTATATCCTTCCCATGGAGCATATGTAAAGCTGCCTTACATTTCTAGCCAAAACACAGTTTCGAGATTTGTGATCAAGGTCAAAAGGCAACATGGTATTCAAGATTTCATCATGGAAAGGACAGCTTAGCTGCCCCTGTTGTACAGTCTTTGAGTGTGTCACAGCCTCTAGAATTTAAGCAGCTATGGGCTTGATCTGCTTTTCATGCAATCCTGCCTGGGAAAAAGTTAGTGACAGCAAAGCTGACAAAAAAGTAGAATTTAAGTGTTCTTTCTGTATTCATAATAGGTAAACAAGCATTTGATAAGGAATTGTTAATATAATACTCTTTTAGACCTTGCATCGAAGAAAACCAAACTGGCCACAGTCAGATAAAACTGACTCAGCATTAGGAGTTGATTAGAAAGACAAATTCTTTGCAGTTAGTCTGGTTTTCCTGCCATTCTTGTCATTACTTTTGCTACCTTTCCCCCTCCGAACCATTTTTAGAACAATGCCTAAGTATGTATAACAGTATTAAATGCGAATTCTCACAGAAATACTCTTTTATCTCAATACTTGAATTATTTATATGTACTTGTATGAAAATTTTTTTTCAGTCTTGAATGAAAGAATGAAAGAAACTCACACCTTCCCAGATTTTGAATCAGGTATGTGCTGCATAGACCGCAATTACACAATTTTCTGACATAACATAATAAAGCAGAATAATCTGAAGTTGTTAAAGTAGAAAAAAGCTTCTGGGTAAAAGTGCATTTGAAAAGCCAAGAAGGGTGATTTTATGATACAGTGTCTCTTTTCCATACCTATAAAATTAGTATAAAAACTGACAAGTGAAAACATTTTAATGTGCCTTTCATATGCAGAAGCAGTGATTTCTGCTAATGTTTTGTTATAATGAGACTTATAAAGAACTACATTAGAAATGTCTTTAATGTACTATGATTTATGTGCAACTAAATTTTTTAAGATACGGTGTTGTTACCCACTTCATTTAACTTTCTGGGATATTAAGTTTTCTTGCCATCTCCAATTTTCATTCTGCACCTGTCTTTAGCTAGACTACATTCCCAAGGAAAGTGTGATGTCAACAGCGTAAGGCATTTCTCAACATAATGCAGGACTTTGGGAAGCCTCTCACTGACTGCTGGGAATGTCAAATGTCAGAATCATAATGACACCTAGCCTGCTACGGTAGAATAACGAAACCCAGCGGTGGGTCTTTGGTGATTTTTTTGAATCTGAGGTAGAAGCATGAAGGCTGAATGATTACACGCCGAATACTAAACAAGGGTTACTGGTGTGGCAGTAAGTTTGCGTGGACGCAGCACTGCAGTAACAATTACCTGGCCATGCAAAAAGGTTGTGGCAGAAAACACACAGACATATGCGATGCTTTTTTAAAAATCTCATTTACTAATGTAAATTATACAGGAGAAGAAAATAAGATTGCTGAGACTACAGTAATGAAATGTAATGAATGGCATCTCAAAAAGCAGTGCTTTCTCTATGCCAGTGGCAAAGGAACTTGTTGGGACTTAATCAGTGGTACACTGGAAAAATTTCCTGGCTATTTGTTCTTCCTTTGTTCCTGTTCTTATAGGGACTGTGACCATCTTTTATCCAGTTTTTGTTATCTTCTCTGTTTTCCCCCTGTATGTTATATATATATTCCATTTTGCCTCTGTCACATCTTGAAATCAATTCTACCTAATCCCAAAGCTGCATTCCTTCAGTAAACAGCGACTGAGCCTGTGGTGTCAGGCACATTTAAAAGGTTTTCTTCAGCCCCTTCTGAACTGGTCCTCTACTGCAGAGTGGCTTGCAATGGGAAGGTTTGGGACTTGACAACCCCTTTCAAGAGGATGTCAGAAAGCTGCAGAGGCGGCAGAGGACTGCAGAGTCAGGGCCCAGAGCACACAAGTTGTGAGGAGTGGTTAACAGAACTGGGCTTGCTTAGTTTGGAAAATAGGAGGTTAAATGGTAAATAAACTCACAGCAGCTTAAGACTGCTTGAAGGGGACTTGCAAAGACACTCATCTGGGTTGTGACAGGCAATGTAAGGGACAAAAACCACAAGTTGCAAGTTGACATTTCTTCCAAGACTCACATGGAGAAGTGTGGTGGAATCGCCACCCCTGGGCCTTTCCAAGACTTGTCTCAGAAACAATATAGAATATTTTCTGAGGAATGAGATTGAAAGTGGATGTAAAGAAAATGTTTCTGGAAGGATGGGAGAAAAGGAAAGGGAAAGATTTTACAAAAGGAATCTCTTAAGTATTACTGACAAAGGCCAGTCCATCCTCTGATCTTTTAGTTGAAGATTCTGCCACGGAAAAACTCAAATGACAAAAGCTAGTCTCTCATGTCCATTGGAATAACAATGAGGATTTTTAATAATGAGGGGAATTTTATAATGAATTTTGTCTTTTTTGTCTATTTTAGTGTCTATTCCCACTGTCTTAGGAAGTTCACGATCACAAGCAGGAAACTGCATGACAGTAAAGATATGTTTCTTTAAAGTAAACGTCAGTCTTTAAAAAGAAGGCATATTAGAGAATGACTGGATTTAAACTGATAAGAGACTTATTATTCTTGTCAATGTTGTAGTTAAAAACAGTTTAGTAGTGATCAAATTATAATTACATAGATCATTTGCAAAAGAAAAATATAACAAACCATTATATTTTACAAGCTTAAAGAAATTAATAGCTTTACCAAATAAAGCATAACAATTTTTTCTCTTGCCTTTGTCAGCTGTCAAATCATCAAACACAACCCAAATTTCTTCCAACACTAAAATTGCACTGAACTACCATTTTGATAAACCCTTTCATATTAATCAACCTTTGTATTAATATCTTCATACGATAAAATTGAGATTCAAGTAAATGATCCAGAATTTTGTGCTTTTGAGAATCACAGGAACTGTGATTTTGGTAAAAATAGCTCTCTGAAGCCATTCTTTTCTGTCATGTCTTTGTGACTTTTTGTTTTAGAAGTAAGTTTATCTTATAAAAAACCAGTGGATCAGCATATTTTTAAGCATCTGCTCAGAGATGTAGTAACAATCTAAAACCAAAGTTTAAATTTTGAAGCATTTTATCCAGTTGTTTTTTTTTTTAATATTTTGATCTTTGACAACTTAAAGATTAATTTCAATAAGCATTTCCTGTCGAAATGAATAAATTATACAATTTTTAAGTAACCAAGGGATATATTAAAGCACCTTTTGGTCTTTTTTTATGACAAAAGTGGAATTAAATTTAATTTTTCAATCCCCAGTGACACATTCTCTGATGAAAAATAAATTTATATGATTTGTAAGTGGGAAGTGTATTGATATGGAGGGTTTTTTCCTTTTAGTGGAGAAAATATATCAAACTACTCTTATATGAATGCTGCCAAAAACGCCTTGATAACGGGTAGCATAAAATATGATTTACCTAATCCATTTTAAGGTTTACTAATTCCTGATGGGATTAGAAGAACATGTTTAGAACTAGTGCTGCAAAAGGAACACATTTTTTACCATTTTATATAATTTTACTGAAGTTTCAAGGATTTTCCCACTGTGGAGTAAGCTGAGCCAAAACCTGGCAAGGACTGCAAAAATGAGTGTGACAGTGCAGAAGACCTGATGAGTTTCAGAAGAAAAATCTCAGTTGGAATGTGATGGGCTAGTTTGAATTTCTGCTTTGCCAAATTTGACCTTTAGTCTGAGATCTAGGTATTCCTTTGCTCATGAAAAAGACTCATGTGGGTATTGGCCATCCAGAGCTGTTTACTTTCTAGTATCTTTTATGATTTCCTAGTTTAATTCTGGGTTGGTGTTTTTTGTTTCTGGTGTTCTGGGTTTTTTGTTTTTGTTTTTTTTGGTTTTTTTTTTAATATTCAGTATATCATTAACTAAAGCAGAGGGTCTGATCTAGTTCAATTTTGATTTAGGTGAATTATCTAAACCCTAAACAGTGTAATTATTAGCTGTTGCCCTATTTCTGATAGATTAATATTTTCCAATATGTGAAAAACACCATTAAAAAAAAAAAATCACATCTAGTTCTCTGTAGAGTTGACCTTTGGCTAGTTAGAAAATGTGATGACTGTATGATTTTTGTAGAGGACATTGTGGTTTTACACTTTGTCGGATTTTTAGCATCTATTCTTATGGGCATATTCACTTGGACTCCAATCAGCTTGAATATGATGATCTCAAGAGCAAATGAATCCATTAAGGCAAACTTGGGTGTTAACAGAAATTATTTTCATTCATCCTTGAGCCTGCTAAAATATTTGTCTCAGTGTTGTTAATGAAATGTTCACTTTAGTTAGATTACTAAAGTTAAGCCTTTTTGTAATTAGTCATTGTGAATAGCCTTTCTTAAATATTGTTTATTGTACTAATTGAACAAAATATTATATCCTACTTCAAAAAGAGCAGCATTTTCTTGATGAATGAGAGCATCTATGCAAAAAAATATGTAAAGCATTTTGTGATACTTAGAGATGAAAGTTACTCAGTGTTAATGAGTTAGCAACAGTAGTTTCATCTAAGGTCTTCTATCCAGTGTTGGTATTGTGGTTTTCTGAGGAGACAGACAGGGAACATATACACCACCAGCTAATGCTTAGAAACCACCTCAAGTAAAGGGTACATTTGATTTCCCCACCAAATGTTAATTTTCTTGAAGTAGATTCTATCCTTGAAAGGATATGAGGCTTAATTGTCAAATAGCAGTCTTGGTTGGAATTCAGATGGTAGTTATGGCCATATGTGCCACACAAAGGTAAATGTTTCAGGAGGCAGAACAGTGTTATACAGATAATTCTCCAACTGAAAAATATTATCTTTTTTGTTTTGAATAATCATGATCACTGGAAGTCCTTCTGTACAGTACTGTCCTGGTTTTGCCTGGTATAGAGTTAAATTTCTTCCTAGAAATTGAAACAATGCAGTGCTTAGGATTCAGGATGAGAATAATGTCGATAACACACCTATGTTTTAATTGCTCCTACACAGTGATTAAACTAAATCAAGGACTTCTCAGCTTCTCACACCACTGCACCAGTGAGGAGGCTGGGGAGCACAAGAAGCTAAAAGTCAGAACGATCAGGGCAGCTGATTCAAATTGGCCAAAGGAATATTCCATACCATATGCCCAGTTTATAAACTAGTGGGAAGGCTGGCTGGGGGGGCTGCTGCTTGGCACTGGCTGGGCATCAGTCAGTGGGGGGTGAGCAGTTCCATACTTGTTTTGTGTCTTCTTTTTCTCCTCCTTCTCCTTCTCCTTCTCCTTCTCCTTCTCCTTCTCCTTCTCCTTCTCCTTCTCCTTCTCCTTCTCCTTCTCCTTCTCCTTCTCCTTCTCCTTCTTCTTTCTTCTCCTTCTTTCTTCTTGATTTCCCCTCTTTCTGTCCTACCAAATTATCTTCATTTAAAGCCACAAATTTTACTTGTTTTCCCCAATTCTCTCTCCTATTCCCCTGGAGGGGCAGGTGGAGGGCATGGGATGAAGGCTGAGCGAGCGACAGCCTGTGATGTTTATCTGCCTGCAGTCTGAAACCAAAACTTTTTAGCACCCAAAAACAAGGCAAGAAAGGTTGAGATAATGGCAGATCTTACTAGAACCTGTTAAACCAAATTTGTTATAAGCATTCCTTATATTAGTTCAGTAGTCCCTGGTCAGGTGTTTGCCCGCAGAGAAAACTGCAGCTTTTGCTTCAACATTCCCATTAGGAAGTCATGATCACCCTGGCCCTTCCTTAAGCACCCATTGTTCTATTCCTCCCTGGCACACTGGAGATTTAAAGACACAGAGATTTGTCTGTCACATGATTTCTGGTTTTCTAATAAGAAAAAAGAACTTAATAAGGAGAGTGTCAAATTTGCAGACATTTTGTTTGAATATGTTCATTTACAGAGATTCACTTCTTGACCTCAGGTTTTTAATTCTGTGCTATCTGCCTTGATTAGATTAATACAGATATAAATTTAAATTTTATTTTCTGCCTTAGAAGGATACCTTGTAATGAGATTATCCATAAATTGATCTTTGCTGTCTGTCTGCTCCTGCTAGCTTCTTTCTGCCAGGTGCCAAATAAATGTACGCATTCTCTTTTGAATTTGTGTCAGTGTGAACCCATGAACACAGTTCGCCTAATAATTTTATTCTCAAAGTGGTAGCCTTTTCCACCATTTAACAGTTATGTTTTACTTAATAGTCACTTTTATCCTGCTTTGTTTTGTTTTTTTTAATGAGAAATGATAAAAACTAAGAGCTGGGATGAAATACCCATCTTTTGATAACAATTCTTATGAGTTCAAAGAAATAACCAGCACTTGAAAGTAACCAGCAATTTAAAAAAAAAATGGCTTAAAAATTGTTCAGTAGGTAACTGTGAGTTATCTTTAGGCTTTTTGAGCATAAGTCTGTACTGGGGTCAACTTTCACAGCTTGTGAATAGACCCTTGCAGCAGCTGAGACCTGGAGAGGTAGCGAGTGGGCGGGAGGTGTAATGGGGAGGAGAAACACTGGAGAAGGAGAACGGAGGTCCTGAAGGGCACAGGAAACGGCTGGAAGATTCTTCCCATCCTGATTCTGGAAATTTTAAGAGCTGTGGGCTATGGCATCACCTGGATTGAAGATCTGGGAAGGGGGGAAGGGTAGATTTTAACTTCAAAGCCAAATCCTGTTACTCAGTATCCTGTACAATCAAATAATGAATATGTCTTTTAACTATGCAGAAGTGTCCCTTAGTTGATGTAACAGTAATTGGCAGCAGATGTGGGAAGTTTCCCTTTCAAGTCTGCAACTGATAACTCTGGGTTCAAGAAGGATTTTATCCTTTTTTCTTTTTCCTTTTTTTTCCCTGCAGATCACTTTGGGACTTTTTTTTTCTGTTATCAGAAATGTAGTGGCAGAACTGTCACTGTGCAGTTAACCTGGGACACAGCAGCTGTCTCTGATCTCCCCAGCACTTTCCCGGGGTACCTTAGCTCTTCAAAGATTTTGCCTTTTGTAAGAGAATTTATTGAGTTTGTTATAGCAATGTTGGAAGTTTTTTTCATTTCTTAGATGTGGATGAAATATTCTCTTGGCTTTCTTACTGTATAATTCATCACAAATTTTGGGGGAAGGAGAAGGCGGAGAACTAGAGACCTAAACGGCTGCTGGCTGATAATCATGTGACCCCATATACAATAAATGACATTTTTGAGGGAAGACTTCCACAAAAATAATGTGAGCTTTGTGTTGAGTGCTTTTGTGACAGCTAAGTTCTCTAAACTCATCCCTTACTCTGCACACATCAAAACATTAAAGAGGTTTTAAAACTCAGGGGTTATTCAGCAACAGATCATGGGATTTTCTAAAAGAGAGAAAGCACAAAGTCACTTGAAGAAGACTGAAAAATTGGGCATCATGGACAAATCTCTGTCTGTGGTGCCTTTGCAGGAATTATCCTATGTCCTAGATTCATTTTAAAACTCTTAAACAAGAGTCTTTCTAGGTGGCAGCAGAGCACAGTCTGTCTCAACAGGAATACTGTCTTTCCACCCCTATGGAAGTCTCATGCCGTGCCTGCTTCTTGTTCCTTTGAAGCAATTTGTATCTGTTGCTCTGTAAAATACACTCCTGGTAAGCTCTCATTTCTCACTGCACTCTTAAAACTTCTCTTAGTGGACAGACACTAGGATGTCTCCAGGCAAGATGTATTTTCCCCTTGTGGTGGTTTCACTTGGCTCAGTTTTTGCTAGCGGGTAGTGAGGGGCACAAAGATGGCCCCTGTGTGTCCTGCGTGAAGGTTCTGGAAGTTTTTCACCCTGTCCAGCAGAGCCACTCTCTGATGGCTCTGAAAATGATGGACATGCTGCTGGCCAAACCTGGGCCAATTAGAGATGTTAGTTACACCTCTGCGAAAACATATTTAAGAAGAAATCAAAATAATGGGTGCACGCACTTCTTTTTAGCCAGAGGAGGAGGAGGAGGAGGTGAAAATATGTGAGGGAAAACAACATGGAGACACCAAGGTCAGTGGAGAAGGTGGGGGAAGAGGTGCTCCAGGTGCCGGAGCTGAAAACCCTCTGCCGGCCGTGGTGAAGACCATGNAGGACTGTCTCTCGTGGGAGGGACCCCATGGCTGAGTAGAGGACTCTTCTCCCTGGTGGACTGACCCTGACCAAAGGGAAACCCCCATACCCTGCCCCACCCCGGAGCTGCTGGTTGAGTGAAAGAGGGAGGGGGGTGAGCTGAGAAACGGTGTCTTAAGAGGGAAGGGGGGTGAGTGAAGAAATGGTGTCTTAAAAGCTTATTTTTACCTCTCATTTATCCTCTGACTCTGTTAGGTTAATAAATCACTTTGCCACTTAAGTTTCTCACCTTTTTGCTCATGTTTTCGTGCATCCCCTCCCCACCAGGGCCTCATCTCAACTCATGAGTCCAGTGTGTTTGTGTTAGTTTGATTCCTCTCCTCTACATAGCTGTGGCAGGAGAGAGCATAGGGAGCAGACGTCCTAGGTCCCTGGCATTTGGCCAGGGTCAAACACCGACACCCTTCTTTTCTGAAAGGCCCACCTGCCCCAAAGTGTACTAATAAATAGTGAATGATCTGCGATTTTCCCTGAAAAATTCCAATTAAACACTGCATAACAAACTGCTATGCAAGTGCTGTTTTTCAAAAACTTTCAAAAAGTGAAGGTGTTTACGAATATACTGCAAAAGGTATACACACACGTAGATGATGATTCCTCTAGTAATTAAGAACCATATTTTTTGCTTTTGTTTACCAGTCAGTTTTCATTTACTCAGCCTTTTCTCATGGCAGCCTTATGGAAGTGTGGTACTGTGAATTTGGGAACAAAGCAGGTTTAAATTAAGAGTGTTTTATATGACTTTGCTTCAGAGCTTCTCACAAGCATCCCTTAGAACCAGTGAATTGCTAACACGATTATTATGTGGAATTGCACAACCAGCATGGTTTTTTTGTCTGAAAGGAGATATTTTATTTATGCATTTACTGTAAAGTTTCTGCTTTTGAGTCAGAAATATCTGTGCTATAGAGGATAAGCTGTATTTAATAGTTCTTTAATCACTGAAGCTGAAGCTATACTTTCCTATTAATGACTTCTGCTGGATAACTCTCTAGCTACTGGTCCAGACATAACTGAAGGAATTTAGTATTTTTTACATTAAAACTATTATTTAGTATGGTTTTCTACTATCCCTTTGACATGAAGGCTTAATGAATGAAAGTACTTTTAAATTAATTGTGAGGTAATAAATTCCAGTTAATGTAATCCTAGCTTCTCTGGCAGTGATGCTTCATAAATTTAGAGTTCCAAGTTCCTATGCCTTAAATTGAAGATAGGCTGCTAAACCTCCTTAGAAGCCTTTACTGTAACAATCTGTTCAATGAAGCAATATTCCTAAAGGAATTATCCTTTTTTGGTTCTGCACACAACTATCTTGAAAAAATTCTAAAGAGAATGGAAATGTTTAAATGGTACCAGTAATTTCCACTGATTATGTTACCATTATTGATATTAAACTGTAATGAATAGGCCAGCTACAGTACTGGGGTTTTTTGAATTTATTTTGAAATGGGACTGCAGCACAGCTTTGCAGACAAATGAGAGAGAGCTTTTGAATTCATGTTTAATTGCTGAAAAAGCAGCAGTGGCAGCAATTGCAGCACTTGTCACAGTAGAAATATGCGACTGTGTTGCTCTAATACAACATCACAGCAGAGAGCTGCTGTTTTGTACGTGAGTTTACATTATCTTATTTAACACCATTTTTCCTTTCTCATAACTTCCTCTAACCATTTTATTCTTAGTTGAAATATCCTGTCTGGTTTCAGTTGCCAAGTAAAGTACTTAATTTTGAAAAGTGTATGTTAAGAAGAAAAGAGAAAAAGAAAAGTGTTTTCTACACAAACCATTCTGGAACACATTTTTGAAACTAAAAATCTATAGAATAAAGTTCAGCAATTTTATTTACCTGAAGAAGTTTCAAGTTGAATATTTATTAAAAAAATCGTATTTTAAAAAAGTAACTTACAGATTATATTAATTTTCTTTGAAGACTGTGAAGCATAGATTTACTGGAGTGGGTATCAGAATTTGCAGATGTCAATTGAGAAATCATTGTGAATAGGACTGGAAGAAAAAAGAAGGAAAAAAGAAATGAAAACATCTTACTTTGAATACTGTGTTACAATACGGGACTATTCATCAGTTGCATTAGGATTTGCTTTGAGGATAAACTATAAAATAGTGCTAAGGCAAGGAAGTTTTGACTAATGGGAGATACCACAAGAAGAAAGAATTTTGTGCTAAGCAGTCTCATGAGGGCACTGCAAATAGTTCTTAAAGGGAAGAATGGGACTGCAGCTGTAAAATTCTCTTGACTGATTTAGATGTTTTATTTTGTAGAAAATAGGGCTTTGTTATCTTGAATCTGGCAGGAATCACCACAAGCAGCAGTTGAAGACTTAGTGATTGGACCAAGATATTCTCAAAGAACTAAGTCTATACTTAGCTTCTTGTGTCATGATATGTAGACTATTTCCAATGACATAATGAGTCTTGGTTGGGTTGGTGATTTATAGATGTAGAACTGGGAGGAGGCTTTGGGACAGTGGGTTGTTAGCAGCTATTAGAAGAGACCTGAAAGATGACAGAGTAAATCTGAGAATAATAAAGAACTTATTATGGAGAACTATAATTGTGGTAATGGTTTTTAAGCCTGTTTATAAGAAATTATAATAATTCATGTATTTTTTTCTACTTGTCATACTCATGCAAATTCTATTGATAACCTGTCAGAAGTCTTTGGGATAGGAAGAAGTGAACAGACATGTTGATTAAGCCTTGAACCAAGCTAATGTGAGCTTTACTGACAAAGAAAGAAAATTATTTATGGTCTAATGACCAGTGTGAGGTTTTTGGGTCCAGACTTCATATTTGGAAGGTGAAATAAGGAGTCCTACTTTTAAAGTGAAAGTCTTGTAATATATACTAAATCTTGTTTAGGACTTCCAAAACCTGCTTTGGACTCCTAGAACTAATGTAAGACAAGGTAATAAAACTGAATGGTATATATAAACATATATCAGTTTAACTGGGGTTTTTTTGGACAGAGGGGGGAATAGTTCAGTTGATTTAATTTGTTTTTTCAAATTTTTTCTAAATCACTGACAGTGATCAGTGACTATGCAGAGGAACAAAATGGTGTAAAACTGTATTGTGTTTTTCATAGACAGGGTAAACTTATTTGTTCCCCTTACTCTAAATGTTACATATTCTGCAATTTTAAAAACAATATATCTTTTAAATTAAATTGTGATTTCATGGTTCATTATGTGCAAATAAAATAGTACTTCTTTCAGTCCAAGACACCACGTGCGTCTAGGCACATAATATTTACAGACATTTTATTCAAAGTCTAAAAATGGATATGCCTGAAATTTGTTTATTTGAAAGGAAAATATTGGGAAATGGGAATAAAATCTTAGCCTGCTTGTATTTGCATTCAAAACTACATTGACATACAAACCCCATCATTTTTAGAAGTGCTGTTGAGTCTAATTGGTATGAAGCAATATATATCAGAGGTATATTCCTACTTCAGCCTCTACTTTTTCTAATTCTACTCTTCTACTTTTAGTTTGGCTCTCTTTGATGCCTGCTTTAGCACTGTCTGGATGGCAACCATAAGATGCTACAGCTGATCCAGTTTGGAACTCCAATTATCCAGTAGTAGGAACCCCAATTAGAGTAAAGATTCCCTCCTTATCCAAGTGTGCTTCTTTTGAGAAGGTCCTCATCCTTCAAGTTAACATCTCTTAAAAATGTGTATTTTGTTCTCAGGTAATATGAGGTGCAGAAGCCATTTTCTGGCATTTTCCCCTTGTGAGTGAAAAGGAGCTGTTTGAGATAGAGAATATTCAGCCAAGGCTTTTGACTGAAAGGTTGGGCATGAAACCTATGAAACAGCATGAAGACTGCCTAAGATTTTGTAGACTGATACTTTGGACAAGGAATAATAATTAGCTCTTAACAAGTAAATTATTACACCAATTTCAAAATCAAGTGTAAGACATAGTGGGTTTTTTCGTTCCTCTTGGGTATAGTGGCACCATACAGAGAAAATGAACTAAATACTGTGACTTCTCACCAAATACAGTTTTGGATTTGACCTGCTCTTAAAGCTGTATGAGGTGATTAATCCAGTACATTTCTTTTCTCTTTAGAAAGACAAAGTGCTTAAACAAAATTATTTCTTTATTTATATGTTGACTAATGTGATTTAACATTTTAAAGCACTTAGAAAAGCAAATATTTGCATTTGGGTGGTCCTCAAAACAGGAAATCTACATTTAATGGCAAATGGGCTTTGTGATATTGCAGCACCTTCTATATATGTTTTTATTCCAGAATTACCCTAAAGAAGAAGAAATTTAGTTGAGTGTTTTTTCCTCAGTCCTGTGTACACAGTTATAAATTATAGCTGTATTCCAACGTAACATTTTTGATGACATGCACAAGATATTTCCTCTTTCTTATTGTTTTTGTTTACCTCAATTTCACATTTCACATTTGTGTTCAAAACAGTACTGCCAGTCCTCTGTGAATCATCAAAATAACTCTGTATTCACAGAGATGGAAGTTAAATAGAAATTTAATATTGCCTTAAATAAAGAACCAGGCTTCTAAAGTGTGTTTATTTCCCCAGAGCTGTATTTGGTCCTATATTTTCAGATCTATGGTTTTCCTGTAATACATTTTAAAAATCAGAAAATAATCTGCCAAAATAGAATCCATACTGTGATTTAATATGATTACTAGCCGACTGCATGATTCTAATATGCTGTGATAATATGATAAATATAATTAATATAATATAATGAACCAAGATGGATTATTGGATCCTGTTACAGTTTGACACAGGAAACTGTCCTGCAAGCCACAAAATATTCATTATAGTGTAGCAGGTAAATTTAATGTCAGACCAAATAATGATTTAAGTTTCCTGAGACAAATAAGAACGTGTATAGAAACTTCTTTCTGTATTCATTTCCCTTCACAAAGTATCACAAAAAACTTTTTGTAGAATCAGAGAATATCTGGAATTGGAAGGAACCCATACTTTTACAGGCATTATGGCACAGCAGATAATGAAGGATAGAATGTTTAATTAATAAACTGACTGTAATGGTAGAACTTGGTTTTGTATTTATTTGGATTTATTATTATTTAATAAATTTAATAATTTATTTGAAATTTACTCTTTGTCATATAACTAAGGAGGAATAGAACAGTTCTGTAAATGCAATTTTGAATGGAGTGGCAACATGTAATTTGTGATGACTTTGCCATCTTGAATTAGTAAATTCAGTTTATATTGACTTTTACAAGAGATGAGTTGCAATAACACCACCATGAAGAAACTCCTCATAAAATCAGTGATCCAGACAAATAAAACCTATTAGAATATTAGACTTGTTTTAAATTACTATACAACAAGCTCTACTTAATGGATGTAATGCTTCACTGTAACAATGCCTTATTTCTCTTTGCAGGTTTATGTATGAGAGTGTTTGCTCTTACGCTGTGTCAATTAACTCAGTTCAAATTTCTTACCCACATCCAAGTAATAACAAAGAGGAAGTACCCTGAATATTTAGTTCTGCTCCATGTTGCCTTTCTCCAGCGGCCTCCAGAAAAATTACAAGTTTTTTTTTTAACAGTTCTGGAAGGAATCTGCTGCGTGTCCCCTTTTCCTGTGGAGCTCTCAGAATATCAGTTGCCTCACGAGTTGAATGCATGAGTTAGAGTTGATCGAATTCTCTGAGATGAAATTGTCACTTCTCGTGAAGCCAGATGACAAAAACCCATTCTTGGTGTGATGTTCTGGGAACCTTTTAACACTCCCTGCTGGAAGCCTGCTGTTTATCTTCTTGTTGAAATATCTTTATTGTTTTATCCTATCGAAATGCAGCTTTTTATTCACTCATGGGGTGTTATCTGTCAATCATCTAAGCTTCATGCTGCTTTGGTAATTAGCTAGTTTTTCATCAGAGGCCAAGAAATAAAAGGTGAACCCAGCCATGAAATGAAAATGAATTACAGATGAGGGTTGGAGACCTGATTCTCAGCTGCTCAGGGGTGCAGCTTCAGCATTAATGGACATGCTCAGAGCATACTGACCAAGAACCTGATGTGGTCCTAATGCGGGGCAGCCAGGATGGGTTGAAGTGCTAGGAGCTGTATTTTTGCCTGGGCTGAGGAGTACTACGGACCATCATTGAGATAGTCTCCGAAAAAATCTAACTGTATGTGACTTTGCAGAATTCATACCTTCATACCTAAGATGAGAATGTTTTTCTGCCTCTGCTACCTTGTCACTGATATCTTCCCTTCTGTGCCACAGATGGTGCAAACTCACCTCACACAAATTTAAAAAAAATTATAACAGCACACAACCCTCAAAAGAAGTTAAAAGAAATTTGATAAGGATTATCTCTGGAGAAAGTGAAATATTATTTAAGGAACAAAGAGGTGGAGACACAGGATATTGTAGGACAGCTCAAAAAAGAAGGCTTGCTTAAATCAAGGTCACAGGGTGATGGAGATTTAGATGACATAAATTAGTTAGAGACTTGTTGAATACACTCCTAAAAAAAATAGATTCAGCCTTGATACTCTGAATGTGTGCTACCAGGATGCTTAACATTTTCAGAAGACAGCAAACACTGAAAATTGATTGTCTCTCTAATATTACCTTTTTTTTTTTTTTGCATGATATCTTTCATCAGATATCTGACAATATTAGTAATTAATAAAGAAGGAGGTTTTCAGATATCATAATAAATATTAAAGAGCCATGAGTGGGTAAGCAGATGGACAAGAATTGGCTCAGACTGGGGAACAGTAACTGCAGTTGGAGTCCAGTGATTGTACTCACAATCTTTCCTGTAATGAATAATCCCACTGAAACAAAATTAAATTCTCAACATGAATAATGCAAACAGTGTGTTTTAATTTAGATGAGCTCATAAGTCTGGGGATTTTTTGGTAGAATAATATTTTTTGAGCCCATGAATAGCATTAATAATTTCAAGAATTAATGAAAGTTGAGAATTTTAATTTGAAGCTATTATGGACTGTCTAATCAATTAAAATGCACATGGGATGTTTTGTCTTCTTAAGACATGGCAAACATTCTGAACAGCAAGATGACATGGCCTCCCTGTAACTCATGCATAAGTTTTAAAGGTGTTTGGCATGCCTTGGTTAGTGGTGGATTGTGGAACCTCTTTAAATATGCTTCATCTGGTTTGTGTATATGTATTTTGCTAGAAGGAAGCACTACTCTGCTATCTCCTTTTGAAAAAACTTTTTGGGCTAAAACTCCTCAGAGATTTAGACAGCTTGAGTTTTAGAGTCAGGCAGTATAAAACTACCAGCCCAAAGGCTATCAGTTTAAGGGCTTCACCAGTGAAGAAATATGATCATTCTGGCTAATATGGAACATTTTCCATCAGAGGGGACTGGATCCTTGAGAAAGGTCACCTTGGCAAGCAACTTGCCCAGAGGATAGTTGTTCTGAGTTAGTTCTGATAAAGAAGTCATCCAACGCCTATCAGTTGTGGGACAGTGGGACTATTCCTCAAGAACTTTTTAGTGATTCAAGCCCAGAAAAAGCTATTGAGTGTCTGCATGGATTCACACAGGAGGTTCATTTAGATCAATATCCTCTTTCTGTCAGCAGGCTTCCCCAAATTGTTCTCTTGATACTCAGGAGACAATGCAGTGACACTGATGTTACAGGAATTGAGGTAATTTTTGTTTTCCATATCCCACAATGGATTTTTCTACCCTCCTTTAGAGAGATAATGTCAATATTTTTCACCTTCAGTTTCTTCAGGGAAGGAGTTTCACAGCTCAGCTGTGCATTGCTTGCAAAGAAAAGCTCTTTCCTTTGGCTTGTGTTGCAAGGCATATTTGTTGTCCCTGGTTCTTATACCACAAGATAGAGTGAGCTTTTGACTGCTCACCTTCTCCAAGTCACACATGACTTTATAGCTGCATCATTCTTGTCTCTGTCATCTCTTTAGCCAGAAGTTAATCTCATTAATCATTACTCGTACAGAATACCTTCCAAATCCTTAAGTTCATACCAGTTTGTTTTTCCTTTCAGATTCTGTGTACACACATCTATGGAGAGAATGAATCCCACAGAGTATCTCAGAAAGTGGTGGATCATGGATTTGCACCACAGCCTAACGATGCTTTCTATTTTGTTCTCTGTTGCTTTCTTAATTGTTCCTAACATTTAATTTCCAATCTTGACAACTATTGAATAATATTTCTCAATCAAAATATATGTTCCAGCCGCACAATTGCATCAGATCAGAGCACAGTACTCTGTGAAGAAAGTCTGTGTTGTTTTTGCAAATGTGAATAAATTTCATTTATCTACATTGAATTTCATATACTGTTTTATTGCCCAGTTATTCAGTATCAAGTTCTTCTTCATAATCATTTCCCATCTTTATTATATTGAGTAACTTAATGCCATCAGCAAAAATTTTGCAGTTGACTATTCATCTCTTTGCTACTTTTTCATGAATACATTACACAGCACAAGCAAGAACAAATGAAAACTTCATAAAATGTGGAAGAGCATTTAATAAAATTCATAAAATTATGAAGAGCATTTGGGAAATTTAAATAGGAAATTTAACTACTTGGGAAAACTAATTATGAGAATATTTTACCCTTTGATGGGATTTTCTAAGGATCTATAGGCAGGACAGGCTTTTGTAGGCACAGTCAGTGTTCTTTAGTAGACCTGCTAATATTGTTGAGGAAGAAAAATTACCTTGGACATGCACTTGAGGTGTCCTCTGGGTCTCAAAATAGAGGTAGCAGTTTTCAAAAAAAACCCAAATGTTAAGAACAATTAGTCAGAATTTACTTAATTATACCTCAGCTAAACCATCTCTGTAAGAAATAGATATTGTTGCCCAAGAAGCAGAAGGGACATTGCAGGGGGCATGAAGAGAACTGAATGGAGAGAAAAACAGAGATGGAAAGCAAGAAAAAGAGAAGCTGAGAGAGGTGAATAGATACGAATCACTGAAGGGAATAAGACATGCAGTGTATGGTCTGCGGAACACGGAGAGGTCAATGTTGAAGTGAGACATCATAATATGCTATAAAGAGAGTTCTGAGGTTTTTCTTATTATGTTTCCTTTGTGGACATGAAAATATCTCCACAAAGATGAAGACAGAATGATTGTTTTCCAGGAAACACCTTTCACTGACAGCTGGATATTTCTGTCATGCACAGTCTGGATATATATGAGTTCATGCTGGTATCTAATAGTTGCCTATTATCAATTACCTCTATGCCTTGATGACCTCTGGTGCACTGGGTGAAACATTCTATGTTTGTCCAAGTGTAGCAGCCAGAGCTGCTCTGTGGCAGGGAATATTCGCTGCAATTAATACAGACAAGTTATACGTGCAGTCTGTGTTCAGTGTTGTTAGGATTATGGAGAATTTGCTCCTGTTGGCTGATTTCATGAGACTGAGAAGCTGCTTAAAGTCTCAAGAATGTGGTTTTGGAAAGATTTGCTTCCAGCATTTTCTTATGACCCTGTTTAATGACTTTTTATTCAAGTTCCAAGATAGAATGGTATGCGCTAAGTAGGATTTACTTTTTTCCTTATAGCGAGATAATTCTTCATGTGGTGTTCAGGGGACTCTTAGAAAAATGATCCATTTCTCTTATGTATCTTTGTTGGATAAAAGTCCTCTTTTATTTACTAAGTGGCTATTGCAAACCAAATGCAATGGTAGAAGAGACTTCACCGTGACCTTTTAACTTTTGTTGTATGTTTCAGATGTAGGTGCTCTATACAGATAGGGATTCTGGCATGCAGGTTTTCCATGTGTCATAGCTTGTAAGGTGACATTGCTTATGCTGACCATGCTGTTTAGAAAAGTGAGATTTGTGCAATAGTATTTTGAAAGTAATTTGACAGAAACTTGTGAAGAAAACAGTAATTTCTGAGGCAAGTGATAAAGACACTTATGTATCTTAGACTTTTTGGTAATGCTGTTGTAAAACCCTTCCTGAACATAGCTCGTAGGATTCATAGACTATGGGACTATTATAGTGCTTGTACCTATGCCAGTGATGGTCCCACAAATGACTGCCTGACAGTGACACTGGACATTAATTTTCCTGGATGTTGTACTGATAAACCACTCAATTTTCAACTTCTGCAGCAAAATTGGAACTGCTAAGTTGGAGGTCAGACTGTCCATAGAAGATCTGAACTTTCCTTTTTCCAGAGAGCTCCTCTAATCCTACTGTTCAGGAAAAATTCTTTCCCTTGAGAAACATGTGCACATGTATCACCTGCTCATCAGAAAGACAACCACATGAAGCAAAATAAAAACTTCCTGTACTTCTTCATGTAGTTCATCTACCTGAAGGAGTCTGTAGTTGGGTTAGGTGGTTCATTGTTTTCTTCAGCACTGAGGTATCTCCTGGCCTCTTTTATGAGTTGCCTTCAGGGTTGGACAGCCTGCTGATCTCCTTCCTACAGTAGCTTAGAGTCCTCTGCTCAGTTTAGTTCCAGGAGCCTCCTTGTTCCAACCATTTTATCTCTCAAAGGCCTGTTAGAATCTGCATGCTAAAATGTATCTAATGATCCACAGATGGAAGAATTATTCTTAGTTTCCATTTTGATCTTGCAACAGAACAATCTGAAGGAAGAATTTGACTAACGCAATTTTGAATAGCTGTGCCTGAAGCAGTTGCCTGTATTACTTTTGCAAAAAGAATAACATTTGAGACACATGATGCATCTGATATACTTCAGATGCCTACCTTGAGATGAGATACAGCAGCAGCTCTTTCTTCCACTTGTTATGGAAGAGTTCTAGGAAAGTAGATCATATGTAGCTGTCTACACTGCAGATGTTTTAAAATAGATGAGGCAGACAGATCCTGTTACCTGGGGCTCTGACACTGGATTGGCCATTTGAACAGAGAGGAAATTGGCCAAATAAATTCCTCTACAAATTCCAAAAATAGCAAGAACTTCAAGTGAGGAATATTTTTGTCTTCTGCTACATGCATCAAGTTCTTACCTATAGATGTAGGAGTTTTGTGTAGTGAGAATAAGACCATTAAACTGATCTAAAACATAGAAGTAAATATAATCCCCTGAGATGAATCCTAAACATTCTTTATTCCTTTTTATCATCAACTAGTCATTTCCAATTTTTAAAACAAACCAATAAGGAGGAAAAATAAAATGAAAATAAAAACAATAAAAAGAACTTCTGCTCAGAAACCCCAAGCAAGAAATTTCATGGAAATTGACTGTATTTAAACACATGTTTGAGTAAGTAGTCAGGAAACAATGAGTATTGTCTACCACATCCTTCCATCTGTGCACAGATGGAAGGCAGAGGAAAATAAAATTTTGGGATTTACTGAAATTTCTAATGCTTTTGTTGACACTTTGGGTAGCTGGCTGTTGACACCTGTTCTGTAATAGAGGGTACTCTCATTTTATTCAGAAGAATGTCTGTTGGAAGGCAAATTCTTTATAGTGACAATAAGAACACTTACCTGAATATGATTCTGCACTTGTTGAAATCTACCATCAATATCAGTTTCACTGTATAAGCTCTTCCATCTTAATATCACAGTCTTTCATTCCTACAGTCATGCAATTTTAGGCTAAGCATAGATTTCAGGTTGCTGCTTCAAGCTTTGGTATTTAACCAGTCTGTAAAATGGAGCTAGCCAGCCTTAGACATTTTTAGAATATTTTACACTGGATGAAAGGAAAGAGAAGTCTTGTCAAAATGGCTGCATCATAGTCCCTTGTCAGATTTTTCAGGGAGGTTCTATCAAGTCTGAAATGGGAAGCAGATTACGCTATGATAAGCAGGTCTAGAAAGATGGGATGAAGTATTGGTCCTACTTCGGCACTGTGGAACAGGCTAATTCCAGGCTGTTTGGTCTTCAGCTCCAGTAACACTGTCTCAGCAAATTAATCCAGACATCTCCTTTTCTTCTGCTGCAGTGTCTCCTGCTTGTGAAACACAGTGGGAGAATGTGGGAATGCCTGAAATATCAGCAAGTGTAAAGGTGAGCTCTGGCCCTTGGCTGCAAGTCTCAGGCCCTCTGACTGCAGAGACATTTAGCTTTGACTTCACCCTGTGGCTACTGATAACTGAGATTCAGAGGAGTCTTGTGGTAGTGCATGAAAAGCAAGCAAGGTTTCTATGCTGCTTTACTTTTGCATCAACTTTCCTTCCTGATTTTATTTATAGCACGCCCAAACAAATGTGTTAGAAGCTTCAGAATTAATTGTTTCCCAGAGCTATCAGCATATAATCCTGGGTGTTAGAGAGGCAGTCTTTTGAAAGGTGTATATTCTAGAGCCTTCCTGGGAGATGTGTCCAGTTATGTGGCTTGTTTTCAACCCCGAATGAGGGATGCAGCTAGAACCATGCCTACAATGGAATAAGGTATCTGTAAGAAACCTGAGTTTGTGTATCGTATGTGCTAACCTTTAAGAAACAGTCCAGCACTGGCCAAACTGGTAGCATGGTAGCTTTAGAGAAAAAATGAGAACATTACAGATATCCATAGATTTATTGAGTCAAGCACTGTTACATTTATAAATGCAGTGGTAGTAACACAGAAGAAGTAAGTCCTACTCTTTCCCAAATGGAATGACAGGGAATGGATGACCGAGTTACCAGCTCAACAACCATTTTCTGTGAAGACTTTTTGTGCTAATGTATTGATGAAGTAATGGAAAAAAGTCTTCATATAAATCAAATTTATAGCCCAAGATATCTGTTATTATCTGTGTAACTAATATATTTTTATCTACTTCAAAATTTAACTGGGCCATTAATGGACAATTGAATCATAAGTCTGTAATTGCAAATACAAGCAGCTGGTTTTGTTCACTGAATTTCATACTGTTGCAGCTTGTCTTTCCAACTTTGTTTAGTATTATTCTACTTTATTTATAACTTATTTTCTCCCCACTTGCCCCTCTTTCTTCCCTCGATTGGTCTGCCTTTTTTCACTAACTCAGAAAAGGAGAGAGCAGCTATAATCATATTATACAAGAATGTGAGGAAGCTTTTTTTCATCAGACATCAATCTGTTGGTGAATTTCTTAGAGCAGCTCTAATTTAAAGTAATAGCATATGCTGGAACTATGACAAATTCTGGAGTGTCCAACAAGGACGGCAGAGAATGTGAACATGAGCTGGAAAACAGTTTTAAAATGCACGTGATGGATTAAATTAATTGTGGCATTCAGGCAAGTGTGAAAATTTCTGTCACATTTTGAAGGACTGCTGTAAATTAAATGATGGACAACATTCAGATAAATACCTGAAATAGTCAAAACCAGGAAAAGCAATAAAACACAGTCCATAAAGTCCAAGAAAGAAAACTTGTAAAATGAGACTGTGTGGACAGACTGCTCCTCCCCTACCAGTGCTCCTCCCCCAGAATAAAAGAACACCCCAACCTCTACCAATAAAACAAAACAGGGAATGGGTAGCCAGGGAAACATGAATCACCCCATGAGCTTTCAGGAGAAGGGACTATCAGAATCTCTGCAACCTAAGTGAGAAGAAAAGGCAAGGCAGTGAAAATCTTTGTTGTCAGCTTGGTAGTATTCCATAACTCTGGAAGTTAGTGATGAGAAAATATGTAACTGAAAACATTGTTTACCAATGCAACAGAAGAATTATGACATGCTGCAGAACAAGCCTTAAATGAAGGGGAATATGGTAGCAATAGTGTACAAATGATTGCTGGTTTCTATATATTAGTCACATATGCAATTGCCAAATGGAGGGGACAAAGCTCTTGCTTGATGCATATCTGTGGTCTAGTCTATTCCTGCTATTCAACATTTCCACCGTTCCACTAAAACATCTCATTAATTGACACTGATGTTTGATCTGAACTTTTCTATAGATCTGCAGCATCTATGGTAATGAATAAAATCTGGACACTTTCTGACCCATGAGTGTGCTAATGAGATCTACTCCCCAAAACCCCCAACTAGGTGACCACTTTTTAATTCACTGCTAGAAACAGACACTTGTCCATTTTAACTTCTGAACCATAAGTGGAAATTGTTCTGGAGTGTTCTACTTGGCCCTGACCAAAACTATGCCAAAGACCATTCAAGCAAGGTCTACTGCAATTTGATTCTAACATCTAAAAAAATTTCTTGAGATTCTGTGATGTGATAGTATAGCCATGGCACCCAGACTAAGCAGAAAGGAAGTACTTACAGGCTGAAATCTACATTAGGCTGCCTCCCTGTAAAGGAGTTACCTAGTTCAAATTGGGTAAAGAACAATTATTGAATCCTGAGTGAGAAGTAACAAACCTAACACCTGTATATTCAGTATAGCCATAGTAAGCCAAATAAAACAATGCAGTTCTTAAAGAAGCAGCTAATTTGCATTTAAGTGTCTCCACTGAAAGCCAGAAGGTCCATATAAACTGTCATTCCATGGACAGACTGTCTTAAACCCTAACTAAAAGGATGAAGAAAAAATCTGTGAGAAAGAATCTAGAAAGGAATAAATGGTACTTACAGTATGGTGGTTTTACTTTATGGATTTCTGTGTCAGCTTGCCTGACACCACAGATGTCCTCACTTTGGTGAGACGTGGTGAGATAATGCTTTAAGCACGTGAGTCTCAGTTCAGTCAGACAGATCCTTCTTGAAAAGAAAGACAGTGAATGAATAATAAAACTGTAGGAAGAGTGAGTAGGAGAAAGCAGGACAACACTGCCAAGATGCTGTGATGATTTGGCGAGTGTAAGCACATATCTGAAATCGTGAGAAGGTCATGTGATGGGCAATGGGAAACTAATTACTTACATAGCATGAGGATATGTCAGAAATCAACAGGAAGATAAGACACGAAGCCAATCTTCCTATTCTTCTTCTTCTAGGTTCTTGCAACACTTATCTATTGGGTTAACATGACAGAAACATAATTCCCTTAAAGGAAATTCATAACAGTGATTGTTTGTGATCACTGTTGAAGTATCAATTATTTGCTTCAATCTGAGTAGAACTGGATTTGCTTTTGTCTGCTCCATATCCTAATCCTAAAATATAAAAGCCCTTGATGTCTTTCAAATAAGTCAATGACTGTCTTGCAGAGCACATTCTTTGCTGCTGACTCACAACATGGTTTACTCTTTCAGCCAGTACCAATAAAATCACATTTGCTTCAAGAAATTAAGTTGCTCTAATACGCTTATAAAAATAGCATTCATTTATTAACTTTATGTATTATCCCCTACCGCGATGTTTGAAACCTTTTAACCAGGTTCTTTAGTTTGTGCCCATTGCTGAAGTGACAGATTCAGCAAGACTACTGATCTCATGAAAGAGATTGGTGCAAAGACATAAAAAGAGGCAGGATTTCCCCTGTCAGTGGGAAATAGGTTATAGACAAGGCTGGAACTAGCCAGAATAAGAAATTGAAATAGAGAATGGGTATGTTGGAAAGAGGCTGGGAAAGAAGTTAGGCAGATATTAGAAGCAACTGTGAGTGCAGAAGAGACATAAACTAGGCAAACCAAGAAACCAATGCAACATTCCTGCCAGTGTCCTCTTGAGCTCTCTGATTGGTGACAAATTAATCTTCCAGAATAGGGAATTCTAAAGGCATGTAATATTTTTTAATCATCATCAAATTATTTTTGGTTGAGAACTAAATATTTTAAAACTTTTAAGGATGCAAAATGAAAAAAGGGTTCTTTCACAGGTATCTGAGAATGCCTTAAGAACTGCATCTATATTATAAAAGGCAAAAAAATCCCACAAGTCTGCTCCTTGGGTACCCTGTGACAGGTTAATGAATCCATTGCCCATATAGTATGAATATGATTATTTAATATTAGCACCTGCCCCTGAGTCCCTTGGCATAATCATAATGTGTCCTTAGGGGGTTTTAAAATTGCAGAAAGTTTAGTCAATGTTTCCCTCTTTGCTTTATGCAAATGCATTACACTATGAGCATTGAAAAAATGTATCAGGACATGAACTTAGCTGCTCTTAATTTAGCTAAGCAAATTAAAAAGGAAAAACCTAGACACATTTTATAGAGATTGGTAGTAGTCAATTTTATTAACACCACATATTAAAAAAATTAAAGTAACTCAGGCTGTTCCATTTTTCAATGTCTCCAGAGAAACCATCAGGTGAAATCTGCCAGAAAATCTGTTGAAATGTGTTTGAGAAATATTTGAAGGGAGCCAAGTTTCATAAATTCTGGGTTAGATGGGAAAGGAAGGGAGATTTTGATATGCAAATTTAATGTAGATTTTTCTAAATGTCTGTTGCATTTTTGTCAGCATATAGCATTTCCTAGTGAAGGATTGCAATAATGTTCAGCTTTATGGAATTTTGCTGCTTTATTTGAGTTTAAAGACCTGAAGTTGCTCTTCTGTATTGTATTTTGAAGAAGGGAGAAGTTTAAAAACTGCTGTAAACAGTTGGTCATACCTTAAGCTGGATCTTCCTTACCTACAGGAAGATCCGTAAAGACTGTCAGCATTTTGGGTGCATGTGGCCATTCCAAGCTGCAAACAGCCAACAGAGTCATTCATATGTATAAATCTATGTTCACTTTGTCTGAGCTATTTCACACCAGAGCTGATGAAAATTGCCTATTAGAAATTAGAGGAGATATGCCAGGGGCAAAAAGCTCACATTACTAATAACTGTCTAATTGCCACATCATGTGTCCACCTATAACCAATGCATAGGAAAAAAAAAAAAAAATCAGGGTGAGTGAGAAGTGCATTAAACCTGTTTTCTGGAATAGCCAAAAAAAGTTTTTGTGGGAAAATAGTTACTAAAATTCCCTCTAATTTAGGAAATTAAGGAGAACTGCTTCCAAAATAAAACTGTTTGTGATTTCTTTTGGAAGGCAACATGAGGCTGATTTTATTAATGTTAATTTTTCAGAGATCAATGATAAAAATCTGTATCCTGAAACAAAGGGAAGATTACCTAGACTAACATTTACTCACCAAATTAATTTACAAGACATTAACTTGAAAAAAAAAAGAAAGAGGCTAAACCACTAGATGACTGGGAATCATGGAAATTCAGAACAAATAATATTTGATAGGATACTTACTTTCAATTTATATAGATAACTAAAGTACTTTTTATTACTACTTGTTCTGGAAAAGATCATGTACCCAAAACATTCTTCTTTAGGTTGAACTCATGTACATAGAAGTTCAAAAATCCATGTAACACACACCATATATATGGCCATATATTTAAATATTGGCTTTTAGTCTGTGCTTATTTCCCCTGCCTCATTAAAGATAAGAGGAAGAGATCGTCAAATATAATTGGGATATTTTATTTAAAATAATACATTAAAATATTGTACATCAGCTAATGTTGGATCTCAAATTTATAAGAGTGCACCTGTTGCCTCTGGATTATGACCTTATTATGTATAAATGCATGGGACCAGTGTTAGGCACTCTTTAAGTATAATTAGTGTCCCTGATTCTCCATCTGTTTGCTCCATGTGTGAGTCTGATCTGAAAGCATTCACTGCATTACAATTGCATCCTAAAATATCAATCTAATTAAGGATTTTCCTGTTTGTCTGGAACACTTTTGACCACAGAAGTGAGCAGGCAAAATTAGACATTTATAAACTCAGATGGCCAATTAATATTTATGAATTCTCTTCATCCAGTACATTGCTGGTTAAATGGAGCTTCCTGGTAATCACTGATTGTATTAAATCTTTTTTTGTAGTAAAATAATTTGGTTTACCTAAAAACCTTGTTGTGTAAACCAGAAAGAGTTCCGAAGATCTTTCTTCTCCAAAACAATTTTACAATCTTGCATTTTTCTTTGATGGTTCTCTCTTAGTAGTCTGCTTATACTAGATTAAAATGTTTGGGGGGTGAGGGGTGTGTGGGGGCATTGACGTTAGTTAGCATACCAAGTCATAATTGATTAGATGATAATAGCTGAAAGAAACATACCCACTTACTGATGGTTAGAAAATATGTTTGTGCTAGTCAGTCTGGTGCCCAAGAAAACTTTTTCCTGGATTCTTCTGTCTTCAGAGAGTCTCTGGATGCCTAGCTCAGTCAAGCACTGATAGCTGGGCAGGGTTTTTAGACTCAAGCAAGTCCTGGCAAAGTAAGCCATCAGTCCACTCCTGCATGAAAAGCTCGAGGAGGAGATTCTAATTTTTCTTGAGCTGTATTATCTCTCTCTTTTCCTTTTTACCCCTGTTGAGCAACCAGATGTGAGTATTGTTTATGACCTTACTGAAAATATTTGGGAAAGAAGATTTCTTGTGATATTTTCGGCATTATCACTCTTTCTTATCATTATCTATGTAATAGAACTACATAGCAGAAAAAGTATATTTCGGAAAAAAAAAAAATCCCAATCCATATCTTAAATCTCACTACTTATTTCAACTTTAGACTCAAAAAATTAATGTTTGGAGCAGGTTCTAGATAATTTGGGGGTTGACCTAAGGCTGTCATTATTTCCCAGATATTCAAACACATTTCACAGAAGGAACATCTTCTTATTTTCTTATTACAGCAAAAGATAATTATTCATCGTGAAAGCTTTGCAGTAGATCCATGAAGATGAGAATGTTGCCCTTCTCTCCAGCCAGGGGAAACGCTGTCCTTTGAACCCAAGCAACGGCAGCCTTTTGAGTAGTGGGAGGACAATGACATGCATACAGAGGTTTATTTGCTTGTTAAATGACTTTTTTAGGTTTTCTGATTGAATTGACTCAAAAACAAATAATGCAGGAATGCTGTGTCTTGGCTAACTTTTTGACTGAGGTAGACATGTGGGAATAACACCCATGCTGTCTTCTGAAACCACCAATGAAAGTCCTATCAAAAAAGAAAGCAAGCCTGCAGCCTGCAGCTGTCAGCTTTGTGGTGTGGTGTTTACAATGCACAGTATGTCTCCTGCATAGCAATTTCCATGGCGAGTGTCTGAGCTCAGCATTCTGTGCAAAATCCCTGTGGGACAGATTTATGTTGATCTTCCCTCGGCTTTGTATTATAAAGCAAACACTCAAACCTAGTTTTGCTTGGTGATTTTGATAAAATGACAACAGCTTGCATTCTAAAATAATTAACTTATCTTGAAATGTGAAGCTTAATTTTAATATAATAAAAATAAGATATAGGAGATTACATAGTTTAAGAAATACTTTTCTTCAAGGATGCCACATAAAATACACATGAACAGATAGGTACAACTTGAGTATGTATTTCCAGAGCCATATGAAACAAATAGCCTGTTCTCTAAGAATTTTTCCAATTTGATATGAGAGGCAGATGCATCTGAAATAGCAGCTTACTGCACAATGCATTGATTCCTGTGCTGTAAGGCTGAATTCAGCAAAGTATATGTACGTCAATCAAAGTTTATTGGAAACTTAACTGAGAACAAATAACTGCAGGCTTATTGTTGCTCCAGCTGAAGTCAGTGGCAGAGCTCATTTAAATGAAAAACACCAAACGCCCAATGAAGCTGCTCCTTGGTCTGTCTTTTTTTTCACTTAATTCAAATGATGTCTTTCTATTGAAATTGTTTGTTATAAGCATAGTTAAAGATGTTAAATACTTATTTTTAGATACAGTAATTTTGGAATACTTTTTGAGCTAAAAAAAAGTTGATTTTAATGTAACACATGTAGAGCTAATTTATATGGAGAGAGGCACTTGGAGCATAAATGCATAAAAAGTTACAAATAATTTGGCAGCTGACAGGTGGAACTGTTTCTGGCTGTTCTGGATTTTTCCAGCACAAAATTAGCAATAATCACACTACTACAGAAAGCTGTGTTTGTGTATCACAGATTGCCTTTAGCATTAATTTTCTATAACACCAGAATTTTCCTCTAAAAATATTTGAAAATATTTTTTCAAAACCATTACTTCTTTGTGAAGGCCCTAGAGCCACACAGACTTCAGGCATGGTTGTCAAACATATCTGGAGTAAACAGAGCTTCTGGTAATAATGTTCCGCCCCCAGCAGAATGAAATTATTTGGACTTGATGATCTTAGAGGTATTTTCCAACCAAAACAATTCTATGATTCTAAATGCAAGAATTTAACTCTGTGGCCTACTGCAGTTAAGAGTTCCTTAACAAAAACTTTGATGCTCAGAAAGTGGACTTTAAAATTCCAGACTAGATTTTAGTTGACCTTCTGCATTAATTAATAATATTATGGCTATATAATTCTATATATTCTCTTCTATGACCTATAGGCTATTTCTCTTTCACATTATTGTTTCTTCTCTTGACATATCTATGGACAAAAATGTACATATTTTTATATAAACATGGGCATATACTTGTAAGCTGCATTTATTTCTAGGAAATAGATGGATGAATACTTCTCAGGTGTTTATTAACCAAAATTCCTGAAATACTGATCTACAGCACCAAATAACTTGCTTGAGTTATTGTTTTTTCTTTAAAAATGAGTAAAAATATTATTGGCAAAGTACAGCCTTTTCATCTGATATTTCATTTTGTTTCTCAGGAACATTGTTTACTTCCCTCCTCTAAACATATATTATACATATCTACTGCTGGTAATGTCTGTTCATGCCCAAAAATCAGAGCTCCATCATCTTTACTCTTTGCAGCTGAGATGGAGATTGCTGATTTTCTGCTGGTGTCCCATAGCTGGGTTTCTGAGTACTGCCTTAAGCAGAACCCAGTAATGTGTTAGTTCCGATTGCATCTTAGGGAACTGGCTTTATTTCTTCTCTTTGAGAGTTGTTAGCAGTGCTCCTAATAGTCTGTTCATTTTGTTTTCCTTTAACTGTTCTTTTATCACCTATTTTGATAGCATCTCTTTTCTCCTCTTGTCCCTGAGGTACTCCAAAACCTTATCCTTCACTCTCTATTTGTCCCACTAAGGACATTATTTCTGACAGTTCATCCATACACATCTGCTCTCTGCTGATTTATGCATTTTCTAATCATATGTTGATGGTGGCACCTGCACTATTTCACCTGGGATAGGTCATCATCATTTTTAACTCAATACAACCAAAAATCAATGCCTTAAGTTTCTTTCATAGCTTCTCTTCCCCTCCATCTCTGTTCTAGTTGGCAATTTTGAACAACCAAACCTGAGGGTGGTGTTTTGCACATTTACATCGGATAACCATGAGATGTCCCTGTGTCACTGCATTTTCATCTTCAACATTACCCCAGTTCAACTCGTTTTCATCACCTTATTCCAAATTTCCCATGTAGGCTCACATATTATCATGCAATGAGTATCATCACCTTTCTGCTTTCTGCTTTTCCAAATGCACCCATCACCCAGCCCTTTATAAAATTTGGTCTCTCAGGCCCTGTTGATCTGATTTTCTCATTTCCTTCCTTCATCTTCTAATGTTCTGTAATAACTTTGTCTTCTCAGTTTCAAAGACCTGTGTGACTCTTTGCATTTGTGTTTGATTCATTTTGTTTTCTGTGTGCTCATGCTCAATGCAGCATTTTTTGCCTTTTTTTGGAAAGGTAAAAACCTCAGTGAAGAAAATGTAGTGCACCTTTCACTCTAGGCATGGGCAGGCTTGCCTTTGAGGCACGCTTCTGAGTGGCAGCTTTTTGGTGCCTTCACTGAAATGTAGAAGGTGGATAGTTTTCAGCTGAGAGATGTCTACGTTATACAAGTAGCTATTATAGCTGGCGTTGCTGTCAGTTTGGCAGTATCTTCAGAGGTCAGGCATTGAAACAGTTTTGAGGCTAAATGATTCTGTCACTTCAAGACTTGGTCATTTCAAAACAGACCTCAAGTTGCTGATTTTGTTTTCTCTGACTGCATGTCGAGAACTTCATGTACCTAAACGGGCACCAACAAGAGAGCTGGTGAGGGACTATTTACAAGGGAATGTAGTGATAGAACAAGGGTAATGGCTTTAAGATAAAAGAGGGTAAGTTTAGATTAGATATTAGAAAGAAATTCTTTGTTGTGAGGGTGGTGAAGCACTGGAACAGGTTGCCCAGAGAAGCTGTGGATGTCCCATCCCTGGAGGTGTTCAAGGTGAGGTTGCATGGAGTTTTGAGCCTGGTCTGGTAGATTGTGTCCCAGCCCATAGCAGGGGGCTGGAACTAGATGATCTTTTGATGTCCCTTCCAATCCAAACCAATCTGTGATTCTATGACTTACCTCTCCTGTGCATTTCAATCTAACATGGCTCAGAAATGCTGTGCTGACTTTACAAGAGAGCACATACTTAAAAAAAGTGACTGTGCAAACCCTGGAGATAATAATTTTCAGACAAAATTGTGATAATCTCACCTGTGAGCATTTGTATTTTCCTTACTTGTGAGAGTCTCTGACATCTCTGTTTAGGCCATCAATCCTTCTCAGTGACATACCTTAACTTTACTTTTTTTCCCCCAGCCTTTACTGTTTGTTCATACTGCCTACTTCTGCCCTTTAAAGCATGCCAGGTAATAAATATGGTGTAGAATGGGGTTTTCTGGATGCCCTATTTCAATGCTGAAATAAAAAACATTCTGGCCACTTTCTAAGTAGTTTCACACAGTTCAGGTAAATAAACACTAAATCTTACAGTCAGCTATGCAAATTTATGATCCAAGTTTCTCTATTACATGCATTGAGCTCTCTGCAGGATCAGAATCCTCAGAACATGTTGTAATTTGATTTGTCTCTAATGCATGAGGGGTGTAACAACTATTTCTCATTATTGCCTTAGCATTCTGACTCATGCCATTCCTGAATACAGGATTAGAGAATGGTATGAGTTTGTATGTCAATGGTCTTACACACCCTATTGACAGACACTTTCCAAGGACTTTCCTCAGACTGGAATAATAATGCACTGAACACTTTCACCAAGAGGACAAAGGCCTGACAGGTGTCAAGGAGAGAGGGAGGCTGATGAGACATCTGCAAGTTGAATTATGTACCAGCAAGAAAACATGACTAGCTATATCACAGAAGAAAAATGTGAGGTTTTATGAGGTGTAACTCATTTGTGTTTTATACTCTTGGGAAGCAGCAGTAAGAAAAAAGATGTAGTTTCATCTGAATGAGCAGGAGAATGGTGATACATTTACAATGATAAACAAGGCAAAATTAATAAAAACATTAAAAAAATACCTATTAGAGCTGAAGCTGGGAGAAAACACCTCCATGGAGATTTATAGTCTGTAAAATTGATATGAATTGTATCTATAATTACTATTTCTGTTAGCAATTCACACCCTTTATCTTAATTTCCAGGTGATTTCTAACAAATAGTTGAAGCGCTCTTAAACATGATTTCAATGAAAGATAAGTGGAGTTTTAACACTTTTGACTCATCTTATTGTGCATGGGTGCGTTATGCCCTTGTTTTGGTTTAGAATATATCAGTTCTAGAGCACAAACTCTGTCTTTTGGATTTTACAGCACACAACACAGTAGGACCTGATTCTGATGGAGGCTGTTATTACATATGGCAACATGAAGAGGAGGAAAGTATCAGTAGTGCAGTGCAATTAAGAGCCCTGTGCATTTTTCCTCAGGTGGTAAGGGGCAGAACTTGACATTAGATTGTTTTCTAACACACTACTGAAATGATATTTGGAAAAATTGATGTAAATTAATCTATTTTTAGCAGCACTAACTTTTACCCTTCATCTTCTGGTGTAAGACTGAGGACAAAAATGTGGAGAGAATGATAACAGTATGGTTCTTAAAGTCCCCTGCTGTCAGCAGTAAGGTGATGCAAGACAGTGAATATCTTAAAGTCTTTTTTCCTCACTGATATTTAATTTCTAGAAGATAAAGGCCTTACACTCCCATTTGTTCACAGAACCACTCCAGCCTTCTCCTGTTTATCTCTCAAAAGGAGTCCCCACAGGGATAATAATTAATGATCAGCTTCCTTGCAGAGCTAGGTCTGCAAGACATGGCTCAGATTTTTCTATCCTTGCCCTCACCTTTTCACTGGAAAGGACAGATAAGCATAAATTCATTTGCTGAAACATTGAATATTTTTTGGCATTTTCATTAAACAATAAAGATCTGAACGAAATAGCAATGTAGACATTTATATGTATAGTTACAAAATAGTGCCCTACAGAGAGAGGCCTTGAAGAATGAACATGAGTTGAGTTCTGGAAGCAACATTTTCTCAAGATCCAATAACATCCTGACTCCAGTGTTCATCTGACAACATCTATTACTTTATGTGAGGTGTGAGGTGAACAGTTTACACATTTTTTTTCATACTATGCATATTGAATTGTGTCAGACCAGCACAACCCTTTGGAGTCATGGATTTATTTACTTAAGGTCGACAAGATTTTTTGTTAGTATTCACTGTAAATCATCTCAGGAGCCTCTAGCAATTATTTAGAGTTTGAGATGCAGTCAAAAACTGTCAGTTTTATTCCTGGTATTTATTAATTTTCTCCTTCACTTTTATATCTTCTTGCTTTTTTAATGATGTTAGATGAACCACTCAATTGAGCCTTCATTTTACGTTGAATCTGTTTTTTTTTTTAAACCCTCTGGTCCAGGAGGTTTATACAGCCAATACATCAGTTTTAATTTTGTCCTTTAAAGTGCTCAATAAAAAATAACTTACAGTGATCAAACAAAGTAGTACACAGCTGCATGAGACTGTCACACTGTTGTGTTGGGGAGCAGAAAGACCCAGCTGCTCTCCATCAGGATGTGACCCAAAATGGTATTAGGGCAGGACAGAGACCTTGATAGCTGAGGCTCAGCCTCACCACTCCAGGACAGGTAGGACTGACCAGAGAAACATGATCAGGGCCAGTGCAGATAACTAGGTGAGACCATGGAGAAAAGGCACGTCCAAGGTCAAGCTGTGAACTGAAGTCAGGATCAGGTCCAGTGATGGTAACCATGGCCCAGTGATCATCACGTAAGCCCATGGTGAGGAGGCAGGTCCAAGGTGAACCTGAGCAATCAGTCCCAGGGATCAGGATCTGGACCAGTGGGATATATGGCCAGGTACAAGCAGAGCTGAGTTGAAGTGTTTCTTTTCTTGATAAAGAGGAGAACCGTCCAATGGCTAGCTGAAGATTATATGTGTTCTTAAATTTAACTGCCAGCCTTAATGAAAAAGGACTCTATTTTCAGCATGGGGCTGGAAAGAGGACTCATATCACTAGAAAATCCAAATGATGACTGAAATCTGCCCATTTGTCAGTTTCTTAAAAATTACAAACATGGGTGGTATTGCTGTGCACTGTTTGAACGCTAGGATGGAAGGGAGAGGGAAAGAGGATCACTAAAAAACACTACTCTGGAGCAGAGCCCCTCTGCAGCCACTTTCACAGATGCTCATGCAGAGATTGAAACTGGTCTGCACCAGTACAGGGGGTGAGAGAATCTGTGCAGGTTCTTTCTTGAGCTCAGTGATACAGGCCTGGAAACATGACTTAATAAAACAGATGCTTTAATAAGATTCCAATAAAATGATAGAGTAAAAAAAAGGAATATAGGTAACAACTAAATCTGACATCACTCTATATTCTGGGATCCCCACTTTTGTGCAGCATTGGATGCACAGATCTTTGGAGGCCTTCATCTGGTGATGGATCAATGTGATGAGCTAGGAAACTGACATGGAATTACAACAGCCAACACCTCTGTGGATGTTGAGAGATGCTTAGAGAAACAAGTGGTAGGACTTGGCAGAGGGAAATGAGATCTGAGTGGTATCTAGATCTTGCATTCAGTGTTTGTGGGAAACCTACAAAGCAAGTGAAAGAAGTCAAAGAACTCACAAGCGCAGCTGGCAAGTTTGGGGACCCATTTGCACTCAAATAAATTGGAAGCCCAATGTAAATGGAGAAAACATCTGACCTTTTGTTTTTCTGTCACAAGAGAAATAATGGGAAAAAAAAGCCGTTGGCATGTTGATTTGTTTAAGGTGTTCAAATATTTGACACTTTTAACCGTGTAATAATGACCTAATTTATAACAATATGCAGAGGTTTATCTTTGAAATATGCACCTGTATTAAAGTGGTTTATGGTGTAACAGGCAGAGACTGAAATTTTAGTTCCATATGAATGTAGGTAAGAACAAGATGATAGTAGTAGTAGTAATAATAATAATAATAATAATAATAATAATAATCTTTAACAGAATTCCAATATTTTCAGCATTTTTTCATTTGTGGTCTCATATTTTGTAAAAATTTTCAACCTGTTAGTAAACTCCTTTATAAATCACAATAGAGGGTTCTCACCAGAAGAAAGGAATGTAATGGATCTTGATGCTGTATAACCATAGCAATGTAGATGCAATGCAGTAGTCATGTTTTGATTTCTGTCCCACTTTTCCCTTACAATATATACATTTAATTGGTTAAAGAGACAATGGGATACAAAAAAGTGATTACCCTAGGAAAGTACAATTTACAGTTCAGCAGCATCTGGGAGACACATTCTACTTCCTCCTTACTTTAGAGCAATTGCCAACTGATGATTAAGCACTGATCTCTTCTCTCTGGTGACCAACCATAGGACCTGAGAGAACCTCATGAAGCTGTGTCAGGGGATGTTTAGGTTGGATATTAGAAAAGTTTTCCACCCGGAGGGTGGTTAGGCACTGGAACGGGCTCCCCTTGATATGTCATTGTTCATCCAATGGTGTTCTTAATTTTAGTTTAAGAAGTGCATTGTCCCTAGTGGAAGGGACAGTGATGCTTTCAAGGGCAAACGAGCCCTTTCTGTAACTTCCTGTAGATGATGCTGCTAGCAACGATAAAAGGTCTGCTCATCTCATATCTGGCATCTATCTTGTATGTTTAAGCGTTTCTTAATTCAAGAGGTAGTCACCCTATGCTATGAAGAAAGGGCTTATCAAGATTAACCAAATATATAAAAATTAATTGTAACCACTCTGCGCATACTAAACAGTTTCTCATGTGACTGTAGCTTGCTAGAAAAATGATAAATGTTCAGAATGTGCTTCCGTTCATTTGTCTTGATTCCAGTGAGCATGTGAAAGTAGTAATTCAGCATACATTAAACTAACCCAGAAAAAAAAAATCTGATTTCTTGAGCTGGCAAAACCAACCTACTTCAAATTATTATTTTTCATCAGCAGACAAACGTAATAATGTACAAAGAGGTGTCACAAAGGTCAGTAAAAGAAGAGAATAAGACCAGAAACTTGAATTACTCATTTGAGACAGCACAAGTAGCATCTTCACTTGCAAGAAATTATTTTAATCTAAAAAAGCAATAATGCTTATAAAAGAAATGTAGATTTGAAAAGAAATGACACATTAATTGTGCTCATATTTTTTATCTAGTTGAGTGGACTAACCAAAGTAGTTGGAATGTTGTAACTTAATGCCAAGTCATCCTAAAAATGGTTAAGGTCAAGAACCTGAACATTGATTAAATGACAAAGTTTGCACTAGTCTCTCTACTCTCTGTTTACAACAAATAGAGAATTTTCTCAGGTGTTGCTCATACGGCAACATTTCAGTTTCTAGAGCATTTTTTGGTGAGGTTTCATTCTGCTGAAATAGTATTTGTTCCCCAGGTATTTTGTATGTGTTTCATTTGTAAAATGATTGCGTAGTGTGAAAAACAGATGTAAGTAACATTTCAATGTGAGGATCCCAGTTTCCATAGGGAGATAGGTGTTGAGTTACTGATTTCTTCAGATTTTTGCAGTTTGATGCATATTTTGAAAAACATAAAGGTAAAAAAAAAAATCCCTAAAGTGTTTTAGAAACCTGCCTTATAAAAGATTAGGTTAAAATGGAAATTTCACCCTAAGGCTTACTCCCATATTTGTTCTCAACTTTGAAACAGAGCTTGTGAGAATAATTGTTTTTTTGGTTTTTTTTTGTTTTTTTGCAAAAATTACTAAAGTAGTCTCTTTGGGTTTGGGAGGGTGGGGTTTTTGGGTGTTTTTGTTGTTGTTTGGTTTTTTTTTGTTTGTTTGTTTGTTTTTGTTGTTGTTTTCTTCTTTTTTTTAACAATTCAGTAACCAAGATCTTCAAAGCAATGCCACACAAGCCTAATTTTCATAAGCTTTCCTGGGAATTTTTTTTTCTGAAGTTTCCAGATGACATTTAAAAATATCTTTTGAAATACATTGGGTAGAAGAGCTTGGATTAGTGTAATTTTTGACTGCAGCTGAGACAGAGGTCTGTAATCAAATTATTTGTATCCCCCTTTGTGTTTTGTAATTTGTCTTTTCTGTTGTTAGTACTGTGAAGTACTTCATATAAGCACTTCCTACATCTCTGTAAAAAGAGAAAGCTGCTCACCTTAGAAAAGAGCAGTGGTTAGAGAGCTGCCTAACACACAGCTGACATAAGGGCAAAGATGCTTGATTCAAAACAACAGCTTGATATTTGGGTCTTTAATCTCCCAAATGAGTATCCTGGTGCCTTTGAAGCATAAAATTTACCTTGCCTATTTCTTTCTGATATATTCTAGGGTTATCTTAAGTTTTGCAGGGAAGAATGGAAACTTTCTTTGTATCTAAGCATACTCAATGAAGGAAAAAAATCAAACCAGCAAATGATTAGTTGATTTGATCTAAAATTATTTTGCTTATTAATTTCTTTCTGACTGCTTTACATATCAAAGCATGTTCAGAAAACCATTTCCTTTCAGGTAAAAGAAGTTATTTCCCTAATATCAAAATATTTCCCTACCACTTCCCAGTGGATTATCAGAACTCAAAAAATTGTATTAATTTCACATAGAGAAGAAGCAGATTTTTACTTTTTTATGAAGCATCAGGAAATGCAAAAGCATTTATTCATGCTTCTTTTGTTTGGTTTTTTCTATCCTCCACTTAATTTCTATTCAAAGAATGTCACAAAATGGTCCTAAATATTTTGTTTCGTAGTGCATAGCTGTGTATTCTTCACTTTTATCTATTTGGCTTCTGTGGTTTGTTAGACTGAGTTCTGTCCCAGACAGAGGCAGCCAACAGGACTCTTTTCAAAGGTTTATGGCCTTTCTGAGTTTTTGTTTATTTGTTTGCAATAGAATCAGGTTCAGAGTGTACAGGGAGGTTAATCAGGCAGAATCTTTCCTTAAAATATGGAAGAAATATTTCCACTTACACCCTTGGGGTTTAGAGTCCTGAAAGAGATCTGCACTAATGACAGGGCTGACAGCCTTCATGAGCAAGAGTCCTGCTTGTGCAAACAGCATGCAGTCGACCATTGTGCATCAAGGCGATGACACGAATACATTACCTTCATCTGTTCAGTCACCCAAAGTGACACAGATTGGCAGCAGGCGCAGGTTCTGAGAAGTTCATGAAGCTGGATACAATGGATTAATGTGACTCATATCTACTGCCACTCAGGGATATGAAACTACCAAGACAGAATTATAAGTGGTAAGCTGAAAAGTTATGACAGTGAGGAGGAGAAAAATTGCATTTCTGTATGATCAAAAGGACTAGAAGGAGGAAAGAAAGACTTTGTACACCAGATTTTGGACAATACTAGTCACGACCTTCACAGAAATGTGAAGACATCCAGAATTATGGTGTATCACAGTCTTTTGAACAAGGCAAAGCTAGACTTGAATTCTACCTGTGACTTTGATCGTCTGGTCCCATTTCCTATGGAAGCTGGTTCTACATAACATGCTGGTCCTTGGAGTCTCTGTGCTTTCCTTGGGGGTCCCTGCAGCAATGCATCTCCCTTGGGATGTTCTTAATACCTGCATAGTCAAGTTCTTGAAGAAAATTTAAAGGAAGATTATAATATCCTTCTATACCTTCCTCACCTCCCCAGCGCAGCAGTCGGAAACATACTTCAGCTTCCAACAGGAGGGCTTCTAACAAGTAAGAACTGTAGCTATAAATGCTTGATCATATCACAATAAATTTGCTTCTGGAGAGCAAGAGAAAAGAAGCAGGAGGAAAGGACGCATTTAGGTGCCCAATCCCTGCAAAGCTAATTGTGAACAAAGAGCTGTTAGGCTAAACGTGAGCATGCTCACCATCCCAATGAGGCATCTGAAGACATCTTTGCTGGCCAGACAGGAGGGGAAGAGTTTGCTCCATGAAAGGAGTTGCTGCTGAGTTGCTGTTTTACACCAGATCCAGCCAACATCAACAACCCTGAAAACTCCGCTTGATGACATGATAATTCCCAGTGATGTCCCAACTAGACTGAACATCCTGATTAGCATTGTTTTGTTTTTCTTTCTCCTTTTTTGGTCTTGTATTTTTGCATGGTGATTTCAACCTTGAAATGCTGAGATGCTGCTGATTTTCTCTGAACAATCCAGACTGCTCAATATTGCCGTGCTTTCAAAAAAACACTGCATACTGTAAGAGCAAATCTCTACCTACTTGTTAAACACACAAAAGAAATTACTGAAAACTTAATTTCTTCTGTGGAGGTTGTTTCACAACAGACCAACAATAATCTTTTGAGTCTGATGTAATAATTTTAGGCAAGTTCCCACTCAGCAAATTTTATATTCAGTGAGTGAGCCAGGTGCATACTTCTTTGTAAAATATTAACATTCCTATGGCATCTAAAGGTGCAGACTAAAAAGGAACTATTTTGCAATCTAGGTATTTTACTTCTAAGTTTTGTATGCATACATGCTAGTTTACTGATTTATACAGCTTAGTTTACTATGTTTAAGAAGTTTTTTAGCTATCTGTCCCAATTCAAGTTAAAAAAATCTACATATTTACTGACACAGAAATAGAATCAACCTCAAGGAGGATTTTTTTTTTTTGACTGAGCATCTGGTATATGGATTACGTCTATATCCACGGTCACATATTCAGAGAAAAACACATTTCAACGTTCCTTGGGCTGACTTTCTGATACTATTTTAGCATGTGATATTCTCCCATAAACAAGTTTTTATCCATTTTTCAGCATATATTTCCTATTTATTATTTTATTTGAGCAACAAATAAAAAATACTGCAAGATGAAGAAGAAAACCTCTTTAAAATAAAGTCATATGTTTTGGTAATAACTCTGTAATACATTCAAGAAAATTGGAATGTGAAGTTCTGCAAAAATATTCCTAATGTTTTATAAATCTAATACGCTTTGTAAACTTGGAGACACCTGGTTTTGTTGAATTTCAGTTTATATATAATACAGTCATGTCTTACATGAATATATTGAACAGAATCATAGGAATGTGATCTGCCTGTACCTCCTGTCCTGCTTCTGTTGATGTGGAAATTTTACCATTCTTCCAGACTGTCCCTCTGTCAGCAGTTCTATAATCTAAAAATATACATTTTGATTATCCTAGATCCTCCTTCTTCAGCTTCTCATTGCTTTGTTTATGACTTTTAAACCAGAGCCACCTCCAGGAGTCAAAGATTTTCTGTCTTTTCTTGTCCAACAACACCAGCATTATGACTCCAGTCCACCTGCCATCACCTCAGGTCAAAGTTTTGATTGGAACATGCAATCCACCTGTTTTTAACCAATGATTTCATTAGCTAGTGATGACTACTTTTTGGGATGCAGAGCTGGTCCACGTGGCAGAAAACAATATTAAACACAAGACAATCTTTATGTTCCTAATCTTACAATTTGTCCAGGGCCTTGTGTGGCTGTGACTCATCAATGACCCACAACAGTGCCAGAAGGCTCACAGGAGATTTGGATGGTGATGTGCGCATGAAGCTCAGAAAGGGATGTAGGGAATGGTCATGGCTGTTGCAAAGAAAGCTGAACTCAGCACAAAGAGGACTGGATAGTTTTCTTTCTTCTGTAAAAATGGATACATCAGATGAGTGGATTATCTTGGTCAGAGTATGGTGCTAATAGTGCCAAGATTGTGGCTTCAACCCGCGTGTGGGCCATTCACTTATGAGCTGGACTTCATCCTTGTAGGTTCCTTCCAACTCAGAATATTCTGTGATCTGTGATCAGCCACCTGTATTGGTGGAGTGTATCACCTGGCTATACTAGTTGTATAAATCAACCAATAGTACCATCTGAATGTATCAACCACATTTCCATCCCTCGGGTAACAAAAAGAACAGAAATAGTTACACTACTTGTAATAGGGTACCTAACACAGGGTGGGACCAACACAGAGTATAAAAACTGAACAACAAATAAAAAGGACTTTAATGAGAGTGACATAAGTGATCTGCATTCTTGTCGTATATACCTTGCCAGCAAGTGAGGATAGTGAGCATATTATTAAGAATGATAGTACTGTGATCAACTATTTATTCCAGCTGTATACTCTGATTATTTGTACTTGTGTTCTGATTCAAGTGTGTTGCTGTTACCTTGAAAAATCAAATTTCCATGTAATGTCAAAAGAGATTCAAATCAGTAAATGTGATGTTAAACTTTAAATCCTCAATGTGTGGAATAGCTAATACAAATTGGTCAGAATATTGGACTCTGATGCTAATACAGGTTTGTCAGGTCTTCATCACAGACTTTGCTTTGTTGCTGGTATCTATTTCCTGTATTTGACCTCTCATTGTGCATGTTTTTTTAAGCCTCTTGAATGTGGAAATTTCTGCAGGTGAATGTACTTCATTTATGGTTCACAACAATTCTCCTCATCTTTTCAGTGTTTTCTCCAAAAATCATCACTCACTGAGCCAGGAAAACAGGTGCATATAACAAGGATAGATTGATATAACAGTGTTGCCAAATTCTGTAGATTAATAATACATAACTTTTCAATATATCTGTATTTGAAAGACTATGATTCCAAAATATGAACTCCAGCATAGAAGGCTTGTACAAATGAATCTGCTATCCATATTTCAAGAAGATTGCTAAAAAAATAGCAAAAATTAGAGGAGATACACAAGCAGTATTTGTGGGTTAGAGGAAATAACTTACAACAAATAGCTTAGCTCAGACTTTTTTATCTTTTCCAGAAGTTTGAGTTAACTTGGTTGTATTGTATAAATACTTGAACAGGCATAAAATATTAGTTTCGAAAATGATTTTTAACCTCATGGAGAATAGTACAGTAAAAACCTAAAGGCAAGGAAGTTCAAATTAGAAATATTCCATAAATAAGTTTAACTGTGCAGATGGTCATCCAAAGGGACAAATTCTGAAGGCAGTGGTGCACTTTCAGTCTTCTAAACTCTTCGAACTAAACTCAGATACCCACCTAGAAAATGTGTTTTGTGCAAAGAAATTTTATTGCACTCAAGAGGGAGTTAGCTGAAGACAATGTAATGGCCTGTGACTACAGGACACCAAACTGGGTAACTGAATGGCCTCTGCAAGCTCTGCACTGCGTGAATCTATTTGTTATGGGGTACAGAGATGCATAAACCCATGCTATGAAAAAACCTGAGACAAATCTGACATGTTTTCCCTTAAATTTGATTATTTCATTTTAAACATGGAACCTAGAACTGTAATGGGTTATGAGTTCACAGACTGTAGTCTCCTGTTTCGACAGGCTGCAGTAATTTTTCCCAGTTTTGGAAACAGCACCAACTATTCCAACTCAAAGGCTGTTTTCAGAGCCTCACTACTCTGCTGACTGAATATCCATTCCTGATCTATACATGGCCGACTTACACCTATTCATTCTCAGGATGTCGACCTTCAGTTTATGCTCTTGATGTATGCAAACATATTTGTGTAGAATAGTCTTAGAACACTCAATTTTCAGTTAGATTTGTGGAACATAATGTTTTAATTTTTGTTTTGCCTTTTCCTGTAATGCATGCCTGTGTTCTCCTATTTACCCCCACAGTCCTTCTCTACATTTGTTCTGGTCAGAGTGTGGAAGGATGTTTGTATTCTTTGCTGTATTTCATTCCATTTGTTTTCTCCATCACTTCTCTGCTGTTCCTTTTTTCATCCTTCTCTGTTCTTCATTCTGTGATCTGGCCTAGTTTTATTCTTCTATTGCTTCGATTCACTTATGTTTTTCCTTTTTATCTATCGACTCTGGTCTGGTTCCTTATCGGTTCTATCAAACTGAAGTTTTAGAAGTGTCACTTCAAGATAAATCAAAGTGTATAATTAGGCTGGAATCTCATCTCCTACAGTGGGCAGTGTCCACAAATACATAAGTGAAAATATTTTGTTAGACTGTAGAATTTTTCCTAGTAAACGAAGATTGTTGAGTTAGAGATATCCCTGCATTTCTCAACACAATCAACTTTTCTTCAACATCAGCCATCCTCTTAGTGAACTGTTGTCAACTTTACCACAACATTCAACAGGAAAGTGTTTCCTGAATTTAACTATATATTATAGTTTTATATTACTTTTAAATCTAGTGGTATTTGGTATCACTTTGTTTCTATATTGGAAGAGACACTGAACAGCTGTTCACAACCCTGCTCTCTTTGTCAAACTGAAGATTACTAGTCTATTTAATTTGGCTTTGTACTGAAGCTATTTAAATGGTTTGGGTACCCTTCTCACTCTTTTATTTTCTAAATCTACTCCATCCTGTTTTGTAAGAGAGGTATTGGAACTACACAGAATACTCCACAAACAGGTAGATGTTTCCTGTGTACATTGATACTGTCATGTTTTCTGCTCTATTTTACCCTCAGAGTAGTGTACTGGTAGTCTATTTTCTATTTTTTTTTTTTCTGAAATGCTTTGAAGATTTTTTTTAAGTCCCAGTAATCAATTACCACTCAGCACATATCCAGTTAATTACTCTGCATACAATGGTACAGTTATTTTTTCCTCTCTGTCATTTTGTATCCATTTTACACTAAATATGATTTTGCTCCTTCACTCTTCTGTATCTGTCAATCTCATAAGATCTTCCTGTACATTCATTTGCTGTTTTTAAAATCCCTAATACCAGGTATCAAACTCTGTCACTTTGATCTCCATCAATGTGGTGATGCAGACTGTACTCCACTTGCAGCTTCCATATATTCTGAAAACTGATAATTGATTCCAGCCTTTTAATTGTTACTGTCTTGTGAAGGATTTGCTTCTTTTCCCATCATAGGATAAGTTTTTGAAGAGCATTTGATGACCAACCTTTTTGAATACCTTTTACAAGTCTATATCCACTTTGTGAATTGTATGTCTATCCTCTCTAACTTTTTATATGTTTTTTTTTAGAGATAAATTATACATAATTTAACTCTAAAAAACTTTTCTAGACTTCCCCTCTGCCTGGTATCTACCTATACTTTCTCTAATTCTATTTTTTATCATGAGTGCCAGTAATTTCACTGTGTAAGCATCAGATGTTTTGGTCTGTAGTTACTGGATCCCACTAATATCATTAAAAATTAGCACTGTATTCTGGTTGTCTGGCCATTTTATGTGAGAGGTTACAAACGTGGCTTATTTGCTCAACTGCTTTACAGTTTTTAAGGAATACCTTTGTGAAACTTCTCTTGAGCCAGTAATGTGATATCACCACCATTTTTTTTCTTTGAATATTCTATTTGCATTTCAATTTAAAATGTACTCTTCTATGACATTCCCCATGCCATGGAAAAGCACTTTTTAACGGCAACTTTCACTTCAACATCTAACCCCAATCACAAGCCCCAGACCCTATCACAAACTCTAATAACTAACCCCATTATAAAACATATTTTAAGAAAAATTCAACCAATAGTTAAAACCTTACAACCCTAATCCCAAACCAGAACCAAACCCTTAGCCTCTAGCCCCCAGCCCCTCATTCATGCTGCAACACCAAAGCCCTAAATCTAATCTTGGGGATATCATTAGTTAGGACTAAGTTTAACAGGTTTTTTTGTGTTAATGCTTCCCTTCAAGCTGAGGATTTGATTTATTGCTGGGGTGAAGGTTAAGAGGGTGGTCAAATATTATTGCCAGGCTTAGTATTAGGGTTTGAAATTATAATTATGGGTTTGGGCAGAGTAGAAGTAGAATTTGGGTTAGGATTAGGTTTAGAAATTATGTCTGTGCTTGCAGACAACAATTTAGATTATGCTTTGGCTTTATGTTTAGAGTTCAGAGTCAGGGTTACTCCAACTCTTAAAAAAAGGACATTTAAGGTTGGAGTTATGATTCACTGGTGTTATTCAGATTTAGACAGAGTTGAGCAATCAAGTTTGGCTTTAGCATTTTGGTAGGGTTTAGGATTAGGGTTGATCTTAAAATCTAGATTTTGTTTGAATACATTTAGGTTTAGGTTGCAAAATGGGATTAAGGCCAGATTTAAAATTTGGGTTAGATTAAGGGTTTGGGTTACAGTTATGTTTAGGGCTTTGTTTAATTTTAGGATTAGGGTAAGGATTAAAGATTAGGGTTCTTATTTTGTTTTGGTTAGGCATTAGGGTTTATTATTACTGTTACCTTTTAGGGGTATTTATGATTAGAGAGATTATGTGTTTTAGCCTTTTTATTATCCCATCAATATAATCAAGGCTATACTGAACTGGAACTGTTCTATTTCTGGATTGACATACATTTGGAGCCAAAAAAGCAGTTAAAAATATTGTTATGGATAAGAAAGTCAGATATATGTAATTTGGTTTGAGCAAGACATATTTCTCAATATGCACCCAGGTGCTCTAAACATTTTTGTCTCGATTTTCCATTAGGACCAGTTAATGAAAAGTTTCAGCAAAAGAAGAATAACTTTTGGAGACACTGTGTATTGAAAAGCTGATGGTATGATAAAACCAATATCAACTCAGACAGAACATAATCAGAAATGCAAGTGTTGGCAAGGATCCAAAGAGACTATATGAAGTTCAATCAAGATATTATCCAGCCTGCAGAAATCTAAATTAATCCCATTAAATTCCTTCTGTCTTCAGGAAGAATACAGCCAGATGACAGCAAAACTGAGATCACGGCCAATATAAACCATCAGCCACTAACATAATCAACAAGAACATAACGTTTCCGGAGATACTTGTAAACTACAAGAACATAGCATTTCTTGAGATACTTGGATTGACTAAAGTTTTGGTGTAGTACATACTTTTAGAAGAAGCCTGGACTGCTTTACAGAATTGATTGTTTTGTAGCACTAGAGTTTGGATAGCAGTAATAAAAAAATGCAGCAACAAACACAAGTCACACTCCTAATTAGTCAGGATATATGTTTCCAGAAGCCTAGTCATCATTCAAACAATGGGATCCTGAAATGGATTAGAAAGGTACCTACTGAAAGATCAAAGCCATGTTTCATGTATATGCTGAGATTTCATGTCACCCTATTTATTATCAAGGAACACTGGCTACTGCATTTGCAATAGGGGGGGGTTTTCCTCTTTGAGAATGCAAAGAGCAGATTGCAGCACTGTCATTTAGCAAGCATTGCTGAGACACTCTAAATCTCTGACAGCTCTACTGAGCTTGAGGCAAAATACAAAAAATGCTATCCACAATTGAACACCATTTCCCCTTCAGATTTCCAATGCATGGAAATAGCACACCATGACATACAGAAAAGATGCTTTCTATAAGTCAAGAGTAAAAGTGGAGAATAAGCCACCGTTTTTGGTAGTGTTAGGTTTTGCAGAAATACTCTTCCTCATGCAAAACTGCACCTAAATTTTCCTGGCACGTGTATCAAACCATACACATAAGAGGGCAGCCATAGCGGCCTTATATGAACTTCTGGAACTGATGCTCCCAAGAACACAGATTGTACAAGGATCAGAGGATGCTCATACCATGACATACTTAGTCTACAAACAATACTCAAACAGTGTTGATGACTCACTTGATGCAGTGGATTATGACCTCTGGTCCACACAGACCTGTTTGACCTCTCTCCATACAAATAAAGTCTAAATGAGCAAACTGTTTACATATGGCATTTTTTCACAGTAAAAATTAAAGAATGAATAATTATTAATTCTATTTAGGCATTTAAATTTGTTAGTTAACACTTAAAATTAATTCTGTTTGCTAACCAGAGAACCTTTGCTTGGAAGGGCTTTTTCATACAGTGCAACAGCTTTCTCAGGGTCTGGAATGCTGAAATTTGTGTACAAGCTATAATAACTCCGTGTCTCATAAGCAGAGTTCTGGTTCAGCTTGGTGGTCAGGATGCTGCTCTGTGATCCTGGTGTGACTGACACTGCAGATATAAGAAAGCTCACTCTCAGATTTACCCCACATGATTGCAGAGAACCCTCCCTCTTTCTTCTTTTAATCTTGTCTGAAAGTGACAATATATTTCTGAAGCAGTTGATGTTATTTCTCATGTACTAGCTCCTGATAATCAGTACTTGCTTACACTGCCCAACACAACACAAAATAAAATCTGCAAAAGGAGCGCTGGTTCAAAGTGCATGTGTGGAATTGCATTGCATCTTTAGGGCTACTGCTTTGGGCAACTCCATGAGTCCTATGCTTTACCTGAGTTCATAGGAAAGCCCCTTGCGTGCAGAAGACACTGTCCACAAACTTCTTGCAATGTTTCACTGCTCTGTCTGCTAGATCCAGCCTTAAAGATTGCATGGTGTGCTGAGAAAGGTGAATCAAAGGTATTCTGTCCTCTATTGATACATACAATATTTTGGGGTGGAAGAGACCTGCTTTCATACTGGTTTCCACAGAAATTCTGCTAATGCTAATGGAATGAAAGCAATTCTAAAATTATCAAATTCAGAGAAACTCTCTCTGACACCTCACTGCATACAGATTTTTTTTCAGCATTGCAACAATGCAGTATTAGGCTGTAGATGTCTAACACTGTTAGTTGTTTGGGCTCCTTTTATTGCTGGGTATAGAAAGAGAGAATTAGATTCTTCTTATCCGAGAATGTGGGTTTCCAACATAAATCAGACTGTTTCTGAAAAGCTGTCTGAAGTTGTAGCAGATGAATCTCAACCCTAATGTTTCCAGGACGTTAGTTTATATTCTGCATTATTTCGTTTTATAAAGAGTGGTGTGACCGGCATTTTAAATTCGTAATTTATAATTCCATGTCTTTGTGGCACCATGTAGTTTCTCTGTGTTAAACTGCCTGAGACACCACAGGAGTCATCTATAGAAAGATGTGACTTTTAGTGAGTTGCTCTTTTTCAGCTGAATGTATTGCTAAAAGAAAAACAAAAGCATCTTTCAAATGCAGATAGACACTGTTGTAATTAATCTTTCCATCCTTTGGATAATGTGTTGTACATTGCAAAAGGTAATACTTGCCATGAGGTTTTGCCTACGTGCTAACTTCCACCTCTTACTATAAGAGTGATGTCATGTATATGTTTGTGGTGGTTTTACTTGGCCCAGTTTTTGCTAGTGGGTAGGGAGGGGCACAAAGATGGCTCCTGTGTGTCCTGTGTGAAGGTTCTGGAAGTTTTTCACCCTGTCCAGCAGAGCCACTCTCTGATGGCTCTGAAAATGATGGACATGCTGCTGGCCAAACCTGGGCCAAGTAGAAATGTTAGTTACGCCTCTGTGAAAACATATTTAAGAAGAAATCAAAACAATGGGGGCACGCACTTCTTTGTAGCCAGAGGAGGAGGAGGAGGAGGTGAAAATATGTGAGGGAAAACAACATGGAGACACCAAGGTCAGTGGAGAAGGTGGGGGAGGAGGTGCTCCAGGCGCCGGAGCTGAAAACCCTCTGCTGGCTGTGGTGAAGACCATGGGGGGAGCAGGTGGTCCCCCTGCAGCCCATGGAGTCCAGGGGGGTGCAGAGATCCACCCACAGCCCGTGGGGAGGTGCCCACGCCAGAGGAGCAGGTGGATGCCTGGAGGAAGCTGTGATCCAGTGGGAGTCCCAGCAGAGACTGAGAGTTGCAAAGGCTGTGGACGAGAGAGAAAGGCCTTGGCCCCGGGATGGAAACAGCCTGGCCTCGGCTCGGGAGCCTGCACCCCATGGACAAGCACTCGTGTTTGCAGCAGATTTCGGCCGGGCTGCTGCTCGTGAGATTGGACCCACGCCAAAGAAGTTCTCAGAGGACTGTCTCTCGTGGGAGGGACCCCATGGCTGAGTAGAGGACTCTTCTCCCTGGTGGACTGACCCTGACCAAAGGGATACCCCCATACCCTGCCCCACCCCGGAGCTGCTGGTTGAGTGAAAGAGGGAGAGGGGTGAGCAGAGAAACAGTGTTTGTAGCAGAATAATTGTGGTGATGGACTGACTAAGGAAAAGCCCATACCCTGCCCCCCACCCGGAGCTGTTGGTTGTTTGAAGGAGGGGAGGGGGTGAGCTGAGGAACAGTGTCTTAAGAGGGAAGGGGGTGTGAGTAAAGAAATGGTGTCTTAAGAGCTTATTTTTACCTCTCATTTATCCTCCGACTCTGTTAGGTTAATAAATCACTTTGCAACTTAAGTCCCTCACCTGTTTGCTCATGTTTTTCGTGCGTCCCCTCCCCACCAGGGCCTCATCTCAACTCATGAGTCCAGTGTGTTTGTGTTAGTTTGAGTCCTCTCCTCTGTGTAAATGCAGCAAGAGAGAGCATAGAAAGCAGACGTTGTAGGTCCCTGGCATTTGGCCTGGGTCAAACCACGACAATGTCACTTTATGATGATAATGCTTATGATTTGGTTTTTTCCCAAATTAAAAAAAACAGCCAAAAACCACTTCATATTGATTTAAACTGGGTTTATGTGTCAGTAGAAATAATTTCCACAGTGATTTTCCAGGTAGAGTGTCCCCTTAATTTATTGGAGTTTCACCATCCCACAAAGTTTTTATACCATTGTGTAAGGTATATATCCTCTCCTGTTTTAGCTGTACTCTTGCACAAACCTCATCACAAAAAATATGAGGCCTAATGGCATTTTTCCAAGTCACTGGCCTAGTCAGATTTTACTAGTAATTTTGGGACAAGTCCTTAAGGGATGACAGCCTATTACACTGCAATTGTCCAAGATCAGTTACTTCAACCATGGCCAATTTTGTAAGCATATGTTTTCCTGGCTTAGAATCTGTAAGTTTTTCTGCCTTAGTGAAATCTAATTTGCTGTTTCAATTCTATACTATATAAGAAAGCATCTCCTTCCAGTTGTGTGTCCAGTGTAAATGTCAAGCTAATTTTAAAGTAATGATTTTGGGTACACTTAATTAATCTTCTATTTCTATTGATTTAGATCAATGTTTTAATCAAAGCTTTAATGGTTTCAAAGGTTTTCTTGTTGTAGCTGGTTGATGTGAAAGAGAGTTGACCCTTACATTTCCAGTGCATTGTCAGGTTGGAAGTTAGTATGTATTCCCTCTACTCCCACATCAGCCATGTGTTGACTTACTGCTGGTAAAAGGGAAAGTTTTTCTGTTTTGTTAACCTGAAATGTGGTATAAGAGCAACAGCCGTATGGACTCAGCACTCATTAACATGCACTGTAGCTGTTGGATTGCAAACCTGTTTGAGCACTCTGGCTTGGGAAGAGAAAAGGAAAAGAAAAGGACAGTCGTGCTCTATTTTTTATGATTTTCTCTTATATCTAAGATCCAGATTTACTGCTAATGAACCCATCAATAATAATTAGCATGATGGTAATCACATGGCCTTTTCTTTCCAAAGTGTTTATATTTCTCTAAGGTAAGAAGTTTTATATACAATAGTCATACCATATTCAACATATTCTGGTTTAATCTCCTACCTGAGCTGCTTACAAATGGAAGATACTTAATTGTGAGTATCAGTTAAGGCATTGCCATGCAATTTACACCAACTGTACAAAGTCATAGACAGTGAGAAAGCTGTTTCTGAAATTTTTGTACTTTGCTCAGGATCAACGCTCCTTCATACCTTATCTTTCTTACTGTGTTGGGGTTTTTCCTCCACTACTTATTATTAAATTAATTACATTATTGTTGTTATTAAAGACAATAAAATAACTCATGCAGAATAAGCCATTCAAGGATTATAAACTTTGTTTTCATGTTTGAATGCAGATATGGTTTGTAAGTGCAAAATACATGACTTACTATATTTTCATGGAATTCTTGTAAGTTGTTACCTTAAACTATTCATTTTCTTTGGTGTGTAGACAGTCACTCTCTGTCTGCACAAGTTAAGCTTTCCAAACCATGAGCAAGTAGCATGTAATGAAACATAGCTGTTAACAATTTGTCTTTCAGAGAAAGCTGTATGCCAAAGGTTTTGAAATATCGGGAGTTCCTCAGTTATTTCTATAAGTTGATGAACCATAATTCAAATTAACAGCTGGTTCAAACTGTACTCATGCATTTTTTACACTCACTCATGCGAAAATTTATCAATCAGTGTCACTTACACATCTCTAAAGATGTAGATATCTTGAACAAGCACAATGCTTTTTAAAGAGTAGCACACCTTTCCTTTTTCTTACAACCATTAAAATAATACCATAGAAGCCAGTCACGGGGCCAAAACTCTGTGGTGCCTCCAGACTCCTTTTGGGTTAACCAAGCGAACACAGCATCATTCCATAAAGTCTAGATACCTCATTTAGCATAAGATAAATTGTCTCTGGCGTTAAGTCTGCCTCCATTAACTGTGAAGGCTTCCCAGAGGATACACTGAATGGTGAATGCTTTTTGACAGATAGAATTGGGAAAGATGAATCCCAACTATGTCATGTCCCAAGATATTCACAACAGATTATTTGTTTTATAGGACTCCTGCAGCTTCACAGCCTCTTCAGTGATTCCACCTGGTGCTGAATGTTAGAAAGGATTCTTTTTTTCTAACATATAACTTCCCTCTGCCTTTGCTATGGTTTAACCTTCAGGCAGCTGAACACCACAGAGCCATCTGGTCATTCTGTATCCCAGAGTTGGGTGAGAGAATAGGAAAACAGCTAAAACATGTGGGTTGAGATAAAATTTAGTAGGACAGAAAAGGAAAAGAAAATGTTAATAGTAATTATAAGACAATATACAAAACAAGGGATTCACATTGCAATTGCTCACCAAGCAGAGCCTGCCCCAGCAGTGGGACAGCTCCTGGCCAGCTCCCCGCAGCTGAACTGTTCAGCATGGTGCTTTGTGGTGAGAAATATTCCTTTGTCCACTTGGGGTCAGCTGTCCCCAGCTGTGTCCTCTTCCAGCTTCTTGCGCACCCCCAGCCTACTCACTGGCACTGCAATTATGAACATTTTCCTGGCTCAAGCCTTACCAAGTACAGCAAGTGCCCTGTTTACTGTTCTTGCAGGTTGAACTCCTATTTATTTCAGGTACAGTAAATTTCAGAGCCTTTCCTAAAGGACCTTACCTTTAGGTTATGTGTGGCATTGTTTCTTTGTATCTAGATGCAATTAAATTGCATTATTTTCCAGGATGTGTCCCTATTCAATCAAAATCAGCAGTTCCTTTTTTGCTCTTTCAGTTCTCCCTAGTTTGGCCCTGTACTTTTGCAGAGCAGAGTGCAAAACTACCTGCCTGGGCAGACTGAACACTGTTCAAAGAGGAAGAAATCTGTTCATTTTCCAGTATTTCTAGCAGAAATAATTTTTAGCTGTCGTATTCTTGCCTGATGAATTGGACAATTTAATTTCAATCTCTTCCACATCTTCTTGATGAAGACTGGCATCCATTACTTCTATGAGATCTTTTGTTATGGCTTGAGATTCACAGCTTCTCTGAAAATTCTAATAAAAGATGGCGACGGAGGAAAAACATAACTGATTTCTGGACCACTCTAAAATATGTTAACAAGGCTGAAAGGACAATAAATAAGAAGAAACTATTTTTTTCAGATGGCAGGATGTTATTTAGACTATGGCAGATGGAGGCTTTTCAGAGTCCCAAATATATCTGGTCAGGTAAGCAGAAACTGGGGCATCAGGTAGGGTTCACTGTTGATAATTCAAGTTTCAGAGGAGTATTGACCACCAAATGTATTCCTGGACTCTAGATTATCTAAACTGTAAGAGGTGGAAAGAGCTGTGGGGTGCTATAGGTTGCAAATGAAAAGTCCTAGCTCAGTGAAAAACCATAGCATGAGAATGAATAAAGAGAGGAATAAACAAAGAAAGGTTAAAACAACATAAAACTTTTAGGTACATTGACAGAATACATTCAGATTCTTCCCTGTGGTTACATGATTGCCAAACAAAAGTGATCCAAGATGAATAATGAACCCAGTAGAAACAGACAGGTTGGAAAGCGTAAAGTGTTCACTCTTTTTCACAAATCAGGAAGAAGAGACCAATTCACATGATGTGATCACATCACTGACTAGCAAAAATATTTATAACTGTGAATTTTTTCATTTTATACCATCTTTTAGTCCAAAAGTTTACTAGAAATATTTATTGACCTTTTGGATGAGAATATGCATGGTGAAAAAATGCCCAAGTATATTGAAAATATTGTTTATAAATCTTCTGTATGAGGGCATAAACACGAAGTACATTAAGAAGGACTTTCCCATCAGACAGTTTTCCCAGTGCAACAAAGCATCCTTTTACAAATGTACCAAAATGAACCAAGAAGAGTGAGCAGGACTCAGAAAACCTTTACAAATAAAAGTTTTCATCAGCATTAGTAAGTATAAAATACTGTAGTCTGGACCAGTAAATTATTTTACACAATTACCAAAGTGTTCACTCTGCCATAAATCAAATTCTGGAAAGCACTGCAGCAATGTATTTCTCATCTCATATAAAACTACTGCAATCAGCCAGTATTTCTACAGGAAGCTTTGGAGGAGATGAAGAGACTCAGAGACGTATTTGCAGAAACACTGTGAGATCTGAGCCAAGGCTGAACTCAGTCCTGGGCAGGTGAGGCATCAGCGATGACAGTACAAAGGAATCTGCTAAGGTGATGCAAACAACAGCAGCCTGAAGCCTCTGACAGATTCCAGCTGCCACTGCTCTGTAGGAAATGACTCACATCCAAACCCACCCACATCCTGAGAAGATTAAGAGGTTACCAGCATTTCCATCACTGGCATCAGGGAGGAAAGGGGGATACAAAATCCTCTGCAAAGGAGGAAAGAACAGACACCAAATTACTTCTCCCTCTGATACCACAAAAATCTACCATAGTTGTATCAGTGTGCATGTACACATCATCTTGACAGTACATCTGTTACTCGCTAAAGAATTTAGATCTCTGTGCTGTTGTGGTTTGCTGTAGACATGAATCTTCATTTAAAATGAAGAATCACTGTCTGATTAATGCTCAGGAGACCACTGCTCTGTATAGAACAAAGACAAGATGTTCTTCCTCACTTTCATACCAAGGGAAAAAGCTTCCAGTCACCCCCCCCCACCAGCGCAGGCAGTGGAGCCATGGTTCCTTGCAACCATGCCAGCAGTACCAGCAGCAGAGTTCTTGCTGGAAGCAACTCAAAAAAAGACTCGAAATGGAGCTCACCCCACATAGCTGGTTCATTCTTCTGTTTCTTTTCTCGGTCCTTTTTAAGGAATAAATGTTTGATTTAATTAAAGAAAAGGCTTTCAGACCTTTTCCAGCAAAGAGACAGGCAAACTGGAAGCTATTGGAAGACTGGAGAAGTCTGTTTAAATGTTGGGGTTTTTGTGCAAGGAAGGCAAAGGAACTTGTGTTCTCCCCTCTTATGGCTGAGAAACAGTGGCACGAGGGATGGCAGATTGATTCCCTGCAGCTATATTCACAGTTCAATAGTGATTGAGCACCTCTTGATGACTAGAAGAGGCAAATCTACATTCAGCATCCAGTACTGTTCAATAATCCACAACTTTAGTGCCAAAAGTGAAAGGAGACAAGAAACAAATCCCCTCATGTCTGAGGTACCATGGCAGTTTCAGTTTAATCTATTCCTAGTTAGCTCAACCTATATATTTACAGGGTACATTTTTTAGCTGGAAACTGAGAGTGAGAAAATATAAACCCTTCTCTGATACTTCAGTTTTCATCTACTCAATTATATTAAGTAATTTTACATATTGTTGGAAAATTAAAAATAGCCCTCACTCTTGCTGCTTTGATTGTCTGTGCTACATAGATGAGGATTGCAGCTCTGGTAACAGGCAAAAGAGCATGAGTTGCTTATTTTTGGTCAGCGAAGTTTAGAAGTGATTGATCCTCCCTGCATCAAAACTTTAAATGTCAGAATGCAAGTGACTGAAGTGTCTCCATGAACACACAAAAAATGGCTGTTAAAATTCACTCTGCAAACATTATTTACATTAGTGGAGGGGAGAATACTCTTCTTGTAACTTTAGTATTTTGTTGACATTTTAGAACCTTTAAGGATGTTTTATTCTGTGTGAACACTGCAAGACTTTTTGAGGTGTCTTTTTAATTAAAAAAAAACCAAACCAGCATATGGCTTTAGCAAGAGCCAACCAAAATAATGTGCAAATGTGTTTATGTGTGGATGGCTGTATTCCAAAGTTCAACAGTGCTAAATTGGCAGTATTTTCTGAAAAGATAAGATTTACTGTTTGGAAACAGGATTAAAGTTTAAGCTTTGCATTCCGATTACTAGCTAAAAAGAGATCAGTTTGGTTTCCATTTGCTATTTTAGTAGTGTTTTATTTATCTTTATTCCTTTGCTGCAGCTATGTAGGCATAGCATAATACTGCCTTCAGCATTTAAGAGGTAAAACTTGTACAAATATGAAAGCATTAGAGACGAAAACTTCAAATATGTGGGTCAGAAAAGTGATGTTGCTCCTGTTGACACAAACAGTGCATTTTAGGCTCTGGAAGAGCTGTGCAGTTTAGGTTCACTGAGGGCTGTTGGTAATTCTAGACTGGATTTAGTGACCAGTATTGCACAGCCTTTGATGAAAAGTAGCCTCTGTTTCTCAAAAATCATACTGCTATATTGGTGTCTGTTACACTTGGTAATGCCTAATTCAAACTGCTGCACTATACAAATAATGAGGACATATTATGCTAACAATTAGATTGTCTGCAAAATGGCCTAACTCCATTTGCATAATAATGAAATGGCCCACAAAAAGCAAACACACCAGAAAATGAAACTTTATGCAAACTGTCTGATACTATGTGCTGGTTGTCATCCCTAAAGCAAGTCTGTTTTTTGAAAATAGCTAACAACTTTCACCAAGCCAAGGACCATGGATAAGCATTGCAATGGGAAGCAGAATATGTAAACATTTATAAATCAAGCAGGCAACAAGAAATTATTTGCTTTTTATAACAGGCCAAGAATGTTAAATCTATAAAATTGATTCTACAAGAAGAAAGAATGTTTTGTTATTTTTTGTACACTGAAGGCAGACTTCAGGTCTCTTCTGAACAAACAGCTGCGTCACTACAGGTGCTGCACCACCCAGTGATTTTAGGTGGATCTAAAGACAGAAAAGCTACTTTTCTTCCCCATGAAATTTCTTTACTTATGCATTATTAACATGAAAATATATGCAATCTCACCCCTCTAAGTGTCCTAGCATTGCAAAACTTTCTTCTCTGTATTAGAAAACAAAGACATGTTCTAAAGCATTTCTCAGTTTTGCCAGTGAATTCTTGGAGGATATATGTCACTCCTATCTCCAGGGCAAAGGACCTTTTAGTGCAGCAAGGGGAAGAGTCTTGAAATACCCAAAGTATCACTGAACATAAAACATAACTGTATCTTGCTTACATCCTAATTTATGGCTAATGTTACACTTGTTACCAAATTCACTAGTTAAGAATGGACTCTATCAAAGCTTGCACAAAATGCAGCTCCCTCTCAAAGAGCTTATCCCCATAAATATACAATGACCTTGGATATGAACTTGAGAATGTAAGTAGTCTAAAAGCATACCTGCAAAATTTAACACCAAAAAGCTAGAAAGTGTCTGAAGGATGATTCTCTATGTAGATTTCACAGCAAGAGTATCTGGGCCCTGGCACAGGCTGCCTGCTGCGTTTAAAGAGATCATAAATTTTAAAAGCTCAAGAGGAAAAGATCCTGAGCAGCCTGTTCTAGCGTTTAAGTTTGCCCTGCTTTGAGCAGGACATTGCACTGCAGGCCTTCAGAGATCCCTTCCAAGCCCAATTATTCCATGATTCCAGGATCCTTCCTGTTTGTGTGAGTATATGTTCGAAGTCTATAGACATGTTTTGCTGCTTATTTTAGAGCAGATGTCTTCCTCACCAAGAGTTCGTCCGCAGCTGACTGCTGTTAGCTAAAACCTTTTTGTGACAAACACTGACTTTGGATTATGGCCTTGCAACACAGAATGGATCTGCTCAAGGGAGGAACCAGCTGTTTTATATGTCTTTTTATACTCATTGAGCATGTGGCTGCATGCTTTGTTTATTGAATCACATCCAAATCCCTCTCTGAGAGAAATAATTGTCTTTTTTTTTTTTTTTTTTTTTTGTTTTTTTTTCTTTTTTTTTTATATTAAAAATCTTTAAGTTTTTTTTTTTTTTTTTTTTTTTTGTGCACTTATTGCTATTGCTATGATAGTCAAATGCTTAATGATTTCATCTTTATAAGCTTTAGGTGACATCTTTATACTGTCACAGGGAATAGCAGTATTGCTTCACATTTTTACAGATGGGAAGTGATGAAGACAACAGGACAACTTGCACGTATAAAGTATCTGCTCAAAGTCCTTACTGATGGATTTGGGTCTTGAGTCCATCAGGCTGAGATAAGCGGCCTTAGGAATGAAAGCCATATCTAATCTCAGGATCTGCACTGTAAGGCACATTTTTCTCTTTTTCAGTGGGATACAGGAATGCTCTGAAATGGTTTCACTTAGAAGGGCTGTGCCATTTCACTAATTACCTCATCTTTTAAATTGTTTTGGCCTTCCATGAACTAGCACAGGAAGATCTGTGAGTGACATTCTGAACACTACAGAAGATCCACTGTATTTCAAGTATCTGAAGTTGAATTATTTTGTGCTTTTTTGTTAAATTAATATTATTCATATTGGTGGGTCAGAAATAATAAAAAAATAGAATTTTGCAAAATGAAGAGTATAATTTTTCATTCAATTTGTGAATATGAAAGTCTGAAGCAATGACACAAATCAAAGTGTTTTTTCCAAATGCTGCATTTTAAGCAGTCCTCTCCAGATGTGGTGTTCAAAGACATCATTATATGATTTCTCCTTTCTTTTTCAGCCAAAATCACTGAGAAACAAAGGTATGAGAGAACCAGCCATTTTCATGAGAGTATGAAAAATTGTATTTTAAATTTAGCTAAGAGATATGTGCAAGGTAATGTTCAGACATTTAAATTCTGTTTTAAACTGAAGCCATCTTTCAATTTTTAACTTCGGAGAACTCGAAGATGTTTAGAGATGTTTGTGGCACAAACAAACTTTTTGTAAAGAGCACAGGCAAACGGAAAGGGCTGTGTTTCTCTTTTCACACACATCTGTGTGTATTGACAGATGTTTTCGCCTTGCTTGTTCCATCAAAGAGCACACCAGAGTGCCTCCTGCTGTGGCTGGAATGTATGTTCCTAAAATCAGTGTGCCTGAGAAGCACAAAGGGTACATGTGGAAATGATTGAAATCAATGGCAAAAATATTGATTTTCATTGCATCTAATTTAATAAATTAAGGGCAGACAGTAAAGTCTAAACATGTAATAGGAGAGGGAAGAATTGGGGAGACAAAAGGGATGCAGGAATATGCTCTCCAGCAGGTGGAGAGGACTAAAGCCCCCAAAATTCCTCCTGCTCCTGCTCCAAATAAATCCAGATCTGCTTCCATGGCAGAGGTTGTTGCAATAGAAGCCACCTGTTTTATCTAAAAAAAACCAAACTAAAAATCTAGGAGATATTAGCCACCTATATTTGTTTTAGAGCCTTAACTTTTACATCATGGACGTACCACGACACAGCCCAAGCACTAATCCAAGGCTACCGGAAATGCAAGTTGATATTCTACATTTAATTTGAAAAATATCTGAAGGTTGGCTTGTCTTATCTCAGACATTATTGCAATTTCCCCACATTCATGTTTTAGCACTGAAAAAAAATTGCAGAGAATTTGAAATTACCTTCTCAGCCATTCCCTGTCTTTTCCTTTCTCTTGTGCTTTTTATCTGTTCCCTTTCACCAGGAAATGTTAGTTTATGTCTTAGATAATAAAGTGTGGATGAAGAAGAATATTTCCTTAGTGTTTTCTCCACTAGCAGTCACTGCTGATTATCAGAAGTTTCCATACATCACTCTTGCAGAAACTTGAAGAGTTACTTTAGCCATGGTGAGAAGAAAACATTGTTAACAGGAAAATAAGACAACTGGGAGTATTATACTGAACTAAATCATTCTGCTATAACAGTACTGTGGAATTGTAATTCAGCATCAAAAATAATAAGGGTATTATTTCATCTAGTTTGCTTTATTTTCCACCTACACAGGGCATTTTTATTTCTTTGCAGAGTCTCAATGTGATCCATAAGAAAGTGTATGATCTTCTTGGCTCTTAAAAAAAATAATGAAAAAATAGGGATATTTCTTTGTTCTTTACAATTTTTAGTTCATTATTTCTGTGCCTAAGCTGTTGACAGCTTTCAGGTTGGAGAGCTCTCACTGCCCCTCTGGACTGGTTATGTGGCTTCATTCATACCTGTATTGCTGCAAGCACTCTAGAGACAAATGCTATATCCATATCACATTGCACTTGAAGGGACGTTTTTCCCTGTACCACATGACAAAGAGCTTTGTGCCTTCTCATGGAAGTGCTTTACTGGTACAACACACAATGTGCTTGCTGCTCATCAGCTCCATGTGTGACATGGGACTGCTTCAGTGACCTCCATACCGGGGTGCAGCCAGCCAGGCTGTATCTGGTGGCTCCAGTAAAGCCATGCTGCTAGAAACTCTGACACTTTGGCCACTGCTACATTTTACCAGGCTGATCTGGCACTCTTGCAGGCCATTGGCAGGACTCTCACAGTCTACAATAGCATCTGGAAAGTTGCTTGCATGTCACATGCACAGGACATGCAGGAGGAGCAGGCTAGGCAGTAGAATGACTGCTAAAAATGCAACATGGCAATCATGGTCAGTGGCTTCAGTCTGGTGCCCTGCCTGAGCTGCTGTGGCCAACAGCTTTCCCGCAGTGAGGCAAGATTTGGGAGCTGGAAAACCAGTACCCACTGCTCTGCAGACGGAATAGCCTGGAAGAGTGAGGATCATACTGAGCTCCAGAGGAGCAGCAGAGAAGACAGATAAAAATAAAAGTACTCCATTTGTGGTTATGTGCCTATGGGAGCCTGCTCACCCATTGACCCAGCAGAAGGCCAAAAGGGGATTCACCCAGTCCTGACAAAGCATATAACACAACACTTTACATTATTTTACAAAAAGGTACCGTTCTAGAAATCAAAGAGCACATAAATAAAAAAGCCCTTTCATTGCACATGATGAATCCTGGACTTCATTTGCAGACCATTCAGGCTGATTGATCATTGTAAGAGCATGGGGTATGTGAGACCATCTGCTTCATCAATTACCTGGATAAGAACTATTTGTTATAAATTAAATAATAAATAACAAGAAAGGTGATAAATTGAACACAGAGATACACAAAGCTGACGGGTAGGTGATAACTGAGACAGTAATGAAAACCAGAACTGCTCAGACAGTGATTGATAGTTCACTGAAAAGCTACTCGGACCCAGTCTTGAAGAGGGTCAAGCTGAACCTTGTTACAGATAAGCAGGTGGAAACAAGACTGAGTATTATGGGATGCTTGATGAGCCCTGTGGACTTTGTAAAACTCATTACGGAAAGGCTAAAGGAAGGGCCAAAGGCTGAGAAAATATGTTAAGTATAGATCTAGGAGGAATAAACTTGAAAAAATAGGGAAAAGTTAGAAATATAGGTTGTTTAAACACTGCTGGTCAGTTAGCTTGTCTGAGCCCTGTTCCTGATTAGTCTAGCCAATCTTCCTACTAAATCATTTTCCTTAACAAATCTTCTTGTATAAACCCACTTTCTATACTACATGTGAGTCCTGTAGGCTACGTTTGTCAGTGTCTGGAGACATGCATGTGGAAAAGAGCTCTGGGTGTCTGCAATCACAGATAGAGAGATAGAAACCTCTGTCATCATCCCTTCAAGTCCTCATTCAGCTTCCATGCATGGCTGGATGTTATCTAATGCCTCCAAGTACTGTTTTATTATGATATGATTCTTTTGTGGGGTAAAACTCCCTGGAGTAATAGTGTGAGGGCAAATATGTGGTGGTGCTCCTGCCTGCCTTCTGTAATGAAACCTATTGGGGTGATTTTCCCCCTCAGGACAGTGAGCCTGCCTGAGGGGATGAAGAAGACAAGGCTGGGGAATCCCCTGCACTTCCTGCTGCTTAAATTGTCGGTCAAGGCTTTAGTTACTCCCCTCTCCCCTCCCAGTTTACACCCCTTTCCCCTCCCAGTTATTGCATATGTATTAGGTTACTTTCATATGTATCAATTGCTAGAAAGTTCTCTGTTCTCTGTACCCCCATTGGTTTGTTTAAATGTACCCCTCCCTTTGTTTTGTTTCATTGGACATTTGTGGTTTTGCAATCCTTCCCTGTTGGCTGATCCGTTGTTCCTCCCCTTAGACCGCCCCTTTCTGCTTCCTTTAAAATCCCCTGTAACTGTCAGTTCTTTGTTCTTTTGTCACCACCCATTGTTTCTTTGTTCTCCCTCTGGGGATTAAAGGCTCGGTCTCAATGGCAACTGAGACATTCTCATCTTCTTTACCTCAGCAGTGTTCGCTATGTTGTATCAGCCTACTGCCAGACCTGCTGCGGTCCTTGCAGNCAGTCTACAATAGCATCTGGAAAGTTGCTTGCATGTCACATGCACAGGACATGCAGGAGGAGCAGGCTAGGCAGTAGAATGACTGCTAAAAATGCAACATGGCAATCATGGTCAGTGGCTTCAGTCTGGTGCCCTGCCTGAGCTGCTGTGGCCAACAGCTTTCCCGCAGTGAGGCAAGATTTGGGAGCTGGAAAACCAGTACCCACTGCTCTGCAGACGGAATAGCCTGGAAGAGTGAGGATCATACTGAGCTCCAGAGGAGCAGCAGAGAAGACAGATAAAAATAAAAGTACTCCATTTGTGGTTATGTGCCTATGGGAGCCTGCTCACCCATTGACCCAGCAGAAGGCCAAAAGGGGATTCACCCAGTCCTGACAAAGCATATAACACAACACTTTACATTATTTTACAAAAAGGTACCGTTCTAGAAATCAAAGAGCACATAAATAAAAAAGCCCTTTCATTGCACATGATGAATCCTGGACTTCATTTGCAGACCATTCAGGCTGATTGATCATTGTAAGAGCATGGGGTATGTGAGACCATCTGCTTCATCAATTACCTGGATAAGAACTATTTGTTATAAATTAAATAATAAATAACAAGAAAGGTGATAAATTGAACACAGAGATACACAAAGCTGACGGGTAGGTGATAACTGAGACAGTAATGAAAACCAGAACTGCTCAGACAGTGATTGATAGTTCACTGAAAAGCTACTCGGACCCAGTCTTGAAGAGGGTCAAGCTGAACCTTGTTACAGATAAGCAGGTGGAAACAAGACTGAGTATTATGGGATGCTTGATGAGCCCTGTGGACTTTGTAAAACTCATTACGGAAAGGCTAAAGGAAGGGCCAAAGGCTGAGAAAATATGTTAAGTATAGATCTAGGAGGAATAAACTTGAAAAAATAGGGAAAAGTTAGAAATATAGGTTGTTTAAACACTGCTGGTCAGTTAGCTTGTCTGAGCCCTGTTCCTGATTAGTCTAGCCAATCTTCCTACTAAATCATTTTCCTTAACAAATCTTCTTGTATAAACCCACTTTCTATACTACATGTGAGTCCTGTAGGCTACGTTTGTCAGTGTCTGGAGACATGCATGTGGAAAAGAGCTCTGGGTGTCTGCAATCACAGATAGAGAGATAGAAACCTCTGTCATCATCCCTTCAAGTCCTCATTCAGCTTCCATGCATGGCTGGATGTTATCTAATGCCTCCAAGTACTGTTTTATTATGATATGATTCTTTTGTGGGGTAAAACTCCCTGGAGTAATAGTGTGAGGGCAAATATGTGGTGGTGCTCCTGCCTGCCTTCTGTAATGAAACCTATTGGGGTGATTTTCCCCCTCAGGACAGTGAGCCTGCCTGAGGGGATGAAGAAGACAAGGCTGGGGAATCCCCTGCACTTCCTGCTGCTTAAATTGTCGGTCAAGGCTTTAGTTACTCCCCTCTCCCCTCCCAGTTTACACCCCTTTCCCCTCCCAGTTATTGCATATGTATTAGGTTACTTTCATATGTATCAATTGCTAGAAAGTTCTCTGTTCTCTGTACCCCCATTGGTTTGTTTAAATGTACCCCTCCCTTTGTTTTGTTTCATTGGACATTTGTGGTTTTGCAATCCTTCCCTGTTGGCTGATCCGTTGTTCCTCCCCTTAGACCGCCCCTTTCTGCTTCCTTTAAAATCCCCTGTAACTGTCAGTTCTTTGTTCTTTTGTCACCACCCATTGTTTCTTTGTTCTCCCTCTGGGGATTAAAGGCTCGGTCTCAATGGCAACTGAGACATTCTCATCTTCTTTACCTCAGCAGTGTTCGCTATGTTGTATCAGCCTACTGCCAGACCTGCTGCGGTCCTTGCAGACAGCTCCAGGCTTGCAGCTGGAGCCAACTGACTGACTAGAGGGACATTAAAAGCTGTCTCCTGCCGAGGCACGCTTGTCCACGTTGCGCACTGACCAACCGGGCAGTCAAGTGGGCAGCGACACAAATAAACTGGCTGGCATAGATAGAGAGGACTGTGCCAAGTGCAGCCAATTATACTTGAGCAATCTCAACCCTACCAGCTGTATGATGGGTTTTCTGAAGGTCCTTTCCCCACAGCTATCCCAAGGTTGGACCCACAGGGATGTGGTTTGTTGACTCCAAAGCAGGACTCAGAAACAATCTAACAACGTGAATAACTCAGAGCCATGCGTTTGCATTTGCTTCCAGTCAGTAGTCCTTGGTTTGCAATTGAAGGATACCAGCAATTTATCACAATGCCATTTAAAAACAAGTGCTTAAATACTAGAAATAGTAAAGGATTCTATTTTTGATGTTGTAAAGGTTATTTACAAAGACAGCTGCAGTGATAAGCCAGAATAATGCTGCATGACATTGACATATATTTTACCTCATTTGTAATAGCTGCCATGAGCAGGCCTATTGAGGTAAATGGTGAATGCACCTTGGCATTTCCAGCTTCAAAAGCCACAGTGAAGGATTTATAACCACTGCAATTTTCTAATGCTGCTCTGGGAGGAGGAAAAAAAAAAGAATAGTTTAAATGACATCAAGATGGAAGCATTCTGTAAAGAGAAATAAAATTATTAACCCATTCAGTCTTTCCAGAGGCTGCGGCAGTCAAAGTATGATCTTTTCATACAGTCTGTACTAGCAGCTATAACTCAGAGAAGCTGTTAAAAACACAAGCAAGGACATACTCTGTAGTTCAAAAGTCTCCCTGAGAACAACTAGCACACAATATAAGAGTTTAAACTATCTCAGAGCCATTTCTCTCAGCTAATTTTGGAGTAATAAATATAGACATTTGCAGATAAAAAATTAATTTCTTAATGTTTATGCCAAAAAAGTGCACCAAATTCTATAAATAATCACTTGAATAAAAGTATTTTATTTTTAGAGATAGCATGCTGGAACTTAAAAGTACCAAACCATGTGAAAGAGATGTGCTCTTTAACATCATTATGGTGGCGTTGTTCATCATCCACTCATTCTTCTAAAAGATGTATTATTATTACAAGGAAATGAGACTGTCAGCTGTTCCTTCAGAAGATACTCCTTGATCTATAAAGGCTTGGTAACATGTCACCATTTCCAAATGTCCATGGTAGAAATTTGTGGTGTCTTGCAGAGCCAAGTTAAAAACTGGTCAGATCTGACAGGTGAGCTCCAGAAAGAATCACTGAACAGGAATCCTCCTTGTCCATCTCCCTGCATGAAATGTATTTCATCCAGCTATATCTCAACAATATCGTTAAAGAAAAGTCTCTGGAATATCTAGAATCATGCCTCTCTTCTAAACATAACCTTTCAGACCAGGACTTTAGGAGTGCCAGTACTGCAGTAGCTTTTTTAGAACAAAGCTGGGTAATTTGATGTCACTTGCCTTGCCAGGATGTCACGAGTAAAACAAACCTCCAGCCTGGGAATTTCAGTGAATTAATTTTATTTCCAAATAACATAAACTTCTAATTTCCGATTCAGGTATTGAGAAACAAAATGGTTTCTTTCTGTTATTCTTTGCTCCTTACTCCCTTTTTTTCTGCTGCTCCTTCCTTCTTACTCATTTCCTGTGGTCTACCATGGGTCCTCCACTGTCTCCAGTCCCTTCAGGCTGTACCTGGCTCTAGCAAGGAGTGCCTCATTCCAAGGCAGGGTCTCCAGATGTATCCCTCAATTTGTCATCTTTGACATCCCTCCTCCTGTATCTTTCTTTGTGTCCTTTCCTGTGGGTGTCCTCACATCTCCTGTGTCCCCTGACAGGAGTGGCGTGAATGGCAGGAAGACATTTTCTCTTCCCTACCCCTGTCCCTTAAAAATATGTTTCTTCAGGATATTCTTCAGGATTTCTCCCATCACAGAAGCTTAGTCTGCAGATGTAGATTACTTTTTCTTATAAACATAAACAATTTGTATTGCAGAGACCATTACTTTCTGTTTTATAAAACAACTTTAATTTTGGTGGAAGATGGATATTTGATGATACTTGGAACGATGATCTCTCTCCAGAGCAGTGACTGTACTCTCGGCTAGGCAGTAGCTTGATCTTAGTATACTTGTAGAACAGCACTGCATGCAAAACATACTTCCCAAGAAGGTACCAGCACCCTGAGAAACTGCCTGACACCATAATCTCCTTTCATAGAGCATGTTGCCTGTCTTTTGTTGATAATAATTTCTCATTGTTGTTATCCTGGCTCAAATTCAAAGCAGTGATCTAGTAATGAAAGACTTTTCTCTTATCAGACCCAGGAGCCATTCCAGCTTCCGTGTCAGAAAGGATGGTGTTTAATAGCAATCATTTAATTTCGTAGATTTCTATAAACAACCTTAATGATGTCGTTAGAATTCTCAAGGCTAATAGGTAATGTTCCCACTTCAAATTGTCGCATTAAACACGCATGGCCTATTCCAACTAATTGAATTAATTTCCTGTTTCAAGAGAAAACAGAAAGAAAATATTTTATACCTGCATTTACTTATGCTGCTACTATTTTTAGTTTGGATTTCAAAACTGAATGGGCCCACCAATTTTTCTGACTGGACTTTCTCTTCTCCCTTGACAAACAGTAAATTTGGTAAAAATATTTCCCCCTGTCGTGTCCCAGTCTTTTAGTAAGTTTCAGCCAAGTTCATGGAATATTTTTTAAAGGGAACTGTTTTTAAAGCGCGGAGAGAAGAATTTCTTTAAAATACCTAATCTAAATTCACCCTCTTTCAGTTTGAAACCATTCCCTTTTGTCTTATGACTGTGTGTCCTCATGAAAAATCCCTCTCCAGCTTTCTTGTAGGCCCCCTTTTGGTACTGGAAGGTGCTGTAATATCTGCCTGGAGCCTTTTCTTCCCCAACTCTCTCAGCCCTTTGGTCATCTCTGGACTCTCTCTAACAGGTCCATGTCCTTCTTAATCATCTCTGTTTATTCACTAGTAATGCTCTTGAAACTCATTGTGTTTCTTGCATGAGGAGATTGATTATTTGTCAAGGTGTGTGGAGTAAAGCCATGGTATTGCAAATTCATGAATTTGCTGACATTTCCTAGTTAATTTCTTAAAGTGGCCTTCAAATACAGTGCTGATTACCTCATAGTTAGGCTGTATAAAATGACTACTTTTGGGGCAAACTGATGCAAACTTAGAAATAAATTTTCTGCAGAATAGAGAAGAAAAATGCATTAAAAAGCAGCAATCCAGTAGTGGATGATTTGAATTTAAAGTTAATTTTCATTTTAGTGTGTGCTCTGTATTTCAGGAAAGAAAATTGTATTTTTTTTTTCCATTCCTCAGGGCTTTCTTAAAATATAAATGGTATTTTAGACTTACAGTTTTAAATTAGACTCATTGTGAAACTATACTACTAAATCCAAGACCAAAATTAAATTATATATACAAAAGAATCAATAATAAATTGCACTGAACCTCTTCAGTTCAGCCAATTAATTGTTGTAGCAAAATTATTCACAGTTTTTAATAGCTTTGAAGTTATTAATTTTACATCAATGAACAGCATTCACATTTGTTGTCAGTCCCACAAGACCAAGATACATATAGCCCCTGCTGGTTGTAAAAATAACCATTTGTTTCACACTTTAAAAGATATTACTGGAGAGTATTAAATTAACAGCTTTCATATTGTGCTAGGAAATCTGAAGGTCCAATACTGCACCTTTAGTCCACAAGTTATTTCCACTGCAGTTAGGATCTGATAGAGTTAAATAAATGCTAATTTGGAGAACCTCATGAAGCCACAATCAGACTTTATCACTGCATTATCAGGTTTGCTTCCTTTTTTCACCACAGTGCTCAACATTACTGCTTGCAATGTCAACCTCTCTCAGCCTCTAGACTGTAACTGGCAGGACTTGACCTTCTGTAATACCTTTCCAAGATAAAATGTCTATCAATCTGCTTCTGGCCAAGACTGAAAAATGATGGTGTTAAACTTTTTAATGCAGGGTTCAGAAATCAAAAAGCTGGCACATTGATAACTGCTTACTGATGCTGACTGTCTTGGCCCTGCTCGAGTTGCCTGCACAGCTCACCAGGATTATTTACTCAGCTTCCTGCACTGTCTTAGGTTATATTGCCTTTTGGGCCAGACATTGTCATTCTGTATGGCTACCTGACTTCCAATTCACAGTTTCAGTACCAATACACGTTTTCAGTACTATGTGTGATCGTACATTACAGCAGTTTAAATTGATCCTCAAAAGTGAGAAATACAGGTCCTGATTCACCTGCTCTGACTTGGAATCTAGGCCACTGCAAGCTGGGAGTTAGGCCAGATGATTTCAGAGGCCCTTTTCAAATTAAATTATGCTATGATCCTGTCATCTAGGGTGTTCTCAATTTTACATTTACTTGACCGTAACTATACCTACTCCTGTAAATTAAATTTGTTGCTGATAATAACCCAATTTATTCAATTCCCAGCACCATAGTGACTGAAACGTGCTGCTAAATGTGCATTATATCTCCATTAAATAATAGCTGTGCTACTACCTTGGTAGAAACCTTCATTGGCAGAAAAAGTATCTTACCTTCCAGTAAAAAAAGCAAACAAACAAACAAACACACACTTGTTTTATTTCTCTGTACATATTAGTAACAGTAAAGCCATATCTGAAGTTAGGAGAACTAAGTAAGATCTCTTTCCACAGAATGTCACAGAAAGAGTTTAAATACCACTTCGCTTCAATTTTCTTTCATACTGAATGGAGACATTTTACTTTTTCACTAACAGCACCTGACATTAGCAACAGAGGTTGGTGAACATTGTAGATTCTGACAGTAATATCTTCTCGAATTTCTGAGTGTGTTCACTTCTACTGTGTTTATATATTGCTTTTCACATGTGGTTTCTATAAGCTCTCATGGTGCTGTATATAACATATGAGACTCCTGGGAGACAGACATCACAATGAAATTACAGCCAGAAGTACTTCAAGAATTTAACTTTATTTTAATCAATATGACTGCTTAAAAAGAGTCAGTTGTATCAATCACATATCAATATGGTTTTAGATATCTTAGATGAATCTTAAAACACCCCAAGAATCCCACCATGTTCCTGAGAACATTGTCCAAATGCTTCTTGAAGCTGTCAGGCTGATGCTGTGACCCTTTCCCCGGAGAGCTGTTCCAGTGCCCAGCCACCCTCTGGGTGAGAAACCTTTTTCTAATATTCAAATTCAACCGCCCCTGACACAGCTTCAGGCCATTTCCTCAGGTCCTGTCACTGCTCTCCAAAGAGAAGAGATCAGTGCCTTCTCCTCCTCTTTCCCTCACAAGGAAGTTGTAACTGCAATGAGGTTTCCCCCTCAGTCTCCTCCAGGCTGAACAGACCAAGTGACCTCATCTGCTGCTCATATGGCTTCCCTCCAGACAATTTTGTTTATTTTTTATTAATACAATGTTCTTTTAGCTGAGATCCTAAACTAATGAAGAAACAGAAAGATTTTCACAGTTATGTGGAACTTCTGTGAAAGTCACATGCAGTGACTCATTTGGAGAACAGAATCTTGAGCTGTTAAGTTGGTGCTAAAGCTGCACTCTCTCAGGTATGTTTTCCAAGGAAATTCACTGCCCACAGAATGTGTGAAGAATGATCAATTTCACAAACTGAGACAAACAACTAAGCAATTAAAATTTTAAAACAGGGAAATTTATCAACAAAAAAAAACTGCTAACAATCGGAAACCAAAAGTGGCAATCTGCTGAACTACAAGGCAAAAGAAGCAGCGCTGGGCACTTAGCCACAGGTCAGGGATGACCAGAGGCACACCTCCCGGGCCTGTGCAGCTGCTTTTATCCCCTTTGAGTGTCAATCAAGATGCCTGGATACATTGGGATACTTTGGTCCAATCACAGGTGTGGACATTCCCAGCCCACCCCTTTGCCTGCCCACTCGGGGTGGCCTGATCTGGCCCCACCCTATGGAGCATGCTGAGTTATGAGATCAGGAGAGATCTCCCCTTGACTGGTGTCCTGATTGACATGTCTCCCAGAACTTTCTGGAAATTCTTCTTCGGCACCCATTTTGTTCATAGTTTTCTTATCATAGTTATTGAACATCATTAATTATATATAAAAGGGAAGGGATGAAGGAGGGGAAACATGACAACAATAACTAGAACATTATAACTTATTAAATAATTAACCAACTTATTAACATGTAATAAATATTGTAACATTCATAATTAACTAATTAACTCATTAACATTACATTAACATTACATTAACATTACATAAGCCAACCATTTATGTTTATAACACAAACCTAGGGTTATTCCTGAATCATAAGCCACCCCCCTACCCCCTGCCTTGTCTCAGTAATTTGTTTCTAATGTAGGCTGCAAAAGATAAACCTGTGTTTCCACTAAGAAAATGTAACATTTTATTTTATTTGTCTGTACATATATGATTTTTGAAAGTTGGTGTTTGAATGCATTTCTTGGCGTGCAACAAAGGTGTCAAGAAAATGGGAGCAAAACTCTGAAAGGGGTTTGGATTTTTTGCCAAGATGCTGAAAAGGCCTCCCAGGTTCACATTAAGCTGTGGACAGACCATACCAATACCTTGTGTCCTTGAAACTTCACATATAATCTAGTAACGTGATTTGAAGTGCTTACAACCTAAAAAATTTTTAATTCCTCAGACAAGTGTTTCATATTTTTTTGCATTGGTTTTGTCTTTTTTTGCTATTCATACTGATGATTTTAGTCAGACATAGGCCAGACCCTAGCTTTATAAAAGTAGTAAAGTAAAACTTTGATATTGAATATAGGAAAAGTGTGTTTTATTTTTGGCATACTGCTTGTATTTGAATAACTGAGGGGCTGGGTCATCGATCTTTTGAAAAGCCAGGTTGGAGGGCCTGTAGAATATTTTCATTGTGTTGCAATGAAAACAACAGCTCAGCTGCAGAAGAAAGAGGGAAAAAAGCCATTCATAGCAGAGGAGATCTGGCAGGAGACTGTCTGGTTTGATATTAGAGAATCTGGACAGGGTTAAATAACATAGTGATTTAATGTTAATACATTAATGTAAATATAAATGAAATACGTGAATAAATTACAATTAAGGTGAGGCTGTTAATGAGTTGCTTCCTGGACCTACAGCCTTGAAGCAAGCAGTGCTTGCCTTTCATCTTGTGCTGTAGTTCCATCATTGTTTCATAAAATGAACTATTTTCGTTGCTGAAATAAAATAAATTCCTATTCTGCTTGCTTTTGTGCAAGTACCTTCCCCCTGTGGTAATTTTAACAGCTTTTCAGGCCAAACTTGATGAACCATATGAATCTGAAAATTATTAAAAAAAAACTCCACTAAACCATGCCATCATAAAAGCCCCTTGCATTTCCTGTGTCAGAAACTGTCTGCATTTTAATGTGTTAGAAATAGTCATTTATTTACCTTAGTTTTAGAATCAATTATTAATATCACTTTTCTATCAGTGTTGCTTTGTTAAAAGAAAGAAGCAAAAGAGATACCTTTTAAAGTGTTTTCTGTATTAAATGTCAATATTTCAGCACCATATTGCAGATAAGGATGTAATTTTTAAAAACCTCTCATATTTCAATTTAGCAGACTTTTTCTCATTGAATTATTTTTGGCAGCAATTGCTAATGTTTATACAGCCATACCCAGAAATTACTTCCTCTGAATAGATTGCTAGACATCATAGTTAATTCCTAACATCAGAAAAAGATCAGATTTTAATGCTCCAATAATCCATTTCAAATTATTTCTCTAACCAAAGGATTGCTTTCTGCTGCCAATACACAGAACAGCCAGGCACCTAATTCTGAAGAAAAATCACCTGGGCTTTTTAAAAGATTTTTCTGTTTATAAGTAATAAATTTCAAAGTACCTGTGAGATGAATATGAAATATAATGGGATTTATTTTTACCATTACTTAGGCATAGGACGTACTTCAGAGGTCAGTACATAGAGGTATTTGTATCCAGATGAGAACACAGAGCATAGAAAAGAATCACAGTGGGTTCTAGGTCATGTCACCAGGGAGAATCACCAAATCCTCTGGACAGAGCAATAAATGCCAGCAAACATAACTAATGAACCCAAAGGTGTAAACATTTGAAACTGTACGCTGAAGTGGGGTTGAGGCTGCCATTCTTCAGTTCAGGGAAAGATGAAGCAACAGTGTTGACAGGCAGTCACTGATGATGGAGATGTTACACCACTGCTTTGACAGCACCAGCTAATCTGCATTGTCATCTTGCATGGCATTGTGAAGGCTGTGACAAAGCACTGAAAACACCCGCTATGTTTCTGCAGGGAGTTACCCTGAACTTTTGAAAACCTGAGTGGTCAGAAAGGAGCAATAATGGGAAAAAAAGAAAAAAGTTCAGAATAAGAATTGTTGGGGAAGATGGAATAGGGAAGCCTTATAAATATGATTACCTGCAAAAGATGCTGAGAATATGGAAACTATAAGTGAGATTGAAATGAAGACAAGCTTTGAGTTACCCAGCTCCAGTTACTGAACAACTGGAAAACAATAGTATGGGCGGCTGAAGGTAATCCCCCTTTGATTAAATAATACCCTCTGCTTGCAGACAGGTCCAAGGGTCAGAGAAGACCGTGCTAACTTATCATAGGGCCCAAAAAGTAACTTTTAGAGTTTAAAATATAATGCCATATGTTAATGCAATGATAGGCTGTAGGCAAATGTTGTAAGATTTGTAGCTTATTCTAGATTGGTTAATGGAAATTAGAATATTCAACACAGAAGATGATTTATTGTATTGTAAACAGTCACGACACTCTTTTTGCTTCTCTCTTGCTTGCTCTCTTACTTTTCTGACCTGCTTCGAGCTGCGTCTGGCAGCTCCAGGCAGGTCTCTCTCACCCATGCTCTCTGCAATAAACCTCATGATCTAAAACCTGAGTACAGAGATCTCTCCTCACCGTCTGTCCCGACCGTCCGTAGCCGAACTACCAGTTTCCTACAAAGAATCAAGTTAATGATTCCTCCATGACCAAAATAAATAAAGATTGATTTTTAAATCAAGAAAGGACTCTATAGAGAAGAAGTAATCAGCCAAAGTCTGTATGCAGAGAGTGATTTAAAAAAAGAGTAATTGAGCAGCAACAACAAATTACCATACAGATATGATGTCATATGAGAGACAAGCAGAACTTCATCACCCACACAGTAACAAAATCCTGAAGAACTTCTCTGGCTGCTGTTTTTCACAGTAAGAATTTTCTGTTTATTCTTTCTGTTTGTTTTCCTTATTTAAAAAAGTTATTTATCCAAACAAGGACCTTCCATTTTATTCCATGACTGCTTAATTTCCTTAAAAGCCTGTAGGTGAGGTGCTTTGACAGAAGTTTCTCAGAAATCCATTTTGACTCATTTATCCTCCTGTTTGTTTAATGATTCAAAGAACTGCAGTGATTTCTTCCAGTCCTGCCTTGTTATTTAAAAAAGCTGTGTTGACTTTTGTTAACTAGATAATGTTTACCAGTGGTCACCATTTCTCTGCTTTATTAAATTTCCTGCTATTGAGTCCTTAGAGACGTCAGGTTTACAGATCTATTGTTCCCAGAGCAGCACTGGAAGGCCTCTTTAAAAGTTGATGTCAGACCAAGAAAATTTCAAGCAAGAGACACTATGCCAACCTTTATAGTTCTACAGTTGGCTCCATTAATTTTTTATAACTCATGGATAAATGCCATCTGGCTCTGGTAATCTTTTTATTGTGCATTTTGTAAATTTGTTTCTTACCCTCTTCTACACTCTTTTCCATTTTCAGCAAATGATCTGATTATTCCCTCAGAACAAAAGGGATCAAGCATGGGAATTTTCCTAGATTCTGTCATGGTAAACACAGAGAACTGATTTAGTGCCTGTGCAAGATCCTGAACTTTTCTGAGCCTTCTTTTTCCATGTTTTTCTCCAATTAGTCCAAGTTACATGAAACTTAAGTTTTCTGCTCCTACTATACTGTGAGGAAAAGTTATTATCTTTTATTCCTTCTGTTAATTGCTCTTCAAAGACTTACCGTGATTTTGTATGAAGAGATTATACCATCAGCAACTTTGAATTGTAAGGTAAATAGCCTAGGAAGCATTTTAAGATAAAAAATGTGAATTGAGTACCTCTAAAACCTGATTGGTCAGAATCATTAGTAGGGAAAAATCTAAAATGGAGTTTCTTTTAAAGGAGATATTCAAAAGTTATATCCTGTTATTTAAAGAATAGCACACTGTGGGAGCTCACAGTTCACAGCTCCTGTGAACAAACAATCCAATGGGTACCTTCTCATTAGACCAACACCTAGATCATGACTGTCTTAGGCATCCCTGATGCATTTTTGAGGAAGACAGGAAAGAAGAGGTCCCTTCCAAACCTACCTGCCCTTTCTGAGATTTTGTGAAAAGGCATCTTATTTCTTCACACGAAAAGCAAAATAAAAGCAGTTATTTGTTATTTGTTAAAGGTGTAAATATTAAAACTCCCTGCAAACTGTGCTAAGAAATGTCTGTGGGAGAAAAAGATGAGCCAAATTATTTAACTGTTCCCCTGACAAAATCTAAGGTTGTCAGCAAATGGAAACAAATTAATTAATCATTGAAAAAAAACTCAGCTAAAAAAATTATTTTTATTATTGTTATACAATTGTCCAATTGTTTGATTGTGTTCTAGACATCTCATGAATTTGTAGAAAATATTCAAATCCTACCATTTAATTTAAAATAGTTTAAATTAGCTTGAGAATTTGCCTTCTTTAAATGCCAGACCTGCCCAAAGACCTTAGAAAGAGCTGAGGAGGACAGGAAAAAGAAATGAAATAATTAGAAAATAATGATTGTGAGGGGAAAATTTAGTTCTAAAGATGAGAAAATAAAGGACTTGATATTATTTTATAATGCCCACCAAAAAAATGTTGCTTGTGTATTACCAATGTTAGGAAAAAGAGGAGGAAGTTTGCAAAGAGAAAGGGACATTCTTTTTGTTAAACTCTTTTATCAAACAAAGGTCAATGTGTTTATCACTTGAAACAGCTGCTCACTTAATATCTCCAGTATCATGGTAGTACCAGGGGTGTATTAACAGTACTTGTAACTAATAATTCCTTACCCTTACATGTTACATCAATTGAATTTCAAGCGCTTCCTAGAAGGAGATCAAGACCATTATTTCTATGGTAAAGAATGGAAAAGAAATTTGTGGTGAAAAAACAATCATTCCAAACTTGTAAAATCAGAATGACAGTATTTTGTGATATTAAACCAGTTTTTGTCCTTAAGCATTCAGATTTCCAATTTATTTCTAGTGAAATGATATATGCATATACACACACTTGTGAATACACACACACACTTTTAAAAACATTATTTAATAAACCACAATGTGTCACAGAAAAACAAATCAGCTGGAGCTATGAGGTGGACTGGACTACACTTTTGCTAATAGTGAACTCAAGATCTCTCTGTAATTCCAAGAAAAATTTAAATCCCAGTCTATATTAGCAGAATATAAAACAGATTATTTAACTTTTAGAATAGAGAAAACTCAAAATTACTAAGTCAGGACAGAAAAGCAGGTTTGATTAATCAATCTTCTGCTGCTGTACCCTTAGAGGATGTGCCTTTGCTCTTGTGTTTGGTTTCTTGTTAACTCAGTGTGCTCCTGGAAAAGAACATATTCCGTGCACTCCTCTTCCATCCTCGCAAGAGATGCTGCTCATCTCATAGCTGTTCTCGCTCCTGTTCATCCTCTTCTCTTCAGTCCCTGCTCATCAAGGAAGCCTCCCCTTTAGACTTGGTCTGTAGTGTCCACCTTTCTTCTGAAGAACCGCTGGTTACTCCAGGGGGATCAAGCAAACTTACTCTCCTTCTTCCAGAGGTTTGCCTGCCCCAGTCCTTCCCTTCTTAGAAAAACGTTTCATAATGAAGTTTAAAAAACTCCAGACAAACAAACAAACAAACAAACAAACCACATGCTATCCACTATTTTAAATAGCATTTAGATAAAGGAGGTTTATCTCAGTCACAGAAAGAACACATGGAATAGTTATTTGGTAGTTTTAAATAATTTGATACATTTTGTAAGAAGCACTTTTCTATTTCCTAATGTGATTCTTATAAGGTTTTGTTTGAATTACTGAGGCATTCTGGTGTTCTCATAATATTTTATTTTAATGTTTTATTTCAATTACTTGATGGCTTTCAGCTTTCTGCAGCTGAGTTTGATATATACATACAGCTAGATAAATGTATAAAGACCTACAGAGATAGATAGATAAATGGCTTTTCCAGTTAAGATTTTACAGTTTAAAGACAACTGGTAGTTTGGAAAACAGCAAACCAGCAGATAAAGAGAAGACAAAAATACACTGTATTAAATATTGGTACCCAGACCAGAAACAGGCTACTCCTTCAGCACATCATGATTATGGCCTTGATCCTTGCAGACAGACTAACTTTGACATTACCATAAAAATGCCAGGCTTTTTACCAAGAGGAAATAACCAGGAATTAATCTGTTTGTTATTTTACTTGGTATACAATGTTATTCATCCCTATCCTGCAGAGCCAAAGCCAAGCTACAGCACGGTTGCAGTTAGGCCAAACATCATTTTCCTTCTAAGGTAAAATCCTCTGTGTGCTCTCAAAGTCGCGTGCTCTCTACGGTTTTAGTTTAGCCAGGCAACAAACACTGACCAAGTGAAGGGCAGGCAAAAGCTACAGTGCAAATCAAGTTTCCTGAAGGGTCTCTGTGGGTGATTAAAGCAGCGCAGGCTGTTTTGTCAAGAGATCCTGCATACCTAGCCATAACAAGTGTGAGCTATTTGCAATTGTTTAGGTTATACATTTTTGAGAAGGAGCTAAGTAATACAGTGGGCTGGAACAGTGGAGATAGGGGCAAATCCTCTGACACTAGATGATCAATTAGTTCAAGCAGGAAATAAAGAATGAGAGCATCCTATCAGATGTAAAAGAAATGAACATATATGTTAAACAGAGTGGGGAAACTGCTGGTCCTTCTTCCTTTTATGCAAGGACAAGGATCTGTTCTGAGGATTTGCAGTCTTAGAGATGTTCCTCACAAGATCTGAACATTTTCTTCCTCCTCTCCATGTATGAATTAAAACTAACTCTGTGCATGAGTACTGTGTATCCGGGAGGCACCACAGTGTGTCTCACTTTCAAACAGCATTCATTGCACAGTCTCATTCAGCTGAGATTATTTCACTAAGCAGTATTGGTCACACCACACCTCTCTGAGACTTCTGGATAGGCCCAGATTTGTCATAGGCATTTTTCACCTGTCCTCCCTTTCCTTTTCCAGCTGATACTGGCTGTTCACTGAAATGAATACAAATACATGCAGGAAAGAAGGACCATGGGTTTGTTTGGATACATTTCCACTGCTAAAGAAAATGTTTGCAGTGATATGCTTATCAGAAGGAGTGGAGGATATCTAAAAGTCCAGATTCTTGTTTTGTTCCTTGGCATATTTAAAAAGACTTAGTTTTTCATATGAAAGTACTGAAAAACACATCAGAAGCAGATGGCAAAGGGAAGGAAAACTTAGAATAACTAGGGTTGTATGCTTTTATGAGACACTGTATGTCTTAAGCCAAGCAAGCCTTTGTGACCTATGTGTTAGTTTATGCCTAATCTTTATAAATATATGAAGATGGAAATTTCCTTGACATTGACATTGATTCAAAATGCTGACTAAAGATGGAGCAAACTGCAGGTCACTCAAAATAGAAGACTCACATCAAATATGTTTGAAAATAGGTATCAGAAATGTGGCTCCAAGCTTCCAGGATATACCAGCAAATAGTATCAAAATTGGTATCAGTGGGCTTTGAATGTTTATAAATTAAAAGGCTTTACTTACAAAATAAGAGGCTCAATGCTGTAGATAACACAGGAGGAAATAAGATATGCTTATTCTACCCATAGTTTTAAGAGAAGTCAGACTCTTCCTTCTTCCTTATTCATCTGAATTTTCAACAGTTTTGTGGGTAAAGAGCTGATATTAAAGACTTTCTTGAATTTTCTATTGATTTGCAGCATCATTGTGTACCTTGTTCTTACATTCACACTTAAAAGCAGAAAATAATAGAAATATAATTTTGTGCACTTTGAATGTTATCTCTGTTTTGTCACACAGGAAAAAACACTCAATAAAACTGTGTGGGAAGTATTTGGATGTAACCCCAGGCAACATATCTGAAAATGTCAGATGAGTACATCAGCATTTCACAGCAATCTCCTGCTGTGAAGGTTTCCTCATGTTTCATTTAAACAGACAGTTTTGTTGCCATATAAAATATTAAGAATACTCAGAGCTTGAATTGTGCTTTGAACAGAGAATCTTTCCAAGGATAAGGGAAGAATTCTTAGAAGACCATCACAGAGCAGCACATAAAATACATACACATTATATATTCATATGCACAATTCCATATATATTTAGTGATAAGCATACCACAATTTTGAGCCTGATATACTTTTTGATAGAAGCCATAATAGAAGCTTTCACTTACCCACTTACCATGTCTTCCAGCTGTGCTGATGTAGATGCAAATCAGAAGACTGTGTGTCCAAGTGCTGCTTAAAAATATTTTGGGATTTTTTATGCAAATACATTGCAACAAGTTGCTTATTATCCTGCTGTTGTCAGAAAAAGGGGAAAAGCCATCACAGACATCTTAGAAAACCAGGTAAGTCCATGATTACCTTACAGCCTCTTAGAAGATCTATTTTCTTTTTTTTTTCTTTTTTTTTTTTTTTTTTTTAGTAATGTCCTGGGTTTAGTTGGGATAGAGGAGTTAACTTTCGTCGCAGTAGCTGGTATGAGGCCATGTTTTGGAATTGTGTTGAAAACAGTGTTTTTAACTCAGGGAAGTTTTAACAATGGTGGAGCAGCACTTACAGAGCCAAGACATTTTCTGCTACTCACCCCATCCCCCTGTGAGGAGAGTGGGGGTACACAAGAACTTGGAAAGGGTGGGACAACTGACCCTGACTGACCAAAAGGATATTCCATACCACATGGCATCATTCTCAGCATATGAAGCAAGGGGAAAAAGAAAGAAGGGGGAGACATTTGGAGTAGTGGAGTTTGTCTTCCCAAGCCACAATTACATGTGATGTCCTGGGGATGGCTGAACTGCTGCCTGCCCATGGAAAGCGGTGAACGAATTCCTTGTTTTGCTTTGCATGTATGTGTGGCTTTTGCTTTACCTTTTAAACTGCCTTTATATCAATCCATGAGTTCTGTCACTTTCATTCTTCCCATTCTACCCCCCATCCCTCTGGGGAATAAGAACATTAAGTGCTGCCATTTGCCCCTTCTGCTACACGATTTCCAAATCCTTCAGGAAGACAGATTAATTATTGTTTCTTAAACAGAGAAAGTGTGAGNATGGAGGGAAAGGTAAGATGCATTGAATCCTAAGTTTATACTATTTCTTCTCTAGCTGTAAGTACCTTATCGTGCACTCTATGTTAATCTACTAGTAGTCTTTATTCGTGTGTAGTATCGGTCTACTTTAAGTCAGGTCTGTTAGTTTTCCCGTCTATTAATAAATTGTTTACTTTATAATAGACAGAATCAGTCATTTTGAAAAGAACTTACGAACGAGAGTGGGTTTTGGGGCTCTGGCCATCTCAATAAGTTTCCTGTTTGCTGCCAGAGGCCTGGGCGGGAAGCAGGGTTCACCTAAACTCCCTCATCCATTCATGAAAAGTCCTTAGTTTCTAAATTATGTAAAACACACTGAGGTTTGGAGTGAGGTCCAGCTATGTTTTTGCCTGTGTGTGATTTCACATAGAAAGCTTTTAATGTTGACCCTTTGTGCTTAAAATAGAATCCATGAGAGGAGATATGACTGTGTGCACATTTTTACCTTGAAACAGAGCATAGATTACTACAAGTTATGCAACAAAATGAAATAATCAGCCAACGATCGTGGCAATTGCTTTATGTTCTGTAATGCTTTGCACTTTGATTGGTGCCAAATGAACACTAATGAGATTTATCTAAAACAAACTAGGAGGAAGAACAAAAGATAGGGAGTAAAGAAAGGAAATTCAAAAGGCTGGGTTTAGACTTCAGAATTCATTGGGTTTTTTTATGCGTCTTTCAGTCCTAAACACAAAACTCATCATTACTCAGCTGTCCACAGGGAACAAAATGAGCATAAGAATCATAGATGGAAAGACATCCATTCCATGTGTAGCTGAATTAACATGTTCCTGTGCTTTCCACATTTTTAGGAAGAGTGAGTCATTCTGATAAATCTCTCAAATAATGTGCCTTGCTAGCAAAAATCATTGCTACTTCAGTTGTTTTTGTTAACAGAGCTGACTGAAAAACGAGGCTTTTGATCCATAAGAAATTGGCTTTTTGTTTATTACCCAGTAGTGGAAATTCCTATATATGTATACAATGAAACTGATATCTGCAAGGAAGTGTTGTGGTAGGGTTCAAGAAAATAAAGAAAATAAACAAAAAGCAGGGTTTGCCTTGTTTATAACATCTATGTTATAAACCTCATTTAATATCTAGAGTTGCATTGGATCAAAATCCACTGGAAAAATTTCCTCAGACCTCTGGCTGGATTGAGGTCTTTTGACAGAGAAGAAGAAAAGGAGATCAGCAATACAGACCCAAGGACAGGTGATACCAAATAGCAAGTGATCAATGATTTTGCTATGTGAAATACCTAGGTAAGAGCCAAAGCTGTTGTGAGTTGTACACAGCAAGAGGATATCAGCTTCTTACTCTTCATGGATATTATGAATGGTATCTGCCACAGTTCTGGGCTGTACCTCAGCAAAATCTGAAAATGAATGTAGAGAAAAATCATCAAAAAGTCAAGATGCTGAAGAAGAAACCTCTGGGGAATGATTAAGTAAATGAAAAAATGCAGTTTTTTTAGGGGGGTGATACTAAATCAGGCACAAAACTTTTGTGAAAGATTGGCATTATGGAGTGAGAAAGTTAAGTCAAGGTATTTCATGAGAATGCAATACAGATGTGATGATATAATGGCTTAAATTACCACCAAACATCAAGGACAGGCAAGAGACAAGCTGACTATGGAGTCCCCATACGTCTCACAAACTACAAATAGAAATATCAGAAAAACTGTTTCCCACTGAAAAATTCTGTGTATGCAGACAGTTGAACACAATGTTTAAAAGGGTTTCTACCCTCCTTTCTGCTTTAGAGAGGAAGCCTATTCTACCTCTAGAGTTATTCTAAAATTAAAATAACAATATCTGAATTGCTCTAGAGCATATGAGCTGTGTCAATTCAGGGTAAAATAAGAACAGCTGAGTGTAGTTATATATTCCATACTGAGTTGCAGGGAACTTCCTAAAGCGTGCACTTTCTGAGAATTGTTTGTGCAATGCTTTTGTTCTGTATACAGACATTAGTATTAGACTTGTATGACTACTTTGAAAATATAAATAAATATTGACATTCTTTGTAATTTTTTCTCTAGATAGATGACAAGAGCTACATAAGTGCTTGAGAGGCTAAAATTTAAAGAGGAAAAATGACTACATTGTGTTCTTTTGAAGGAATCTAAATATTTGGCCATTTCATTTGTTTAATTCTATGTTTTATTGACTAAACTGTATGTAATTCTATAAAATTCTATATTAAAATATTTTTATGTATCCTGTGTTTCAGCTAGAAACTTAAACCATTCACCTTGTACAATGTTTAATAATATTTTATTAGATTCTACTCATGAGATCACTAACAACAGCTGATATCTAGCTAAGATGATCCAATTTTTGAGTAGTTTCAACTAATTATTGTCATAAATCTTGGTACATTGAAACTTGAAACACCATGAGGAGACTCTAGGGTAGTCTTTTATTGTGTGCTAGAAAGTATTTGCTGCTTATTGAAACTTCTGAAATTTTTAAAGCTTGTATCAGGGATGTTATGCACTGTTTTGGGAACTGTATTAATTTGAAACAGGGATTGCAGTGGTCTGATTTATACAATCCTTTTCACTGTCATGAATTTTTTCCACAGAGCATACGTTGTATATGTTAATTACTAGAAGTGGTTTTAAGGCCCTGATTGACTTCATTGACTTTATGTAATCTGACAACTGTCACTGCTTACATGGCACTGCTAAAATGACCTTGAGATCTAAATTCTTGGTTCATCTACATACCGAAGTCCATGGCACATCAATTTCATGAAATAAAGTCTGGAGGCAAAATACCCAGGGGGGGCTGGAATAAGGAACATAATAAAATGAATAATTTTGAGGGTTAGATTTAAATAATCTCTATGAAATTCAGTAGCATAAAGATCAGTTAGCTTATTTAGCATAACACAGTGAATAATGGGTAAATGCTTTTGTAGTGAATAGAAAGACTCACCAATGATTGAAAACTAAAAATATTGAACAATAGGTATAAAGTCACTAGGAGCAAAGGTAGTTTGGAAATTGAAGTATATTTTGAGATAATTTGATTTCTTTTATGAAGAGATGTTTTTAATCAAAAGAAGCAACCCAGGAGGCCTCTACCTGGATATTTTTTAATTCAGAAAGAAACAAGTAATACATATTTTGAGACAAAAGAGCCATAATTCTTCTGTAAACACTTCTAGGAAGCACTCTACAATATACTGCTTGCTACTTCTTCCAAATATTTATTCTGTGTGTACTAAGCAACACCCTTGTCTATCAGTCTACCTCTTCCCTGATCTCTGAACTCCAATATATCTATATAACATATAGTTGAGCTTCAGGGAATAATCATGAGCCATCTGACCATCAGTAAAGAAAATGGCAAAAAAATTCCTTTGATGCATCTTTTCCAGCGATATATAACCACGCGAAAATTTTCATTCCACTGTGCCATAAATCAAAGTATTACAGCAAACAGAGGGTGGTCTGTTTAGTAAAATATAATTTCAGGGAAAAAGAAAAATGTTTCAATTAGAAATACTTATTTGGAGGCATTTTTAAAAGGTTCTTGGCATCAACTCTTAGAGCAGAGAAATAAATCCTGCAAAGTCAGCCTGAATCAATATCATGGCATCAAGATCTACTCTTAGAATCATAGAATAGCTTGGGGTGAAAGGGGACAGTAAATTTCATTTAATCCAGCCCTCTGCAACAAGCAGGGAGGTCTTCAACCAGATCAGGTTACTCAGACCTCCATCCAGCCTGACCTTGAATGCCTCCAGGGATGGAATGTCTGCCACTTCTGGGCAACCTGTTCCAGTGTTTTACCACAATTGTGACAAAAAATTTCTTTTCTTTATTATGTCTAGTCTAAATCTATCATCTTTTAGTTTAAAACCTTGCTCTATCACAACAGGTCCTACTGAAATATATATCCTCATTTTTCTTATAAGCCCCTTTTAATTACTGGAAGGCCACAAGAAGGTCTCCCTGAAGACTTCTCCAGGATAAGCAGCTCCTACTCTCTCAGTCTTTCCTCACAGGAGAGGATCTCCAGCCCTCTGGTCATCTTAATGGCCCTCCTCTGGACTGTCTTCAACAGGTCCATGTACTTCTTATGTTGGGGGCTTTAGAGCTGGACACAGCAATCCAGATGGTGTCTCNCTCCATCCAGCCTGACCTTGAATGCCTCCAGGGATGGAATGTCTGCCACTTCTGGGCAACCTGTTCCAGTGTTTTACCACAATTGTGACAAAAAATTTCTTTTCTTTATTATGTCTAGTCTAAATCTATCATCTTTTAGTTTAAAACCTTGCTCTATCACAACAGGTCCTACTGAAATATATATCCTCATTTTTCTTATAAGCCCCTTTTAATTACTGGAAGGCCACAAGAAGGTCTCCCTGAAGACTTCTCCAGGATAAGCAGCTCCTACTCTCTCAGTCTTTCCTCACAGGAGAGGATCTCCAGCCCTCTGGTCATCTTAATGGCCCTCCTCTGGACTGTCTTCAACAGGTCCATGTACTTCTTATGTTGGGGGCTTTAGAGCTGGACACAGCAATCCAGATGGTGTCTCAGCAGAGGCAGAATCCCCTCCCTCACCCTGCTGGCCATGCTGCTTTGGATACAGCCCAGGACACAATTGGCTTTCTGGGCTGCAAATGCACGCTGTCAGCTCATGTTGAGCTTCTCATCAACCAAATCCTTCTCCTCAGGGCTGCTCTCAATCCATTCTCCACAGAGCCTGTGTTTGTTCTTGGATTGCCCTGACCAGGGTACAGGACCTTGCACTTCACTCTGGTGAGCTTCATGAGGTTTTCATGAGCCCACCTCTCAAGTTTGTCCAGGTCCACCTGGATGGCATCTGTTCCATCATATGTGTCAACTTGGTGCCACTTGGTCCTGCCTGCAAACTTGCTGAGGGTGCACTCCATCTCACCTGCTGTGTAACTGATGAAGATTAAGCAGGAGTGGTCCCCATATGGAATCCAGAAGGACACTGCTTGTCACTGATGACCCTCGGGATGCTGAGCTTTTGACAACTACCCTCTGGATCAAGCCATCCAAATAATTCCTTGTGCACTGAACAGTCTGTCCATCAAATCTATCACTCTCCAATTTGGAGAAAAGGATGATGTGGGGGCTGTGTCAAAGGCTTTCAGAAGTTCAGATAAATGACATCTGTCACTCTTCCCTTGTCCTCTGATGAAGGTATCATCAGATACCTCTCTGTCACTGAAGGCCACCAGGTTGGTCAGTCAGGACTTGTTCATGGTTGAAGCCATGGTGGCTGTCTCAAATCACCTCCCTGTGCCTTAGCACAACTTTTAGGAGGATCTGTTCCATGATCCTCCCAGGCACAGAGGTGAGGCTGACAGTTGGGCCGTTCCCAGAGTCCTTTTCTTGGGATGTGATGGAAATTATAGTCAATTAAATGAATTGTTCAAAAATGAGAAGTTCACACAAAAGAATTTTTTTTTCTCTTAAAAAGAAAATAAGGCAACATCCTTTAACATTGTGTGTCTTGTAAAATTATGGGTGTATCTAACACAATATTATTGAAATAATAGGTCGATTTGGTGTTATTCGAGATTGCAAAGGGCAAATAATAGGTTCAAGTCTAGCATGAAATATTTCTGAAATGAACATGTAGCAAACATGAGAAAAAATAACCTGTCACCATGAGATATTAGCAAAACTCCTACAGGTGTAGCTGTGGTACATAATTTTCACATTTGAATTTGGTAATGCACTTAATGTCCCATATTCTTGTTCTATTCATTGATTGTCATTGTTATGCTCAATTCTACCTAGGAAATTTGCCATGACTCTTAGAATTATGACATGTGACAGTAAGAATTTTGATAGGTTTAGTAACAAAGCTGGCAGCTCATTTGCAGCTTCCAGATTACAGTGCTCTGTGTCAGTCCTTCAAAGAAAGAAGCATGTACAGATGTTAGTAACTCCACACAGAGAGTAAGAATTTTATGCAACATCTACTTCAGCAAGTGCAGGGTAGAAAGCTTGGAGTCTAATAATCATAAGAGAGTGATCAGTATTCCTGATTACTAGAGGTTAGAGAAAGGAGTGAAAACTTGTATCCTGGTCCAGATAAGGCAGGTAGGGTAACATAAGCCATGCAAGTTTGACTGTAAGGAAAGTAGGTGTCCCTGTTACTGTGGCAGCTTCTCCGTGCGCTGGAAGAGGGTTTAGGACGCCAGTGTTCAGAGCACAGAATCCCAGATGTGTGCCTGTGGTCAATGCTTGTTGTTTTCGCTACCTGGCTTCTTTGAAAATATCTCTTAATAATGGAAGAATATGGAGAGTCATGTTCTACGTTTTGTCTATATGCTATGTTTTATGTTATATTATGTTATGTTTATATCATGACATGTTATTTCTTGGGGACTTAGTGTACTCTTGACCCCAAATGCCTTAATTCTGCAGACTGTATGTGGGCTGGGAATTACAAGACAACCAAACCCAGTGGGAGAGTGCCCTTGCACACATCATAATTCTGGCAAAGCCACCAATATTACAACAATTTGCATCATCTGAGGAACTGCCCCTGTATGTGGAAGTCATGGCCCATGAACCATTATGAACAAAGCACCTCTAACAATAACATGCTGTACAACTAATTCTAAGATACTTACCTAGAAAAATGGATTTCAACATGAATTCTTCTGTTCTGATGTGTTAATTGAAAGTGCTTACTGCATCAACTAATACATTCTTATAAGGAGCTGTATTTAAAAAAGCTGTTAATGGTTTCTGAAGTAATGGTGCAACCATTTTCAGGGCTATTTATATCTTTCAGAGTAACGTCTTTATGTATTAGTTTTACAGAACTAATGAGTTAGTTGCACTGATGTTGTAATTATGTTTTATGTGACTCAGGTATGCAACAGCTGTTGACCTTTTTAGTGCTACCAAACCAGATCAGGCTGATACACCACAAGAAGAATAGCTCATGCTAAGCATTTTTAAAGTGGATAAATCATATTAATACCTCATTAGCCTTCAGTCTTCCATATATGCTCACTAAATAAAAAAGCATGTTACCAAGACTACTCAAGGTTAAGCAACAGCTACAAGAGCATAAGCAAACCTATGAATGCATAAATGAATTTGAAGTGGATCAAACAAAAATTGTTATTGGTTCCTATTAGGAAGCATTCCTAGAGGGATTTTATTTGTTATCTTCCATTGGTGGTTGTCTATGTTACTGCAACCTGCTGTAACAGCAATTGCCTATGATATATGCTTAAATACCCCATCTCTGGGTTAAATAAATGCTGTTCCAACCATTTTCAACTCTTTTTGGAAATGATAGTTGGTATAAGCATGTTTTATAGGTGAAGGAAACTTAGAGATGTTCTATTTTAAAGACAGTTTATGCCACATCTCATTTTTACCCTATATTTGCTGCAGTTGCCAGCTGAAGACAGTTGTATGTTCAGTGTGTGTGTTGAAGTGTATGGATATCCAGTTGCAGCTCCATTTATTTAATTTTCAAATCTTTTTTCAAGGTTCCTTTCCTGCAGCTTCATTAATAGAAGTCACAGAAATGAAGATAAGGAAATGGCCTTTTCCAAGAGATCATCTAGTCTTAACCCCACGCCCTGCAGAAGGAGAAGACCATTCTTGACAGACATTGGTCTATCTCAAACACTTAACTTGCTTTTACCTAGGTTTTCTGGTTTAGTCCTCTACCATCCTACAGTAGAAGAGCTTTCCCCATCACCCTGCTGGCAAGTCTTTTTGTAGATTAAGTTCAGTTTTTCAGTCACACCTTTCTGGTGGTCACCAGTGCCAATTTATCTCTCCTGATAGCTTATCTTTTTTAAAGAAATCCCAATTCCTTCAAACTTCAGACTAGACAGAGAAAGCTCACTAGACAATTTGCAATTTACATTACCCCAAGCTGAACACAAAGCCAGTCAAAACTGGACACAGCTTCAACTAAGACCTTTGAGAAGAAGAGCGGAGTGAAGTCCCTGCCATCCCAGTGCCTCCCTGCTGGTGCTGGTGCTGTCTAACCTCTGGGGCTTTGCCTCCTAACTGCAGAATCCATTCTTGTTCTGGGCCCCTGTGAGCCTGCTTTGGGCACTAATGGTCAAGGCAACCACTGCTCTAGAAAAGAAGCAGGAGGGCTGAAGTGCCCTTTGCCTCAAATCATTCTTAGATGAAGTTTATATTTTTAAGTTAAGGTGGTTAAAGTAAGAGAAGTTGGCAGAATTCTGGTTTATTTGCTTGCAAGCCCTTTCTTTCCTTCCTCTTGGATGTTACACTTTGGTTCACACAGACCTCTGGCAGAAGAATGGATTCTAGATGTCTCCTGAGTACAGGAGGAATGCAAGTGAAAGAAGCTGTGTGGTGGAGAAGGCAGGGGAGTGGTGCAGACAGCTAGAAGTCAGTGGAATCTGCAAGCGGGAAGGTTCTGAGAGAGGCAGAGAAGCCACATGTAGCCTGGAAATGAGGTGACTGTCAAAAGATTTGTCTTTAGGAATGAGTGGACTGTGCAGAATGTGCTCAACCCTCTCAAGTCTGCCAGACTGGAGGAAAGGCTCTGTATTGAATGGATTTGTCAGTAGTCAGGATAAGGGCTGGTTTTCAACAAATTTTATTTAGTGCCTCAGCTGAAAAGTGCAGTTTTACTGCTCTTCCCCCACACACTTACAAATATGTTCTCTCATGTGTTGCTGAAGTAATTAGAGAAAATATTAACTGGAATAAGGCTTACATTGGATCCTGAAAATAACCATGACCCAGGGCATGGTGTCTTACAATTAAAGATATGATTCAATAGAAGTACCTAATTTGATTTACTGCTCAGGGGAAGGTTGAAACACTTCTCTAGATGGCTGACTTGAAACTAGGTGAACATACAGCCACTGTAAGAGCTAAGTATTTGACAAATTGTTAAAGGAGCTGCTGCAGAAAATTTCAAGACAATTTCTTGCTAAGTCCAGGCCTTCCTTCTTTTTTTTTTTTTTTTTTTTAAATTATCATTAATTATTGATTACAATCCTGGATAGAAAATATGCCTGGCTCAGAGGTTTCCATTCCTATTTCAGGAGTGATTCCATTGCACATAGAAAATATAGCTTTAAAGAGCCCATAAAACTATTTATGCAGAGGTGGACAACAGAGACTTCAAAAAAATACAGTCAGAAAGAGACCACCGCAAATATATTTCCCCAACTATGAAAATGCTCATATGAAAATATTATGTGGAAAATTCTCAGTTTTGGCTGGTGTTTGCTCATTTGAACATAGAATGGAGAACAAATAAGAGAATTGAGAGACCTGAATACTTTAAAAATGATACATTTGCACAAATAGATGAGAAAATGCCATGATTCCACTCTGTGTAGAAGGGCAAGAAAGAATATGACCTCTAGTGTTATAGAAGTTTAAGTGCCGACTTGGGCTATGTAGGTCCCAGGTGTTAATAACATTTTAGATTAACAGGCAAAAAATTATAAGCTTGGTATTATATAAGAATATTACAGCACTTTTCTGGCCAATACCCACTGACTTTAACCCTCTTTTTTATTCTCCTGCAATTCCTCTCTCATTTGTTACTAAACCTTTAGCTTCTGCAACAAAACAGGCAAAGATTCTGCTGATAGATATTTTCTTATTTCTTTTTTACTAAAAAGACAAAGAATCAATACAGCAATACTACTTTGTATACTGACAGGGTCCTAAGTAAAAAAATGCTCTGTGATCATGTAATCAGAGATTGTATTCATATCTAGATGAAAATACAAGACCATATTAAATAAGCAGTGTTCCTGCAGTTCCTGCCTTTGGTTTCCTACTTTCTAAATTTTGTGCATAGTCTCTTATATTTAAGCACTGGAGGTGCTGGGAAACTTCACTTGTAGGTAGTGTTTTCCAATCCCTACACAACCAGTAACAAAGGAATCTTGATGCTACATAAATCAGGCAATGGATCTTCTAAACATACACATATGGATGTTCATAGCCAACTGCACTAAAAAGGAAACTCCCCAAAGCAAAGCTGTCCACATAAGCATAGTCTCTATTTTGTCTGGAAAAAATGCAGTTGAACTGTGGGAAGGTGTTTTATGAATATCTGTCAAGTTACAGGGTAATCCTGTTACATTAACCAAAAAGTAAAAACTAATCTACAAAAAAAGAGAAAGATTAGAAAAAAATAAAAAACACATGAGAGTACTTCAGTTTTGTAGGATTTTTTAAGTAGAATGATACATCAAACTTGTGGGTGTTTATCCTGTATGAATGTTTGCTGAAAATTAACATTGGAAAGTTTGCCTATATGAATATTGTGCTAAGCAGCTTGAGAAAGTTACATTTTCTGCGTCTCTCCAGTAAACACCTGAGGAAATGCCAGAGCTTGATGGTAGTCCAGGGCAATAAAATGAAAACATAGCAATGATTCTTTAGCTTCACTTTTGTTTTTCATGTTTCATTTGCTTGATTCCTAGAGGGTTTCCAAACAGAGGTTGATTTGGACTAATATGATCTCCCAAGTTTCCCTGGCTGAAATGTAAAGGATATAATGCACTGTTTGGAAGTGCTTGAGAAGATGTCAATGCCATCAGGTCTAGCATGAGCAATGACGCAGTGCTGTTTCACCTGACCATCCCGGTGTTTTCCGGAGAGACAGGTAAAGTTTCTGCTCCATTCCTCTTGACTGTGGAAATATTTTTGATATCTGTGGCATGGTCAGAAGAACAGATTTGGTTTGTTACCCTGCTTTCCGTGCAGGCTAGCAGTGGGGCTGTCCCATTGGTAACCCCAGAGAACACCAATAACATGATTTGATTTTTTAAAATCCTTTTTCATTATTTTTGATCCTCCTTTTCACTGGTCTTGCTCCATCCTTTCTCCACTCCAGCTTCATCCCCCAAAAAAATCCACTCTTAATTACCTCCTTCCCATTGATCCTGATTTTGCTGCACCCAGATTTTGTATTTCTGATACTTTTACCTTGAATCTAGCATAAATTACATTACTAATATGATTACATAAGTATTGTCTACCCACATTATGGCTCCACTCCCCAAAAAGTCTCTGATAGTCCTCTTCCATGATCTGCAAAGTCTGGCTATTTTTCTCACTTGACTTTTCCTTAGCAACCAGTGGAGTCCAATCATCTTTCACAGTGTTTTATCTAACTTTTGGCAGCTTTTTATACTGTTATCTGTCACATCAAAATCCTTCAAATATCATATGCAGTAGTCTTCCATGTTCTTTGGATTAACCTCAGAAACCTGATAATTTGAAACATTCACAATTAATGTAAGATTTACATAATATAATACTCTGGTGAAAAAACAACAAAGTTATTTTGTTGGGATTGTCAGGTAGAATGAGGAAGCAATTAATTGTCCATATGTTTATTACCAGGCAAGGAAACAGGAAGCCACTAGACTAGATACAGTAAGGAATACTGCCTGCAGTGCTCTTAAATAATGGACACAGGGAAAGGGCCTGGTTTGGTGTGGTGGGTATAGCAGTCATGGGGAAAACACTTGCAAACTCTTTGAAAGGTGACCCTGACAGAAAACTGAGTGCACATCTCAGCAGAGTTTAGAGAACCTGAGTACCTATTTCTCGTCTCATGGGTGCATGAAAAGTTGTTTTGGAATATCCTCTGTAATGCAAAACCAGGATTGCAACTAGCTGTTTGTGATGCCTCTGATAACAATGCACTCAGGTGGTGTTAATGGTTTGTCAGGATAAATGTGGATGGGGCAGGCCCTCAGAGAAGACTGCTGTGCTCCCTGTGACACTCGAGAACTAGATCCTAATGGTAACAAATGAACAAAAACAAGTCATGAGACTGGTCTTTGAGTAGTGCCAATATTTTATCAGTAAAAATACAGAAAACAACTTCCCATCAGCAATGCTCAGCACAAACAGCTTGTAATTAATCCTGTACCAGGGTACCATCAGGGGCTTGGAAAAACCATGGAAGATGGCTCTGATCACCAGAAAGGGATAAATGATGGGCACAATGTCTTCCCTTTTGGGGAGTAATCAGATAATATATCATCCTGGAAGCTGCTGTAAAGTGGATTGTTGTTTTCCTTTTGCCATTGTTTAATGTCAGTATTATTGAAAAATAGTCAGAGTGTTGTGGAAATATGCCATTTTTTGAGAGTCTGGATGGCTGCTTGGTAATACAGGGAATTTAGTTAGGAGATGTTTTTTGCACAAGATTGAAAGAAGAAAAGGGGAAGAAGAACATGGACTTGCAGCTGATGATGCAAACTGTGGAAAAACACAACAGGTGAGGCCACATGGAACTGTAGGGCTTTTATCTGCATGTAGCAGCATCAGGTGTGGCTCCATTTCTTTCCCTTCCTGAAAACAGGTCAAAATTGGAGTGGTGAGTCTTTTAGATCCTGTTATGTTGTAGGTCATGGTGTTTAGGGAAATAAAATTGTTGGAGAGAATATGAAAGAAGCACTAATTTCAGTACAAAGGTCAAAGTTGGATTAAGGGCCAGAACCTTCTTCTAATCATTTTGCAGAAGCTGATGGCCCTCCCTAAGATCCCTCAAGCTGCTGAATATTTTCTAGAGGTTTTTTCACATTCCTTAAAATGGTGTCAAGGAGATCTGTCACTGCTTCAAATTTAAAATCTGTAAGAGTCCTGGAAGAAAAAAAACATATAAAATGTTACTGAGGAAGGTGGCCTCAGAAAATTTCTAATTAAACAGATGTAAACTTTCCCTGTGAGAACAGCATGTTAAAAACCCAATGAACTACATCAATACTAGATAAAAATGGGATGTTCTGCCAGCATTCTCTCTCCCAAGGGATGCAGCAATAAATGAACAGAATTTGCCCATGATTATGTTCTGCTTGATACTTCATATGACTTAGCAATAAACCTTGAGGCTCCAAGCACATGCTTACAACAGTGAATCAATATTGTGTTTGCTGCTAGATTCAAGTTCCTGAGACGATATTTCCTTGATAAGGTCATATTACTTGTTGCTTAATATTTGCTTCAATGTTCAGGTTGTTTAACACGATGCTAGAAAGGGCACCAAAGTAGAAAACAGGCTGACCACAGATAATCAAAATCATTGATGAATTTTTTATATGCTAGCAGTCTGAGACAGTTAAGTACGACAAATTTATGACATTCTGAGCATTACCTGGGAAACCAAGTGTATCACTCAAAGAGGATAAGAGAAGGCTTAATGCAGAAGGTGACTTATGATGGAAATCAGCACCGTGTCAAATCACCTACACTGTTACAAGACAAATTGCAGGCATGATGGAGAAAGGAGCTGGATATGGTTGTCTGTTGACTTAATTTCATGCCAACAGCTTTGCAGTTTTCATTTGTGATCAGATTTTCTTCTTTGAAGGCAAACATAGTCAGAATCAAGAATAAGCTAGGCATGTCCAAAACAGGCAATAGGATTCTGCATCTCTTTAAGGAAGAAGGAATTAAAGAGCAACCAGCTGCTTCCAATGCAAATACCTCTATCAAGAAGTTAGTTCCCTAAGTAGTTGTCTTTAATTTCTTTTTTACTCCTCTCTTGTAGCTCAGTGGGACAGTAAAATTTTCTTTCTTACATGTCTGTTTAATGCCAGTTAGCCTTTGGATACGATTATGCAATACAAATAAATACTTGACATGCTGGTCATATGTTTGAATAAAGATAAGGGGAAAAAATGTCACTGTGAAAATTATTTAACACTGGGTTATTTAACCAGAGAATCTGTGGAATCTCCATCCTTGAAGGTCTTCAACCTCTATTTGAGGTCCTGAGCAAACAGATAGAGCTTTGAATTTAGAAAATCTTGGAGAAGGAGCTTGAACTAGAGGCCTCCAGAGCTACCTTCCAGAGTAAATCTTTCCTTGGTTGTCTGATTCCAGTTACAATTTGGTAAGTGAAAGCATAACTTACCTTTAGCTGAGAAACAGTTTCTGTAGTTAACATTGTTTCCTACTTTTGAAGTTATTGCAAATCCAGTCTGAATATTTGAGGACCCCTGTATGAAGGACTAAAAGAGGTTTTGATACATACAGGGAAAAAAGCACTATAACCCCCGAAAAGCCTGACTTCTCTGTAACAAGTTGTTAGCCAAGATTTCTGAAGCATAGTTTCCAGTTCAAGACTGTAATTTCAACATCTGAGATGGCAAAGAAACTCTTCATCAGATTTCAGAACAATCCAAAATTTGCAATCCTTCTAAGCACACTAATATGTAGAGTTCCACTGCTGAAAATGTAAGTGCCCTATAGCTCAAGGTCTGGTCAGTCTTATTGCTACTCTAATGTTCTTTGCACTAATGGAAAGGTAACACTGTGACAAAACAAGTTATATCACTGCATGCAGAAAATATTTTTAAAATACTAATTTAAAGAGAATTTCCACTGTTAACACATTCGGTAAGTTAAAGTCTTTGCTTGGTCCCCTACCAAGCAGTAAAGAGCAAGTATAGTTTGTCAAGAGTTTGTCATGGATCCCTGAGCTCAGTGTAAATTCAACCAGCATGTGCTGACTTTAATTGCCTGGAGTGGGCAATTAAAAGTAAGTAATAAAAAAATGAGCAATTAGAAGTTATTTGCAAACAATTCATCACTTCCTCTCCCAAAACTGAAAGCCCAGAGGTTGGTGAAAATTATTAATTAGTGATCCACTTTATTTTATTTGTAGATGTGCAATACTGAGGGATTTGTCAGCAGGGGAATCGTGTGCAGCATTCTCTTTGCAGAGGCAGGGCAGATAAGTGCAAAGCAGTTTTGACTCAGCCATTAAGCAGTAATTAGTAGTATCCTCTTTCCACTTTTCACCTAGTATAGTTGATAGCTGAAAAAGAAGGCCTGAAAATAGAACTGATTGCCCTGGAAATAAAGTAATGATATTAGATTATAGCAAGGAATCCCTTTTGGTGTCAGGCTCACTCACTTTCACTGCCTGTGTTTCCTAGTCCGAAAGTTATTCTCAAGAGATCACCTCAAGAAGAAAATAGCAACATTCAGAATGAGATTTCTACACCCTCAACAAATTAGAGACTAATATGAAGTGCTTTTTCACTACATGCAAGTGGCAGTTAATGAAAGAATGGGAAGTTTTCAGACACAGTGGTGTGTTGATAAATCATGCCAGACTAACTTAATCATCTTTTACAACAAAATAACATCTTCTGCCAACACAGGGAGAGCAGTGGATGCTGTTTACCTGGACTTGAACAAAGCATTCAGCGTTGTTTCCCATAGCAGTCTCATGGACAAACTGGTGAGATGCAAATTGGATGGGTGGTCTGTGAGATAGGAAATTGGCTAACAGGTCATACTCAGCATGGTAATCAATGGGTTTTACTCAGGCTGGCAGCCTGTCACAGGTGAGGTCTCCCAGGGTTCAATACTGGATCCCACACTGTTCATCATCTCTATAAATGACCTGGCTGATGAGATTGAAAGCACCTTCATGGAGTTTTCTGATTACAGCAGACTGGGTGGTGAGGTGATCAAGTCAAGACTGAGATATCTTATGGAGACACTGGACAGGCAGGAAGAGTTGGCTAACAAGAACAGTTTGAAGTTTAACAAAGATGAATGGAAACAGCCAAGAAGCCCAGTACAGGCCAGGGTGTGTGTGGCAGAGGAACAGCACTGCTGAAAGGGACCTGGGACCCTGATGGACAAGTAGCTGATCATGGGTCAGGACTGTGCTGCTGCAGCTACAAAGTTGAATTGGATCCTGAGCTGCATTCGTGGGGACATCGCTGGCTGAGATAGACATGATCATCCCGCTCTACTCAGTGCTTGTCAGGCTACCTGGAATACTGTGTCCAGTTCAGGTCCCCACAATTCAAGAAATGTGTGGGCAGACTGGTGAGAGTCCGCAGGAGGACCACAAAGATGATCAAAGGGCTGGACAACCTGGCCTGTGAGGAAACAGTGAAGGAGTAACATCCTTCTTCCTTGGGGAAAAGAAGGCTCAGAGAAGACCTCATTGCAGTATTCCAATGCTTAAGGAGTGTCTACAAAGAAAACAGTGGCACTCTTTACACAAGAAGTCACATGGGGAAGGAAAGGGACAATTTAAAAAAAGGAAATCTCCTGTTGGGTTTGGAAAGCCAGTATGCTCTTTCCCAAGAGCTGGCTGATAGATAAGTTCACTGTTTTTTTTCAGGTCTCTGAGTCTTAAGATATTCCTTACGAGTTGTTCTAACAAATTCTATGTCCAAAAGGAAACATTTCATAACAGACCCTTGAATAACCTAATACTGTACTACATCAGAAATATAAAGCTAAGCCTCTTTTTGCATTATGACTTCCCAAACTGAGATCACTAAAGATTTACTATTTCTTTTCCAGGTTTCAAGACAGATTGGGGTGGTGTTCAGCTTCAAGTGTGATTTTGCATTACAGTAAGAATATAACATTTTTGAGCTTTTACTCCCTACTCTGCACAAGCACTGCAAAGTTGATATTGCATCTCTGGTTGCCAACCACATGGATGATTCTGCCTTTTTTTGAGTTGCCGTTATTCTAACTAGCCCATTCTTTAGGCTTTCCAAGGTGTGACCTTGTATAGAGCATTGTATAGAGCATTGTATGCCATAGTCCTTGTATGCCTTGTAGAAAACATTATTTTTCATATAGAAAGAAAATTGAGGGGTTATTTAGTATGATTGTATTATAGAATAGTCTGAATTGGAAGGGAACTGAAATATCAGCTGGTTCTAGCCTGCTCTTCTCCAGACTGAACAATCCCCAACTCTCGTTTTCATAGGAGAAGTACTCCAGGCCTCTGATCATCTTCATGTCCCTCCTCTGGACCTGCTCTAACATAAAGAATGTACATAAAGAATTTTAATTGTGCTTGTGAATGTCTCAGTAATACCTTTGGAATGTGCTTTGAAGGCGTGTAAAGCAAAGTTCCATGTAAAGGTCACTGGTTTTCAACCTTGCTGGCCTCTGTGGACATCGCTGTGTGCATGCATTGCATGTATATATGGGTGTCTACAGGGGAGAATATGTTCAGCTTCACTCCAGGCTGGACCTAGGAAGACACAGCCTCAGGGACAAGAAAAGTCTACCACATTTTAGACTCCACTTTTTTCTCTACTGGACCAGACAGGCTCACAAAGTCCATTGTATTCAATTGCATTTAGCAGAGTTGAGCCTTGAGGCACATGGACACACCTAGTGCCTTATATCTCTGTGGCAGGCACAAACATCAGGTATGTAAACCAGCTTACAAGTGAGTATTGCTGTCACATTAAACTGAACAGAAATTATTCCACAAGGGAATATTGGGTGGTTTTGAGAGTATTTCAAGTACTCTTGTGAGGTAGGTAGATATTTTTACAGGTTTCTTTATAAACACAGCCCTTTGTGTTGCTTCATTTCCCAATCCAAATACAGAGCTTTGCTAGCAGCAGAGTCTACATGGAAAAGGAAAATTAATTGACTGTTATGTGCTTTTTGAATATAGGTTGAACAGCTTTGCATGTTTGAATTTGTGATTAGTATTTATGGAGCAATGCTTTGTGCCATCAGAAATTTAACACTATAAATGGCACAATATGCAGTGGAAAAAGTACTTTCAAATGCTTTGTAATATTTAATACTTCTGCTTTACTAAGGGCACTTTGCAGCTTCTCAGCACATGATTTTGAGAGTGTAAGACATTAAATTAAACAGCATTCTCCACCAAAATGAAGAGATCATAGGAGACGTGTTTCCCATGTAAATGAGTGGGGCAAAAATTCATAACATGTAGGGTATGAAATAGGAGGTTGTCTAATATTAAAAGTAACTGATAAAAAACAAGTGATCATATGCAAAAATATAATCCCTCTTGAGGGCAGAACATAGACTCGGCTGGTATTCCCCCTTGAGAGAGAGTTTGAAGCTGATACTCCAAATGAAAGTGAACTCTTGGGTAATACAACAACCTATTGTGAGATGATAGATTGTAGTAAAGGGAACTTCTTTTCTGACTTCTACAGACAATTAACTTCCTCCCTCCAGCATGAAGTTTAATAACCTGTGTCATTATATTTCCTTGCATAGCCAGAATGCTAATGCTATTAATATTAAATTCAATCAGAGTGTTAAGTTGAAAAACTGCTTTCTAGCATGTCAGGACCTGTTCAGTTCACTACAGACAGACAGAAATTACTCTGTCATATGCTATTGACAGGCTGATGTATAACACCTTCTGTCAACACATGTTGAGAAAAATAACATCAAAATAATTTCACAAGAAATTAAATGATCTGTATTAAATAATCTGATGATTAAAGGCATAATAAGCTGAAATTATTGTTTAATCAAAGAAATAGTTACCTGTACTACTGTTGAGAAGCATGTGGACATTTCAGAAATGTTCTTGCTAAAGTAAAAAGTCTGAGAAAGACACTTGTTTCTCTCCTGGTTCATTTCCTTAGGAAGTGGATATACAATGTAATTCTCCATCTCAGTCTTCCCCTCACTGGCTGCAGAATATGCTTACTCTGAAAAACTAATGCAGTTGTTCTGGATGTGCATTAATACAGTAGCAGATGCTTTGGTGGAGTTGTGATACAGTAACCAGAACATTTTGATAGTTAAATCTGAAAACAGGCAGTTATTTTTTCCAGTATAAGACTTGAACCAGGTTTTCTGACAGTGCCTGCAACCTTTCTTGTGAAATGATGGCAAGATCTGGGCAACCTGGATTGATTTGTTTTCTGCTTCCCGCAACCAGCAAGGGCTTGGAAGGGATCACTGAAGCAGCCTTTCTAGTTTTATGGTATGATTCGCTGGAGGCACAGTTAAGATGTTTTCTCAGAATTGTTTTATTTTTACGTGTAAGAAATTATTTCATTTAAGTTTTAATTTCTCCATCCTCAGCCCATTGAAATAAAGTAGACATAGACATCTTTCTTTTTGAAAGTGTCTGATATAATACACTTCAGCCTCTTTTTGTGTCTTCAAAGAAGTAGACCCCCTTTATGAATTCCTCCTTGCTTTCACTATTTTCTTTGTTTTTTCATGGACTTGCACGGGCCTCTTGTGCTTAGCTGAAACTTGGAGATATAACCATGAAGCATCTTATAACGGTGTAGCATCCAGAGAGGAATTTGATGATGTATTCGAGATGAATTTGAGCCATCAGTGAAGGAATATACTTTACTGATTCTCTGAGCAGTTACTGTACTTTGTTCTTTCTTTCAGTAGAGGATTTTCCAATTTTCTTTTCCAGTTCTTATGAGCTTTTTTTTTTTGAAACATGCAGCACATTGTACTTAGTGATATGAGAGTGCAGTAACATGAGCCTCTCCGGTGGATGACAGAATCCTTCTGCTGTTTTTGATAGAATGTGTTCCTATAAATATCCTAACACCTCATCTTTGCAATCTTTATTTAAAAGTGATGGAAAAAGAACTCTGTTTCTAGATGTTTTATTATTGCTCTGAGTGCTATGTCAGCCTGTCAAATATTGGCTATAATTTCTTTAAATCTTACTGAACCCTTAACGACTCCCAGGGTTGCACTAACAGTGTAAGGCAGTGTTATGCACAGACACCATTCCATGCTTCCTTGCTTTTCCACCAGCCAGATTTCCATAGAAGTTTATACCAGCCCTACAAAATCTGTCCCATTTTCCAGGTGGGATTGCTTTGATAGCAGACCTTTGACACATCTCAAGGAAACCATATTTTGATTTCACTACTGAGAGAGCTTGATCTGGTGACCATGTCTCAGTAAATGTGCCAAGGACACATGATGTGAACTAGTAGATCTCCTCTAGAAATGCTTTCACCACATTTTCTTCTTATCTTCCCTTTGAAACAGGTCTAAAATCCTGTTCAAAATAAATTAATTGGGGCCACTGGCAAACAAAAAATGAGATTTCATCTTCGACATCTGGGAAAAGAAATAATGAAGGTCACTAGCAATAGAGTTATTATCCGATGATATTTTGCGTTGTTTCCTGCCAAAGAAGAATACCCAGGCTAGGTGAGGATGACTGGATATGAAGAAAAAATGTGGCTACAATAAAAATATCTTATTGCAAGAAAAAGCAAAGTAAAGGTGAAATATGGCATAGATTTCCTAAAATAAATACTTAAGCAACAACTGCAGAAATATGTCAGAGATTTTAAAGGCTCTTTTTTAAGCTAAAAATAAATACAAGAAGTTCTTTCTTTGTTATTTAATGTGCTGACTGTCTCATGAAGCTTAATTTATGTAAAGGTCTTAACACAAATTAGCCATAAATCTGAAAAGCAAACCATACTGAAATATGCAAATACCATTATGTTTTATAACAAAGACAGATTTTAATTACAAACCACATATGTCTCCATTCTTGACTTTTCAGGAAGGAATCAATGCTTGTTTTCTAAAGAATATTGTACTGATTTTTTTCTATATTTTTCAGAGTTTTTTAGGCAAACTAACACACCTAAATCAAATAATTAATTGTAGGTATGACAACATTAATGAAACCTTGCTGACTGTGAAAGTCTCCTGTAATTGATCTCTCTGGTGTCTGATATGACTCAGACAGGCTTTCATGGGATGAGTGTTTTCTGCTCAGCTTGCCTCTACAGCACTTTTAGGAAGACGTCTGTTTTAATACCTTGAATCAATTCAAAAAGTACTGGTGCCAAATGTGCACCTGCAGTTATAGAGTGTAATTGCTTAGGAAGCTAAGCTAATATCAGTAATGTAGGTGTCTGCCATGAAAAAAATCTTTCTTATATTGCTTTTTTTGCTGCCTTTTTTTCCCCCTATTGCCACTTCTTTAAAACACTGTAATCTTCTTACATCATAATTAAAGGAAACTTTAAAAAAATACTAGAACAAAAAAGATCCTATGTGACTATTGCAAACGTTTCTCTGACATTGTGGTGCTACAGAAAAGGAGATGGAATATGTGACCTTTATAGTGTCAGTCATTTTTTAACTTAATTGGAAAAATCTCAGAATAGCTCCAGAGGAAAATTCTTTCAGAGCACTTTATGACTAGACTTTTAGTATTAAGTCTAGGAAATTGATGTATTTGAAGAAAGAGGTCACAAGTGAAGGAGAACTTGCAGATCTGCATGACTGTAAGCTGCAGAGACATTACTCAGTCACATTAATCTTTTCAAGTGACATGAAATTATATGAAATCTGGTTTGTAATCATAGTATTATAGTTCAATGATCAGTAAATACTCTGGCAAATGTTCTTTGTAAAGCTGAAGTGAATATGTTCTTTAAAGAATTTAAAAACAACAGTAAAAGACAATGCAAACAAAAAAAGTCAGTGATGTACCAAACGTATAAAACTGGATACGTAGGTATAGCCTTGTTCTCAGTAAGGTAAATGGTGAAGTTCACACTGGTTTTTTTGTTAACAGAGGACAAAATCTCTCCTTACAACATACAACCAGTTATTACCTCAGGTCAGGGCACAACTACACTGTCACTCAGAATGAGACTAATATGAAATACAGTGAATATTAGTTGAAAGTCAAACTGTTCAGGTTTTTGTTATTATTAAATTATGAAAGTGGAAATAAATCAGTTGAATGTTTCATTTAACTGTCTAATATCTCCATGCTCTTCTTTCATAAATATATATTTTTAAAGACATGTAATCTAATCCTTATTTCTAAAAAAAACCTACTTGTATCATTGAATATTCCCAATCCACCAAAGGTAAGAAAAGCCTATATTCTCACCCCTAAAAGAGTAACAGGTTTACTAATTTTGCTTCCAGCAGTAGAACTGTTTTTAGGGCATAAACCAGATTCTCTGAAGTATGATGATTTATCAGAAGACTCTGGATCAGAGAAGGAAAGTTATTTCTTGATATATCACAAAATCTGTAAAATTTGGAATTTGTCCTTACTATACTGGAAATGTTATTGGTAAAAATGGGTACTGAATTGAGGGGTAGGAAGTGTGCCATGTTTAGCATCCTGTCAGCCTTGCTTTGTTCTGTTCTGCACACTATTGCAAATTTTCGATGTGGCCATGAACAGATCATTCAGGACCAGGCTGTAGTGTAGGCACTGAACTTTACACAACAAATGACTGGGTTGCTTTGGGTATGGCTAAAAGACACTGACTATGCCTATATGACTAACACATTAGTTATATAGCTTAACAAAGTAATTAGACCTACCAAGATGTGGAAAAACTTTGAAAGTCCTAAGAAATTCCTTCCCCTCACAGGGCATCTAGCAAAGATTTTCCTCAGGTCATTGCCAACATTGGCTAATTGCAGGGCAGCTACTGATCACTATGAGAGAGGAAGCACTGTCTCTGGCATCTACATAAGGTTCAGTGCAGAAAAGGAAGTAGAAAATTGTTCATACTGTGTGTCATTACAATGTGTAGTGCCCTCCAATGAACAGAAAAACAATACAAAGTAGCATGGTTTGTATAAACTGTTTCAGCACAGCAGGTGTATTCTTAATACTTGTGTTTGCTACGATGAGTAACACTGAACTCTGCTTATAGCCATGCAGCAGAGATCCCTAAAAATTTCTGGGTTTGGGACTTGTCTTACTGTAACCAAGAGGCCCTGCTGCTGCAAAAGCTTCATAACTAGCTTAGCTAAGACCTTTGCATACAATGAGAAAAGTAGTTAAAGCCTTTCAAGGGCAAGAATGTTGTGCGAGCACAAAACCAGAATATGAAAAGCACGTAAATAATCTATGCATATGATAAGAACTTGCCTGTGCTAAATTAGATCTAAATAAATGAGTCAAGACTTAAGTAGAATGACTTACCTTAGTTTAAAAGATAAACAGCTTTTGCTGTGCAAACAGGGATCCAAATCCTGTCTCCACACAGGACAGCCTGTAAGTTAAACCATGTATCTAACAGCACTATTTGAATGTTTCTTGAATGTTGGAAGGCTTAGGGTTGGGACCTTTTCCATAGTGAACTTGCTCCAGTGCCCAGCCACCTTCCAAGTAAGAATTTTCCCAAATAGCTCATCTGAACTGCCTCTGGTGAAACTTTAAGCCATTCTGCTGTGTCCTATCACCAAACAGCAGAGAGAAGAGGTCAGCACCTCTCTCTCTCTGCTTCCCTTAGGAAGCTGTGGACAGCCATGAGGGCACTCCTCAGTCTCCTCGCCTCTAAGCCAAACAAGCCCAGTATCCTTAGTCACTCATTGTAATTCACACCCTCTATTCCTTTCATCATCTCTGTTGCTTTCCTTTGGACACATCCTATTGAATGTCCTTCTTATATTGGGAAGCCCAAAACTGCACACGCCACTCAAGCTGAGGCAGCTGGAGTCCCGAGTACAGCGGGACAATCCCACCTCCTGAACACTCAGCTTTACTGTGCCTAATGCACTCCAGGCTGTAGTTGGCCCTTTTGGCTGCCAGCACAAACTGTTGGCTCTGAGCTTATAATCAACCCAAACCCACACATCCCTTTCTTCAGTGCTGCGCTTCAGCCATGTCTCCCAATCCATATGTACACACAGGATCACACCAGTGCAGATACAGAATCCAGCATTTGTCCTTATTAAATTTCATGTGGCTGGTGACAGCTGTATACTCTATCAAGATCTCTTTGTACAGCCTCTCTATACTTGAGGGAAACAATGACTCCTCCTGAGTTAGTATTGTTGGAAAACTTATTCTAGTGTGCACTCAGATCCTGTGTCCAGGTCACTGCTGAACTCCATTTTCACTCAGAATTAGCTGCTTAAAAAAATGCTCTAAGTCAGCTGAAAAACAAGCTGGAAGTTATGGTAGCTTTATATTTGCAGCCGTATAACTGTGTCTCATTATTATTACTAAGTCAGCAATGGATTAAGGTATAAATCTGCAGATGCAGGAGAAGGATTCATTGCAATGTTTGCAGAAGCTGCAATGACATCCTAAGCACAACACTTTAGAGAGTTCATGTCCTTTGAGACTGCAGCTTCAGGGAACATTGCTATTTTCCTTTGATGCTCAGTAAATATTCACAGGAGACAGGACAAGAATCAGTGGAAAATACACCTATTTTCACTTGAAATAAAGCTGTGAAGAGGAGCATCATTAAATGGAATTGTCAACCATCTGCTAAAAGATTCTCTACCTAAACATCATTATTTGCATCTGAATTTTCAGTAGGGAAATCAACAAGGTTGGACAGGTAGGAAAAGATAAATATTGAGCTGTATTATCTACTACAAAAAAGCTGAACTTTAAGTATCTTCATTTTTTATTTCCTTGTGCAGCCTGTGCCAGGTCAGGCTATCCCTTTTAGTTCTGTTTAACTGGAATTCAACTGGATTCAATTCAGCGGATTTTAAAAAAATTTCTTTATAGTATTAATCAGTGCTGAGTTACTTATAGTTGTGCCTAACCAACTGAATATACATATTCTCTACAATACAGTACAAATTCCAAGAGGACCAGAATATGAAAAGTTGGATTTATCTGTGCAGATAAAATAAGAGGAAGGACATTGTCTATTAAAACCAAAATGTTTGTCTAAAATTTATAAGTAAAATAGAATGGTATAAATTGTTTTAATTCTTTAAGGTGTTTTATTTAATAGCTATGAAAATAGCCTATGGCTACTTACGTTATGTTAACACGGTGTAGGAAGTAAACTGTATTAAGAATAACATAAAATTATATGTTTAGGCAAACTCCCTATTATTCATGAAGTGCTGGCAGTAAGTTTAATGTTAAACGTATCCTCCAGCTGTGACATAGAGAGCTAGTTTATATATTTACATATTTACTACAAAGTTGGAGCCTGATCTCCAAGCCTTCCACAGCTACCTGAACTGACCTTGCAAAGTAGGTGCAATAAATTGTAAAAAAAGCAAAAATCTAATCCTGTGCCAGCTATGGCACCTTGACAGTCCTAAACAAGGAACAGGAACATCACTGTTGACTTTCAGTGGGCAGAGCATGAATAATATGATGACAAACAACAACATCATAAACCTCCTACACAAATCTAGTTATCTTGTGCTAAAATAAAACTTGGGAATAGAAATAAAAATTTCTCTTAGCCTTGGATAATATCATACCTCTGAGTATCATTGTAGCTTGATTGCAGAGACTAGAAAAATATAACAGAAAATTGTCTTGAGAGAGGGTAGTCCTGGTCTATTCTGTCTCTTCCCCTATACTTGCTATGAGTTCCTGGATTCTTCCTGCATGACATCCAGGTTTCTTTCTGCCAGATTTATTTTCTAGTTCACCAGTCAGCTGAACACCATCAGTTAATAGCTGCATAAATATGTGTAGCCACACAAGAAGGATGGCTGAATCTTAACTAAACATTTTCATAGACACTTGTGTAGAAAGTACAGCTACTTTTGATACAGAGGTGCTAGAGAAGGAGACTCCCATTGACCTACCAACTCTATTCTCAGACATTTTATGGGTTCCTATCACCTATTCAGCTCACATATGCAAGCTGAAAACTGCTGATGCATTTGAATAAGGCATTTTGTTCTGAAAGACGAGAAGATAAATACACGTCAAGATCAACACTCTGTAGCCCTAGAGAGGATGCAGGACCTTTACAGGAAGGCAAATTAAGTTTTGTCTAAAGAATAATCATCTGGCTGGAGGAGACTGGCAGTTGCTGAGTCAGCAACCCTGGGTCGCTCATACATCAGGCCTAAGTTCTGTGGCGTCTGGGTCTAGGTGCCAAGTAAAGATTATATGCAAACATCACATAAGAGAAAAATGTTTTATGCTTATTTCTTTGGGTTAGATCTATGTATCTCTGATGTGGTGTTTGTACCCTTCTAGCCCCGTCTTGCCTGTTGTTGACTTCTTCAGATCATGCACATGGTATTATGCATATCCCATAACGCGAGCTGAAACAAATGCTTGTATGCAATAAGGTTTAATAAAATGTATCTTTCTATGCAGAAATTTATACAAAACAGGGATATTACATTAGTGGTGCATGTATGTATTCAAGTTATGCAAATGCGACTGCGACCTCTTAAACAGAAATGTACACTGTCCACTGTTCAGTATAAATCCTTTCGAGTTTAAACTATGACAAATTGCATTGTCTATTTGAGTAGCATCATCTAAATTATCACAATGAAATAATATAGATATGTTTATATTGTTACATGCAGATTTGAAAATTATCTGTAATGAATCTTTTAATTTTGTAGTGCATGAAGTTGAGGTTAAATAGCTGTACGGAAATGCCATGAAGTTAAAGTTAGCTATGAAAAGTAGATTTTCTTAATGAAAAGTACTAATCGTCATCAATTCTTCATGAAGTTAGACTCTACAAGGTATAATATGGAAGATTAGGTAAAAAAAACCGAAAACAGAGAAAGAGACCAAAAAAAGACAGAACTCATACTGCAGCATAAGTAATTCAGGTGATATTTTGGAGAAAATTGAGTCAAATTTTCTGGGAACATTACAAAGTCTTTTGTGGAGGGCACAGAAAGATTATGTGATGTAATTTACCTGATTTCTACCCTAGTGCAAGTGCATCTAGCAACCAAAAAGGAGTGTTATGTTATGAAGTTGTAGCTAGAGAGTAATTTACCTATTTCCCACAAAGGGCTGGAGGAGGAAATTAAACCAAAAAAGTGTAACTGCTTTGGATTCTGAATCACACTAGCCACTGCTTAGGTCGCAGGTTGGAAAACCAGTATGGCCTGCGGTGACAATGTAGCTGATTTCAGGTCTAAGACAGGAGTAAACTTGTATTTCTACAAAAATTTAAACGCTACAGCAAAGAGGATCTAATATCACTTTTGGAAAAAAAAAGTTGGCTTAACGGTTAAATATCATACCTGCTATGAGCGAGTTATATGGAGCGAGTTTATTCTGGTTTGCACTTTTCCACAGTCAGTTTTTAGCCACAGCCTCTTGCAATGCTCTTACTAACTAGAAGATTCTTTGTCTTTACATGTGTGGAAGGACTATGATTAAGAAAATTCTTCTTCTTCTCATTATAAAAAGCTGGAATATATATTTCTCTAAATATTTCCCAGAGATTTAATAATTCTGATTTCTTCAGTACTTATCCAGCTACCACATACTCACATTCATGTTTTGCTGTGAAACCATGACTGTGCTCAGCATCAGCTGCAATGCCAATTTCAGATGTAAGAGACCCCAGCTGTTGCCATTTGAGATTTCCAGGTTTATAAATCAGAGTATTGCTTCATTCCTTTGGGATAATCATTGCACTTGGAGCAGCTGTAGTAGTCCTGATAAAATAAATTGGCCTAGAAGAATAACAATATCAGTTTAACCAACTCATGTACAATATTACTTATAACATTTATATATAATGATTAAGTAACATTTGGCATTTCAAATGTGCAGAACTCAATTTGTTTAGTTGCATAGCAACTGGTGATTTTTATTTTTTTAGAATCCTCTTTAGTAAAGATGCAGAGAAATAAAATTTTATAATATCAAAATATTATATATTAAGGAAGGATTTCTTTTTAAGACTCATTATTATTACTTTTCAAGGAAGCCAAGGGTTTTGCAGTTTTTTTAATGGTATTAGAGTAGCTATATAATTAGTCTTCCTGCATAATGAGAAAGGCACTTAAAAATGAGCTGGATATTGTTTTCATGGTGATTGTAAAACTCTGATCTTGTTTTTGTTACCATAAAATAAACACGCACATAAAAGGAAGAAAACAATGAATGCTAAATAAAATATGCGAAGGGGTCCACCTACAACTTCAGTTGTACACCTTCACCTTTACACCTTCACCTACAACTTTAGTTCTGGAAACAAAGGTCTGAATTCTGACAGATTTGTGTAAAGGTGCTTTTCAAGAGACTCTCTTTTTCTACATTCCTACACACAATAATAGTGTAAGGAATTAAGTCTTTTACCATCTGAGGTAGGATTTTCATAGTGAGGTGCAAAAAGTGTGAGACTAAGAAAACCATGAGAAATAAGGAGGGGAAGTTGAAGGACTTGCGAAGAATGGAGTGACAGCAAGAGCCAAGTCTCCCTTCATGTGTGGAGTAGGGGGAAGGCAATATAGTATATACTGGGGTTTAGATCTTTGTCTTTATTTCTTGCTCTGCCTGTGGTAGCCTAGAGTTCAGGTAGTTGGCTTGGCAAATGTGAAGGGGTTGACAGGTTTCTGTCAACTAAGTCAATGTTGTCTGGAACTGATGTCAATCTACATTGTTTCCAGAAGACACAACCCCCCTGTGAAGTCTCCCTTAACAACCCAAATAATGTAGTATGAGAAAATCTATCACTAAGTTTTTCACTCATTTGGCTATATTTAGTTTACTTCCATTGACTCTAGGTTTTTACCATTGGTGCTCTTGACAATTGGTAGGAATGTTCATCAGTAGGGTTCAGCCTAATTCAGTTAGTCTGTTTTTATCTCTGTATGTTTCAATGAACATCTTTACACAACAATGTCATATAGACTTTATCCAGATCACAATGAATTTTATGAAAATTTACCACCCCCAACAAGGCTTTCTCAGAGACAATGTTTACTGCCAGATATCCACTGGAAACCTTCTTCCTTTAAATAATTTTGGCCTTATATTTGGCTGTATTGAAGCTCAGAATGTTTTGTCTTGCTAATTCATTCTCTCATTTATTTACCATTCCCTCAGTTTTGTGTTTTTTGTAAATTGTATCAGTATTTTATTTTCTGAACATTGCTAAAAGTGGTAAATGACTTTGTGCTAAAAATCAGCATCAATAATATTTCTGCTTTTTCTGTCCTACATTTCTGTCCTGTTAGAAGGGTTGGATGATTTGAGGAGAAAAATCCATTCACTATCTCCTTCCATAAAAATCCTCATGATCTGGACACATTCATCATTAAGAATTGGGCATTGCAATATGAAATGAAAAGCTAAAACACATGAGCTATCACAATGTGTTTCATTTATATTTCATTTCTTCAGTTTTTAACTGAGACTTGTAACAGTTACACCTTTTTTTTTTCCCCTAAAATGAATGTTAAGCCGACAGAATTACAAAAATCTTATCAATTTCAGAAATATAGAACTGTTGATGTTCACAAGGTTCTCCGGTGGTCATCTGCTACCTCCTCTCTTCTCAAGCAGGGCCACTTAGATCGAGCCAGTTTACCAGGACCAGTGTCCAGATGGCTTTAGAATATTTTAAGGACAGACACTCCACAACCTCTCTAAGCAACCTGTGCCAGTACTTGCTCACGCACACAGTAAAAATCTGTTTTCTGATCCTCGGGGGGAATCTCCTGTATTTCAGTTTTTGCCTGTTATCCCTGTTCTTGGCACTGGGCACCCACCACTGAAAAGAACCTAGCTCCATCTTCTTCATTCCCTCCTTTGAGGCATGTATACATGATATTAAGATCTTCTCTGAGCTTTCTGTTGTCAAGACTGGGCAGTCACAGATATGTCTGTTTGTGTTCACTGTCACAGTCATTGGAGGCCCAGAACTTGACCCAGTACATCAGGCATGGACTCACCAGTGCTGAATAAAGGGGATCACCTCCTTTTAACTGCTGGTAATTCTTTCCCTAAGGTAGCCCAGAATATCATCAGGATTCTTTGTGGCAAGTGCACACCGCAGGCTCATAGATTTATTTAGTTGGAAAAGACGCTTAAGGTCACTGAGTCCAGCCATTAATGCAGCACTGCCAAGTCCACCGCTAAACTGTGTCCCTAAGCCCTGCAGCCACATTTTAGAATATCTCCAAGGATGGAGACTCAAACAATATCCTGGTCAGACATGTTCAACTAGGTGTTCACCATGGACCCCAGTCCTTTTCTACAAAGATTCTTTCCAGCTGGATGGCCCAGTGCATCAGGTTGTTCCTCCCCAGGTGCAAGACTGCACTTTCATTTCTTGTGCTGATTATGTTCCTGTCAGACCATTTCTCTTTCCTGTCCCTCTCTTTCAAAATACGATCACCATGTTTGCTTTATTTCAATCTTTTGGATCATTACTGGTGTTCCAAGTGTTATTATAAATCAACATCAATACTGCAAAGACATGCTTATCGAGCATTTTCAAACTCTTGTATTAAATCCAAGTACATACAATTGAGACAATCCTCTCATGTAAGTTTGACTCCAAAAATTAGAAAACTAGCTTAAATTGTCCTTGTTTGGGGACTGATTTATTCTACCTCTGCTTTAAAAAGAATAGCCTTTGCCATTCTGTTCAAATCCCAGAGAGAGTAAATTTTCTGTGCAACCCTGAAAGGATCTGCTGACAGTGAGGACTAAGAAGAAGAGAGGTCTTCCAGCACTGTGTGCAAGAGCAAGACTCCTGAAGGGTTTTTCCAACAAGTAATAGAAACAATGCCAGTACAAGATCAACCCTGCCTGGAGCAAGCTACATATTTTGTAGCAGTTATATGATGAATAGTCTCAATGTGACGTTCATCCATAGCAAGCATTTTTATTTTGTAAGGAAGAAATTATAAAAAATATCAGCATTTGTTGTTTCTTGATTCTGCAATAAATAAAGTCGCAGCAATATAATGCTATCAACAGGACTTGCATGGTCTAGCTGAAAAAGGTCATATTGAAAGAATACTCTGAAAGCAGCAGTATGAGTAGTTTCATCCCATTACCCTTACTGTCATTGTTCCACTGAGCTCAGTGTATTAAAAATGGAAAATCATTCCCACATTTAGCTTATTCCCATAACTAATTAGATCAGAATTGGACTTTCTGTTAGATGAGTACCTCAAAGGTATTAAAGTATCACAAAATACCATACATAGTTTTTCAGACACTACTGCACTGCATCTTCTGTACAAAACAGATAAAATACACTAATCCAATAGAGGGGGTATTTAAGCTGTTAAATAGCTCGTACATCTTGTATAGACAGACCATTTTCGATGATAGTAAAGTAAATTGGCTTCATCTCTGCCTAGATATAGTGATTGATCAGTACTTCCAGTGACACAGTGAAACCCACAATCTTACAATTTAATTATTAGCTATAGCACTTAAATGTGTTAATGATATCCAAGAAAATGGAATAAAATCACTGATATATCAGAAGAAAGTAATTCATATTACCTGTAAGACAGTGCTTGGAGGCTGAGTGCTGGTGCTTAACTAAATGTTTTAGTACCATAAAATTTCATAACCTTTCTACAAGGTACAGTCAATACAAATTAGATATTGGCTACAGTAGATTCTTATCTCAAGTGTATCCTGCAGAATCAGAAATACTAAAAAAATTATTAGATAAAGAGGCAAGTAAAGCAAAATTTCTGATATGACATGTTGATGGACAAAATATTGGAATTTTAAGTTAAAATGAACATATAAGCAACCAACTAATAACGAGAATATCACTGTAGTGTACACAAAGGTTGTAGTTCTACTGGACTTTTGCTAGTCAATTGCTGGGTCTTCAGAGCACATCCTTCACTTCCTTTTCTCTTTAGCTCACTGCTAGATAAAGTGGGGTGGTGAAAGCATTACAAAAAGTACATCCTCAATAGGAAATTTGAGCATAGTTCTCAGATGAAGTCACTGTATGGAGAGCATTACCAGTTCTTTGAATAGTGCTTGACAGTAATGATTCTTTTGATCCTACCTGCTTAATAATTAATCTTTGGAATCATGCTTAGTGCTGTTCTCAATTCCTTTCTCTGGTCTAGTGCCTTTTGAATATTTTAACAAAAATCATCAGTTTCAGTGCTTTCACCCGGAATGGCCAACAGCCTTTAAGGATATTCAAAGAGTGAATTTAAACTGTATCAAATTGCAGATGGAGCTGGATCTGTCTGCTGTAACCCTGCCCTGGAATTGGTCAGGATTTTCCTAGTGCAAATTACTGCATTAAGATGGATCACTTTTGCCACTTTAAGTCTCAGTCATAGTTGGACCCATGTTATGTTTTGAGTTATATTATGGATTTGTTTCTAAGAGCCTACTTTTCTCAGGTAATAGCAGTAGCTTAATCTCTATGGGACTTGTACTAATGATGATATTAAAATATCAAATTCCAAAAATTTCCTTCTTTACCATGTTGCACCAGTCATTTACTCAGTATTGCTGGGAAACAGAGAATGTAGGTTAGCAGAGTTATGTTGCTGCATCTTTCAGTACTATCTCTGTGTGTTTAGAGGACAGAACCAACATTACGTTTTAAAGAATGTGCTTCTCAGCTTTAGCTTCTTTCTATTGCCTTGGATGCCGAAGCAAAGGGTAATATCTTTGAAGAATTTTAGATTTATGCTCTTACATTTTAAGAAAATATCCCTTGATTAAGGTTTGACTGCAAACACTTTGCTTCATGAATGTTGATAATCTGATATTAAAAATTCAATATACTGCAATATGCTGTAGCTGATCTAATAAGAAATTTGGAATTGTATTTATTTTACAGTGGGAAGAAGTAAGCTATTAACTAGTCTTCCCATCAAAGCTTCGAGCAATTTTATTTCTGTGTCACTTTCTGCATGATTTAGCTGTGCCATCCTCAGATTTTTCCCAGGGTTTATACAAAATGGTATCAGTTGGTTGTTCTTTAAAATCAAGTGTCTACTAAATAATAAACAAATGTATTCAATTGAAAATTAGTCTATTTTAAAAAACGTATAGATCTAGTTATGCTTAAAGATATTCATCGCCAACGAAGTATTGAACTTTAGGGCAACACCCACTCCTTACAGTGAATCATAAATAATATGGTCTCTGCCAGATAAGTTTTGTTATTCTGTGGATTGAAGCAGTGTCATCAGTTTCAAGTCAAATCACAAAATCAGACTACTGGCCCTACTGCCCTGCTTTTATTTAAGATGCAGCAGTCAGATACTCTGGTATGCCAGGTCACACCCCTTTAAAAAGCTGCTGTTTATAAATCCTATTAGCATTCTCTAAGCTGTTTCTTCTGCCCTTCTGGCAGATAGCCTTCTAAAAACGCGCTTTGGCAATTACTGTAAACCTGGAAAGAAGCAAAGAATAATTAGCTTGGTCAAACATGAGCAATCACAGGAACAAGATAATTGTGACTATCTTCAAATACTTTGATCTACTATATTTTTAGTTACTGGTGTGGTAAATTATTATGTAGAAAAGACTGTGACATAATGAGCAATGTGTTGACCTTTCAGTTCTGAAGTACAGAAAGAGTGAAATACTAGGAGAGAATTAATAAATATTTTTATTATTGAGATTAAATTTAAAACTGCAGTTTGTATTTAACTTCCTCACTTCCTCAATTTTGTTTCATGAGAAATAATTTATTTTACTAGTACATGACTGCTCACCTACATACATTTTCTCCCTCACATTTTTTCTAGCACACATCAAAATGTATTTGTTTGTCAGATGGAGACATGCTAACAAGGGAATATTTCTCTTCCTTGTTACACAATTGAGAAACAGTAAATTTATGAAAAAAGAACTTCAATAACACAAGGAATTTGAGAGACAATTCTCTGTTTCTAAAAATCTGTCTTCTTGGTCAAGGAAACATTAGGAACGAAAGTAAAATGCTTTAATCAGTGCTATTCCTGCCAGTGCAAATGTCAACATTTTCTCATACAAATCCTTATGTATGGAGACAAGTTTAATGGCCCACAGTTTCTCTGAGATATGAATATCCAGCTAAGTTCTATTTGGCCTTTAGAAAAGCCAGCCAACAGAAGAAAGTGATGAAACCTTTTTGATTATTTAAGTCTGCTGATGGATGATCTTATTACCTTATGTTGCTAGGTATGTTTCATGCATGACCAGTAGAAAGATTTATATTTATATAAAGCAACCTTTGTATGGGCTGTGAGTTTAATATCGAAACCAGAGCTAGCTCATGAGAATGGGAAATCCATGCAATTTGCAATCATTACAAGGCTTTGATATTTTTCCTCTGATTGAAAATGCTTCTAGCAAACTTGATGGATACCATCATGCATGTGCAAGTGATTGACATCCTGTGCCTCTCATTTGGCTTAACACATTGCTGTTCATGCAATTTGCTTCCTCTCCTTTTTCTAAAGCTGTCTGGATAAAGTGGTACTTAATAATAGTAACATATGAACTCTTTTTCTCTCATACATTATAAATACTGATTGTTGAAACTCCATTGTGAAAAAACATAGGCCACTTTCACAGTTAAGGTAAACATTTGTAAATCCCTATAAAATGCACTCATTTGCTTTGTTTGAGATTCTCTGACATTTTTCCTGTTTTTCATTGTATTTTTATTATCCATTTGAAACCCTTTAAAGATTAGGACAAATGCACAAAAACAATGAAGAAACGAAAAGACTAATCAACTCTTTCAAAACTTTAAGAACACTCTTGTCTTATGTAATTTCTTGTTTTAGACAAGCCTCTTTACTTATCCCTGTGGTAAAATGAAGCATTGAGCTGAATTCAAATGCATATAGCCTGTTAGGATGATCCAATATACTATAGTAAATAATATGCACATGATGCATAGTATGTGCAACAATTTATCAAGCTCTTAATTCAAGATTTTTAGGCTCCTAAATAGGTACATTTCTTATGTGTCAATCTTCCTCTTTTGCTGCTTTTCTATCCAAATAAGTTCAATATGTTTTTAATGAAAAATGAGATTTGTCCTGAACTTGAAATGCAAGAGTGAAGTAAAGTAATTTAAACACAACGTATGGATAGCAAAAGATAGTTCAAAATTGTATCTTTGTAAATTATTCAGGAACACTAAGACAGTCTAGAAGCACAAAAGGAGCTTAGACTCTTCATCTAATGATCTTAGACTATCAACACAATAAATTAATTCTTTTTTTTTCCCCCCTGAAACTTCCAACTGGCATAAAAGTGAATTGTGTTCAAATTTATACCAGGAAGGCAAGGTTCCTGGACTGATATTGAAAGTATTCCTGAAAAAGAGAAATAGTAGCTCACTTGTTGAAACGGCAGTTGACCAACAGTCAGTGAGCAGGGGAGACAAAATTGTTTCTTTGGGCTCTAGATTTTGATCATATAGATTTGTATATCCTGGTTATGCGTAGAAAGCAGGACCCTGGGAACTACTGAACTGTCAGCCTCACCTCTGTGCCTGGGAATATCATGGAACACGTCACCATAGAAGTTGGACTGAAGTATATTGAGGTGATTTGAGACAACCAGCACAGCTTCACCAAGGGCAGGTCCTGACTAACAAACCTAATGGCCTTCTGTGATGGAGTGATTGCATCAGTAGACAAGGGAAAAGTTATGGATGTCTGTAATTATGGAATTTATCTGGAATTCTGTAAGGCCTTTGACACAGTCCCCCACAACATCCTTTTCTCCATATTGGAGAGAGGATTTGATGAGTGAACTGTTAGAAAGATAAGAATGTGGTTGGATGGTCACATCCAGAGGGTGGTTGGATGGTCACATCCAGAGGGTAGTCAATGGCTCAGCATCCTGATGGACATCAGTGATGAGTGATGTCCTTCAGGGATCTGTGCTGGGACGAGTTGTGTTTAATATCTTCATTAATGACATAGACAAAGGGATTGAGTGCACCCTCAGCAAATTTGCAGATGAAACTAAGCTGAGTCGTGGTTTCCACACCTGAAGGACAGGATGCCATCCAGAGGGACTCAGACAAGCTCAAGAAGTGTCCCATGGGAATCTCTTGAGGTTTAACCTCAAGACCAAGTTTAAGACTTGGTTTAAGACCAAGTGCAAGGTGCTGCACCTGGGTTGGGACAATCCCTGGTATCAACCCAGGCTGGGGATGAACAGATCCAGAGCAGCCCTGCTGAGAAGGACTTGGGGGCGCTGGTGGATGAGAGGCTGGACATGACCCAGCCACGTGCACTTACAGCCCAGAGAGCCAAACGTGTCCTGGGCTGCATCCAGAGCAGCGTGGGCAGCAGGGCCAGGGAGGGGATTCTGTTCCTCTACTCTCTTTTCATGAGATTTCAGCCAGAGTGCTGCATCCAATGCTATAGAGACAAATCAAGTCTTTTATAGCTCCATGGTGAAAAAGAGACCTAAAAATAGAAACATTTTTTGTAAACTAATATACTACAGCAGAGAAATACACTGCCTGAATTACTGTCTCCAAAAGCACAATGTGACATCCTAGAAGATGATATATTTTGTAATTTCACTAAAATAAAAAAGATTATTAAATATTTATTACATTTTAGTAATGTAGACACACTTCAGCATTTTAGACATTTTGGGCTTAGATCTCACTAGATCTCACTTTCAAGGGTTTTTTAGTTTTCTTATGCTCTAGTTTTCAGAATTTCCTATGTGCATATCCTCCCACCAAGATTCATCTAATAAAAGTAATTTACAATGCATGCTCTGAGTCTTCCCATTCCTGGGTTTGAATGACTATTTCTAATAGAAATAGTAGTTTTCACAGAATCCTTAATCCTTTACAATTCCAAGGTTTCACTACCTTTAATTAGCAGTTGAATAATCTTATTAGGTAGCAATTATGCTTACAGCAAAGAGATTTTACAGATCATGTATTTTGCACAATTTGCTCTTTGTAGAAAACTCAGGTGTAAAATGATCACCTCACAGATTTCTGTTCCTTTTACTTTTTAGACTAAAAGACATGAAAAGCATAAGTAAATAATATGGGAGTGCATTTTCATACTAAATACTGAAGATTTATGGTAACATTATAGTTTCATTTCAGTAAAGTTACAGTGCATAAATTTTTTAGCCATGCAGGATTCAGTGCCATTTTTGATGGCAAAATGTAAGGGCTGTATTTACAGACTGTAGCAATAATTGGGCCAGATAAAACTGCTGAGTGTAAGAGAAGTTTATTACAGGTATAATGGGAATAGAAACATAGCTTCAATAACCTAATCATTTTAAAATTTGTGGAGTTGGAAATAATGTCATTTTAGCAAGACTCTTAAAGACTGAAGATGAGTAAATAATTTATTTAGTTCAATTAGCTTCAGCTGTTAATTGGGTGTATGTAAGGAGGATCATAATTTTTCTGATTCCATTCAGGTTCACTCCAACCTGTAAGCTTTCAGTTTATCTTTTTTAAACAGCCCTCTGAAATCTTTGCAAATATGCAAATTATTTTTCAAGGAATGTATGAGTATCATGTTCACGTCACTGCCTGCTTGTGACTGAATCACAATTAAAAAAAGATAGTATCATTGGATCTAGACTTCCTAGATATAGTAATTATAGAAAAAATACATTCTATTAATAACTAACTAGCAAGATAGCATTAAAATACATTTAATTTTTGAAGAACAATCTGCAAACTCTTATCCTCAAATTACAATTTTTTATTCACTCTTCACATTTATTTTTATATATTTTGATTTGTGATTTTAATATTTTGCCTATTTTATGAACTTATTTGGAAGAGTTAATACATATATATATAGAGAGAACAAAAATTTTAATTGCTTATTATAAAATAGCCAGGAACTAGGCAATATTTAAAAATGTAACAGAGATATTATTTTCTTTTTCCTGGTGATTTTCTTCTCTTTACTCATTGCACCAGCACTTGAGACAATGACTGTCTTTATCAAAGCAGCTTGAGCTGACTTTACAATTGCTATGAGTGTTTTATCTAAATCTGTCCTATTAAACCTGGTCTCATTTGTTCTTTCCAAATGAATGGTGTCTGCAGATATGGAGGTCTTTTAATCAGTAAATTAATTAAAATTGAAAGTATTGAAGATTTTTTTCCTTTAGAGATCTAACTCTTGGCTTAATATTTTCTACATTTATGGATATTCACTGGAGAGTAACTGTATTAAACTACAGCAAAAACCCCACAAATGTAATGAAGAATATTTTTTCTCTTTTCGCCAGATTTTTGGTAAAAATCTATGTAAAGGTAGAGTTGTCCATAAAGATACACACCATATACCTGTAATTTAGGTCACTGATGATGGAGGATGCAATGGTTTGTCTGTTTCTCTGTGAAAAGATGATGTCTGGCTTGAAGAAATGCAGCATCAAATAAAAGAATTGACAGACTAGGTGTATATGCAACCATTTCTACCTGGTGAGTAGTTATGGTGACAAGTGCTAGTTTCAAGGCTGTTTTTATGCATAAGTCCTTTTCAGTTCTTGTGGTGGGTAAGCCTTGGTTAACTGCAAAATCCCCATCCAGCTGCTTGCTGACTCCACCTCCCTGTGAGGCATCCCATGCAGTTCCATGTGGTGATTCACTGAAGGCAGAGCCTGGCACTGGAGCTACTTATGACTCTGATCCTTATTGAATGCCAGAAATTTAAATAACCTCTCTGTGCTCCCATTCTTTATGTAGTACTAAAGGAAAAATAATTTCAATTGATTATGGAAAGAAAGAATAGGCAAGTATACTGTACCTCTCTGGCTGACTGGACTCTTACATAAAATTAGAAGGGGTAATTTCATCTGCCTAAATTTCATGAAAATAACTGATAAAATGGAGAAAACAAGAGGTATCCATAAGACACAAAACCCAGACTTCCTCTTTAAGGCATGGAAGAATTTTCACATGGAGGTGAATTCAGCCTTGCAGTATTAACAATATTTCAATTATATTTGGACTAGAGGTGAAAGAATGTTATTTGTCACATAGCAAACCAATACCTTCATTCAACTAAATGAAAGAATGATTTTGTGTCAACACATGTTTAAAAACAGAGAAGAAAGTATTAAAGTTTGTCCTTCTTCCACCCTACCAAAGTTTTCAACATATCTCTTGGTATAATAACATGCACAATGATAACATACACAACCTGTCTTCCTAAGACTCAAAATTTGGCTAGAAAGAGAGATCACAGGGAAAAAACACCACTGGATAGTGTGCCTTCCATTCCTAAGCATCCCTTGAGAAAGGCATATACCAACACGTTAAAAAGCAAAAATCAAGTATGGTAAAAAACTAATGCCTGAAAGGGCTCTGTTATAAGAATCATTTACCTGAATCTGAAGGGCTGGTTCATCCACTTCAGTCCAAGGGATTGCAACTCTGAATGTGCCTACCCCAAAAATTCTCAGACTGGAATTTGTGGCTTTGGGCTAAATGGTTGAAGGGCTAAATGGCTGAAGGCTTTGCAGTTTTTCTCTGTCTTTTTTCCTACTACACTGTGAAAAGTGAATACTATGTCAATAAAGCAATAAACAGAAAGTAAATTGGTTTGTTATGCAAATAATTTAAAAAAACCCAAAAAAACCCCTACATTTAATATCAGTGAGAGCACTGACCGTCTAGTCTAATTTGGTCCGTGCAGGCTGTGTATACTGCAAAGACACACAGGTATTTTTCAGAGTCAGTTAAAACAGTTAACATTGAACAAGAATCTGAAAAAAAAAAAGACAATAGAATTTAAATTGCATACCAAGGCACAGACACAACTGTAGAGTAAATAGAGTTGAAAACTGCCTAGTTCAAGAGGCAGTACCGGGAGCAAGCATTTTGTGAAATACTCATCACTCAGTGGTGGACACTGCAGTGACAACTGCAGTGAAACACAGCATGCAACTGTCGAGGTTTGACCCTGGCCAAATGCCAGGGACCTACAATGTCTGCTGTCTATGCTCTCTCCTGCCACTGAAGTAGAGGAGAGGAATCAAACTAACACAAACACACTGGACTCATGAGTTGAGATGAGGCACTGGTGGGGAGGGGACACACGAGAACATGAGCAAATAGGTGAGAAACTTAAGTTGCAAAGTGATCTATTAACCTAACAGTGTCGGAAGATAAATGAGAAATAAAAATAAGCTCTTTAGACACCATTTCTTCACTCCACCCCCCTTCCCTCTTAAGACACCATTTCTCAGCTCACCCCCCTCCCTCCTTCACACAGCCAACAGCTCTGGTGGGGGGCAGGGAATGGGGTTTATCCCTTAGTCAGTCCATCACCACAATTCTTCTGCTACAAACACTGTTTCTCTGCTCACCCCTCTCCCTCTTTCACACAACCAACAATGCCGGGGTG